>JAJHZJ010000460.1:3522076-4035842 GCA_023548195.1 Bettongia penicillata ogilbyi | reverse complement strand
TAAGAAATTTAAAAAAAACTTTGGTTTAACAAAAAAATGTTAAAATATGAGTATGGAGAATCATAGCTTTTAGATGGGACATGAGCTGTTTAGGAAAGAAAATGAAGTGTGGACTGAATGTGGGGTCATACTTAATTTGTTTGTAAATGATTTGATGGCTTAAAGGGCATGGAAAAAGTCATTTATTAAATTTTGTATATGAAAAACTATAAAAATATTAATCCAAAGAAACAGTTTCCAGAACACAAAAGGGTTGGAGGACCATATTGGAGACTTAAATCTGCAAAACATTATGATCCTTCAGTTTATTTGCATTGATTTTATTAACAGGGTAAAACTTTAAAATTTAGAAATCATAAATATGGGGGACAGATATTTTTAAATGACCGTAAATTTCACAGGACAAATTTGGGGATTTGGGGATTTGTTATAAGTGAAAGGTGAGTCACGGAGAATCCCTGAGAATCATTGATTTAAACGTATTGAAAGGCAGCAGAATCATAAGAGGTAGGAGATGGGAGGCTGAGACTGAAGAGGAAAAACCCTGGCAAGTAAAGATTAAAGGGGTAAAGAGTGGCTGTGGCAGAACTGGTTCGCTGGCAGAAGGCTCCAGTTGCATGATTTTTGCATTGTTTCAAGACTAGACCAGCACTTCTGTTCCAGATGTTACCCTTCAGCATCTAAAGCTAAAGCTAAAACACTAAAAAAAAAAACCCATAATTTTAAAAAGTGAAGCTTTTCCGATATGTACATTGCCCTTTTCTATCCCCTCTGGTTTAGGAGAGGAAACTGGAAAAGGGAAAGACAGGTCCTATTACTGCCTTGCTAGGTAAGAAGACCCAGCTAGTGTTATTTTGCTTTGACCAGAGAGTCCATTTGAATTGCTGACTGTGAGAACTGTTCTGACATTTCAGGATCTGGAGCTAGTTGGGTTGGTCTATATGGCTCAGAGTT
This sequence comes from Bettongia penicillata ogilbyi, assembly GCA_023548195.1. NCBI lineage: Eukaryota > Metazoa > Chordata > Mammalia > Diprotodontia > Potoroidae > Bettongia > Bettongia penicillata. Next base: position 4,034,888 of record JAJHZJ010000460.1, on the reverse strand, counting down.
ATTGAACCTTGTGATCTCTGCAGCTCTCGGGATTAAAAGGAAATGCTACTCATTTTAAGAGCTAACACTTTCTAAATGTCCTTTCAAGGATGATTGTAAATTGAAAGAACTTGTAAATTCTGTCTTCCAGAAGAGAAGTAGATTTGTCCAGGTAGGGTGGTGAGGAGATATAAACAAGCAGTCAGCAGAGAAGTGAGTTCTTGTGATGCTGGTTTTCCTCAAAGAACCAATTACATCACAGCCTGTAGTCCAGAATTATCATTTACTTAAATATATGACTTTCTCTCCCTCACACGCTTTCTTGCCCGATTCTTATAAATGTGTACTCACTCTCCCTTACAGATATTAACTACATCGGTGGGGGACTGTGACTCAGATTTATATGCATGTATATGTGCATATATGTATGCACATATGTATGTGTACATATGTGTATATGCACATATAAGTATGATATATACACATACACAATTTCTGTATACATATATATGTATATATATTTAGTACCTGATTTTTTTTTGCTTTTTTACTAAGTAAATGGTTATCTTTAAGATGCAAAAACGTCATTACTCTAAACCTCTAGTTTATATAAACAAACGTATCACTGGAAGCGAAAGAGCTAGAATGGCGAATAGGGCAAGTGTATTTCCTCTTACAATGGTTACCCCCTAGGACACCAAGAAAATTTGAGCATAATCTTGTGGGAATAAGCCTTCCCCCAAATTTACAAAAGTAAAACTGAGTATCATTGACCCACATAGTGTTTAATAAGTCTACTGGCATGGAAACACTAGAGTTGAAATGTGTTGACAAAGTAAGACCTTGTTAATGACTCAACATTTCTCCATCAGTGCAGGACACCACAAAATAATGACTAAGAGGGTTAGTTAAATTGGTCTGTCATTTGCGGTCAGTTTCTTTTATCTACATAGTGTCTTTCCCTGGAGAAGTTTTAAAGAACAATATTGAAGAAGTGTTCACTATATGATAATTTTCATTCACTAGAGAGATGGGGAGAATATAACCCAGGTTTGGTCTCAGCTTTTCTCGAAGTTATTTGATGAGTAGGGATGGGCATTCAAGCCCACTCTGGATTTCAGACATTATGCTATAAAAAAGGTTCCCATGAAGTAACACTGAAAGGACCTTACCCATTCCCTATCTTCACCATGAGTGTTCATGATGCCTCCCACTTACTTACCTGACACCACTATCAATACCACCAAACTGAGAAGATATAAACATCTAAAGATAAGACCCTAAACAATAATAATGATGATGATGATGATGATGATGATGATGATGATGATGATGGTAAAGAAACTGTAACGATAATAATAACTTTATATAGTACCTACTATGTGCTAGTCCTTAAACTAAGCACTATGCAAATATTATTTAATTTGATTCTCACAACCTTTGAGAGTTATATGCCATTATTATTCCCATTTTTAAATTGAGGAAACTGAGTCAAACAGAGGTTAAATGACTTGCTAAAGGTCACAGCCAGCATGTATATGAGACTGGACTTAAATTCAACTCAAGGTCCAGTGCTCTATCCACTCTTCCATCTGACTCCTAAGGAAATCAAATACTCTGATCACAGTTCTGCAACCAGGGGGCATCTAGGAGTCAATATATTAGAATAGAAGGAACATTGTTGAGTCAGGAAAAAGTAAAGAAACTAGAGATTAAATGCTACATTCCAAAGACATTGTGACATTTTTGTGGCCTACTGGAGAGAATTCCTGCAATCAGGAAGATTTAAGTATAAAAGTTATTCCCAACACTGTAACCATAGAAATGTCACTTAACGGCATAATACAATGGTTAAAGCATGGAACTGGGTGCAAGAACTGCTCTGACATCCATGCTGAGTCACAAGTCACAATAACTTCCCTATCTGTGAAGTATGACGCTGACCCTGACGACCTCTAAGGTCCTTTCCAACTCTAAATCTATCATGCTATAAACCTTTCTAAAGATGTTTCTTCATCTCTAAAACAGAGATAATAATATCTGTAGGACCTACCTTAAGGTGGTAGAGTGGAAAGAGCACCAGCTCCAGGGTCAGCCCTACCTCACTCAAATCAAAGTCAACTGCAAGTCGTGCCATCATCATGATGTCATGGTCCTCTTCGATAACGAAGGACAAACACAACAACACAAGATGAGTTCAAATAACATTTGCTCTCTATATGACACTGGATGAATTATTTAATCTCCCGGGGTCTCTGTTTCCTCATTTGTAAAATGAGATGATTAGACTAGATTATCATCAAGGTGTATATCAATTCTAGATCTCGAAAGGAATGATGTATAAAGGATGTTGCAAGCAATAGATTAAAATTCTAGTGACTTTATAAAATATGAAAATTAAAACAATTGCCACAAATTAATAATTGTCATATTTTTTAAAGTCTAGAATATAATTGCAAACAAAAAAATGGAGCAAAAGTTACAGAAACAATAAGAATTTTTGTTTTGAGGGCAGAGAGTAAAGTCTTGATGAATACTTGGAGTTGTCGTTACTGAAGTGAAAGTGTTGGTAAGTAGAATACATTGCTGCCCAACCATAGCAACTCAAATATTCTCTAAGTCACTCTGAAGGTAATCTCAGCAAATAGACCAACAACTCTTCTATACAATGGATAGGCAGGGGAATCCTATTTCTCTCTTTAATTCATGTAATATTACTAGCTAGTAACAATAACCAGCATTTATGTAGCATTTTAAGGTTGGCAAAGCATTGCACATGTATTAGTCTCATTGGTTCTTCGCCACAATCCTGTTAAGTAGATTCTGTTATCATTCCCACTTTACAGATGAGAAAATTGAGGCTGAGAGAGTGACTTGCCCAGCATCACTTAAAATGCCTCAGACACTGAAAAGGCACAGAATTGATTTTCCTACCTTATTTTGCAGAAGATGCTCTTTCTCATGTGGTGTGTGTGTCACAATAGTTAAAAAACAAGATCAATTAGATAATGACTTTGAAATTGGGACATGTAATAATGCTAGATTTTGGAAGTTTATGAAAGGCTTTCCATTATTTTAAGCTCTATTTTTTTCTGTCTTTGTGCTCTTTCAGTTTTGTGTGCTGCATATAACAATTTATAAATAAATATTCATTATTTTTAGCAACATTGAATGGGGATGAGAATCACTAATGCAAAACTAAAACAACTAAGCTGCTATTCTGTCGTTTGCTCCTGAGGTTAGTATCATATGAGATTTTGCAGCCTCAAGCAGTTCCAATGACGGTTTCCATTCACTGGCAAAACCACCGAGGATGTTTCTAATAGATGTTACATCTGCACATATGCTGTCAGATGCCCTTCCTTCACGCTTATTCTGCCCTGGCTGACTTTGCACATCTGTTGTAATCTTGTGAATAATATTAAATATGTTTCTGCGCAATGTGTTGCTGCAAGGCAGAACCACAAGAAAATTCATTAGGCAGTAAAGACTGGGGAAATAAGGACATAACATCATGGAGCATCTCATCGCAGCCATCGTGTGTTTGGATTGGGAGTTAGGAACACCATGTCCTGATATCATTTCTACTCCTCCCTTGCTGGGAAGCCTTAGGGAAGTTCCTTAATGTTTCAGTCTGTTATTCATCTGAAGAGTGGGAATAGTCATATTTATTGCAGATGCCTCATAGAGGGCTTGTGAAAATTAATTAACGCTTCTTAAATACTTTGAGAAAATAGTCTCTCAAAAGTCTGGGTTGTACAACTTCTTTTATAGGTTTTGCAGATCCCAGATGCATTTCCATACACCAAAGGATTTGATAGATATGGATCCTACTTACAATGAGAGAGTTCACAACCTATCCATGTGCCATCCTTGCTCATGTTCTCCCATAAATCTGTCACAGGCAGTCCACTCAATGGCCTTCATTGAATTATCTTTATTTTCTCTTTATAACTGGCTCATCTCTTTTTTAGGTTGCAAATTTTAGGTCATATATTTTGATAGCATTTTTACATCACTTCTCTTGTGTTTTCCCTGGCAACTTACACCTGCCATATACCTCTTCCTGCCTTCCCTTGTCTCACAGATATACATACCATATATAGAAGAAGAGAATGATAGAATTGAAGATTTATGGTTGAAAGGAACTTAGAGGTCATCTAGTATAACTTTCTTATTTTACAGATGAGGAAAATGAGTCACAGAGAAATTAAGTGTCTCGCCCAGGGTCACAAAGTGAGCAAATATCTGAGGTGAGATTTGGATCTAGGTCTTCCTGACTTCAAATCAGTGCCCCACCCACTACACCATTAATTCTAGTGCCTTTCCTATGTTATTCCGAATTAATCTTGTATATATCTTGTTTGTACATAATGTTTACATGTCATCTCTCACCCAGTATCCTCTGAGCTCCTTGAGAGCAGGAACTGTCATTTACCTTTCTTCATATCCCTTGAGCTTAACACAACACATAGAAAGTGCTTAACAAATGTCTGTTGACTGGTTGACTCACCATGGAATAAAATATATATTTCAGATAGAACCTATACAATAACCATTCAATGAATGAGTCTGAAATTCATAGTAAGCATGAGGTAGCCTATGAGTATTCACAATATCCTGATCCCCTACAAAAAGCTATTTAATTAACAGTTACAAGTCAATCTTACAATACTATACCCTAAAGTAGCTCTCAAAGATTTGGTTGCCACTAAGGATTGTGAAATAGCAAGAGGAGTTTTTGAACATTTATTCTTTCTAACCAACAGGTGGCTGTGCTTTCCTCTTCATTATTAAGGCATTTCTTGACAAATCACTTGAACAGCTTCCCAATGGTAAGAGAGCCTTTTGCATCATTATTCTGTGCCCATGGAAATGTTTTCTGCAGTTATCTTGTTGCAAATTAACCGAACAGTGTTGACATTAATCACTGGGCCTCCTTATCTCCATTTAGAAAAGTAAGGAATGCTTGGCTTTATTTATTTATGTATTTTGGGTCACTGATACCATGAATAACCCAACACAACTTTTTGCATCATTTATAAAGTTTGTAATTGCCTTAATAGGCCTAATTAGTATATTGGTATTTTGTTATCCAAGGACAATGAATATTTTCAAATGAGTTTGCTCTCTGGTTAAATGCACTAAATGACTTTCCATAATGACCACTTCCTAATAGAAGCAGACCATATTTCATTAAAACGACCCTACTCTCTGAATACCTTTCTGCCTCAGCATTTCAGTCCAGATATTTAGTGGTGAATTTTCAACAATACAAAGAAATTATCTAAATTGGAAATAAAGGTGGAGTTTTGAACCTTCATTCAAATCATTCACGTGCTGCTAACCACAATAGTTGGCACTTCGCAAGATGCATGGCACTAACAGATTCTAAATGTTTCAATAAATGAAGATTTCTAAAACATGGCATTGAATTCTGGCTGTTGATTAGGTAAATGTGAGATCTGAGTATAACTTGTTAAAGAAACAATCATCTTCTTTATATGTGAATTAGATGTAATCTTTGTACTTCCTACTACATGGGGGGAGGGGTTTAAGGATGAAATGATGTAAAAGGTTTGGTAACCATACTTCAAATGTCTTCAATTTTATTGGTGAGGGTTGTCATTCAACTGGCACAAAGTATAAGCCAGTACAGCTTGGTCAACAGTCTTCTAGCCTAAGCATGAGCAAAGGTTTCAACACTGTAGGGCCAACCTGGCAAAGCCTCTCCATACTTAGCTAAGTTGGTCTTCAGATTATAGAAATTAAGTTCATCTGCTGCTGAACTAGTCAGTATACATCTTATATAAATATGAATTCAATTTTAAAATATAGTTGATCACTGACCTTCTAGTAAAAATACGGGACAACAGATTGGGCCCAACAGGGCCCAATATAACATGAATACCAGTGAAAGAGAGGAAATCCTATTGTATGCTATGTAGTATCCTTTATAAAAACCAATGATAGGTAGTTATAAATAAGAGTTTCACTGGATGAAAAGGCATGAGTAGGTTGTGATCTAAAGCATGGAAAGTTACTACATTGATGTAGTAACAGGCCCACTGATACATTTTATTAACAATAACTAAAAATAATAGCTAATATTTACATAGCACTTCAGTAATACCATTTATTTGAACCTCACTACCATCTTGAGAGGTAGGTGTTATTATTCTAATCTCTACAGATGAGATATGAAGAAGCTATGTGATTTGCCCAGGGTTACCAAGGTAATAAATATCTGAGACCAGATTCTGCAATCAGATCTTCCTACCTCCAGGTTTCAGTGCTCTACCTACTTTGCTCCCTACTTGTCTATATTTATATGAAGTAGTTTTCTCCCCTAGTTTCTCTCTTCTCCAGGTTAAATATCCCAGATCCTCAAACTGATCTTAATTTATCATGATTTCAAATCTTATCATAGGACTACTCCCCAACTTCTCAATGTCTTTTCTAAACAAAACAGTATTCTAGATGTGATCTTGCCTCCTCAGAGCTTAATGGGATTATGTCATTCCTAGACATTATGCTTTCCTTAATGGGTCAAGTATTATATTTTTTTACTGTAATATGACATTGCTAACTCATTTAGCTTGTGATTTTCCAATTCTCCAGGTTTTTTGTTGTTATTATTGTTGTTTTGCAAGAAGTGATATGTAGCAATGCCTTCTCCATCTTGGACTCTCTATAGTTGATTTTTTGAACTCACCTTTATGACTTTACATTGACCTCTGTTAAATTTTATTTAATCAAATTCAGCACAATATATTAGACTGCAAAGGATCTGCTGAGATCCTTTATCATTCATGTACCACTGCTGTGATCATTTCAATCATCAGCACCAACAATGGAATTAATATAAAGTGATAGGCTTACAAAACATTTTCCTTAATTATCCCATTTTATCCTTCACAAAAACTGAGGTAGGTGTCATTATTTTGCCTATTTCACAAAGGAGAAAACTAAAGTTGAGGAGTTCAATGACCTGTCTAAGATCATAAAGTGTGACACAGCTTTTCAACCTTGATGTTCCTGACATCAAGTTTAGAGAACTCTCCAACACACTCTGCCAGCCTATCTTGCCTCTCTTTGTGTAATTTGGAAGTTACAAGGACATGTATTTTAGACATGGGAGAAAAATAATTACAGTAGTCCCAAAGTGAATTGGGCCTAGAAAGTTAGGGGGTGTCTACTCTTTGATGTGTGTAGATGTGTATATGGGGAGGGAGAGGTGTATTTTCTTTCTTTTTTTTTTTTTTTATTTATTTAGCTTTTTACATTCATTTTCACAAATTTTTGGGTTCCAAATTTTCTCCCCTTTTCTCCCCTCCCCCCACCCCAATACCCCAAGCAATCTAATTTTCCCTATCTCCAATCTGTCCTCTCTTCTGTCATCCCTCCCTTCCCTTGTCTCCATCTTCTCTTTTCTCCTGTAGGGCCAGATGACTTTCTATTCCTCATTAACTGTATGTCTTCTTTCCTAGTTGCTACAACAATACTAAACAATTGTTCCTAAAACTTTGAGTTCCAAATTCTCCCCATCCCTCCCTCCCCACCTATTCCCTTTGGTACGGCAGGCAATTCATTATAGGCCATATCTGTGTAGCTTTGCAAATGACCTTCCTGATAGTCGTGATGTGTAAGACTAACTGAATTACCATCCTCCTAACCTGCCCCTCATTGTTTCTCTTCTGTCCTTTGATCCTGTCCCTCCCCAAGTGTTGACTTTCAATTACTCCCTCCTCCCTTTGCCCTCCCTTCCATCATCCCCCCCCAATATCTCCTTCTCCCCCGCTTTCTTATACTGTAAGATAGGTTTTCATACCAAAATGAGTGTGCATTTCACTCCTTCGTTTAGTCAAATGTGATGAGGGTAAACTTTTGTTTGTTTGTTTGTTTGTTTTTTTCCTCAGCTCTCCTCTTTTTCCCTCCACTAAAAACATCTCCTACTTGCCTCTTAAATGACATATAGTTACCCCCTTCCATTTCCCCCTCTTTCCTCTCACTACATTTCTCTCTCACCATTTACCTTAATTTCTTTTAAGGTATGGTCCCATCCTATTCAGTTCAATCTGTGCTCTCTGTCTCTGCATGTGAATGCATGTGTGTATGTGTGTGCATGCGTGTATATGTGTATGTGTGATCCCACCAACCACCCAGATACTGAAAAGTTTTAAGAGTTAGAAATATTGTCCTTCCCTGTATGAATGCAAACAGTTCATTTCTGGTAAGTCCCTTAATACTTCTCCTTGCTGTTTACTTTTGCATGCTTCCTCTCTTTCTTGTGTTTGAAAGTCAAATTTTCTTTTCAGCTCTGGTCTTTTCATTAAGAATGCTTGAAAGTCCTCTGTTTCATTGAAAGACCATATTTTCCCTTGAAGTATTATACTCAGTTTAGCTGGGTAGGTGATTCTTGGTTTCAGTCCTAGTTCCTTTGCCTTCTGGAATATCCTATTCCACGCCCTTCGATCCCTTAATGTAGAAGCTGCTAGATCTTGGGTTATCCTGATTGTATTTCCACAGTACTGGAATTGTTTCTTTCTAGCTGCTTGCAAGATTTTTTCCTTGAGCTGGGAGTTCTGGAATTTGGCCACAATGTTCCTAGGAGTTTCTCTTTTTGGATCTCTTTCAGGTGGTGATCGATGGATTCTTTCAATACTTATTTTGCCCTCTGGTCCTAGAATGTCAGGGCAGTTTTCCTTGATAATTTCATGCAAGACGATGTCTAGGCTCTTTTTTTGATCATGGCTTTCAGGTAGTCCCATAATTTTTAAGTTGTCTCTCCTTGATCTATTTTCCAGGTCAGTTGTTTTTCCCATGAGATATTTCACATTCTCTTCCATTTTATCGTTCTTTTGGTTTTGTTTGGTGATTTCTTGGTTTCTCATAAAGTCATTAGACTCCATCTGTTCCATTCTAATTTTGAGAGAACTATTAAATTCAGTGAGCTTTTGAGCCTCTTTTTCCATTTGGCTCATTCTGCTTTTGAATGCATTCTTCTCCTCTTTGGCTTTTTGAGCCTCTTTTGCCAATTGAGTGAGCCTATTTTTCAAGGTGTTAATTTCCTCAGCATTTTTTTGGGTCTCCTTTACCAAGATATTGACCTTTTTTTCATACTCTTCTTGCATCTTTGTCATTTCTCTTCCCAGTCTTTCCTCCACCTGTCTAACTTGCTTTTCAAAATCCTTTTTAAGCTCTTCCAAGGCCTGAGCCCACCCAACACCCCCCTGGGGTGTCTGGGGTACTGAGGCCCCGCCCTCCACATCTTTCCCTGATGGGAAAAATACGTTCTCGTCCTCCCCATCAGATCCGAAGGTCGGGATCATTTGCATTTGTTGGAAAAAACTCTCTAAAGTCTTATTTTTCTTCCCCTTTCTAGGCATTTTCCCAGCCAGTTACTTGACTTCTGAGATTCCTTTCCACCCCCGCCTGGATCCGCCCAGCTAGTGTTTGGCCTCTGAGATTCAAATGCGCTTTCCCGTGGCAAGCTTTAGTTCTGGCGCAGGGGTGGGGGCAGGGCCGCCTCCTAAGCTTGGGCCCTCAGGGGCTTTCCGCAGAGACTTTCAGGAATGGAGCGGGTGGGGGCGGGGTGGGGGGCCCTGCCTGCTGTACTCAACTCCCTTGAGGGTTTTATTCAGAGGCGTTCAGCAGTAGAGCAGGGTGGGGGCAGGGCCGCCTCCTCTGCTCGGCTCCCTCAGGTTGGAAAGACCTTCAGTATTGAAGATCCTACCTGCTGCTGGGGGATTCCTGAGTCCCAGGCCGTTGCCGCCTCAGCCGCCCGCCCACGCCTCTGCCTCCGCCGCTTCCTGCCCCCGTCTCTGCCGCCGCTTCCTCCCGAGGGGGCCCGAGTCACGGAGAAGCTCCGCTCCCCTCCCCTATCGCAGCTTTCTTTCTTACTGACCTGTAGCTTCTGTGGGCGGAGGGACTTTCCCGGCTGCCGGAGCTTCCCCCGGAGCTTTCCTCTCTGAAGTCTGCTCAGGTCAGCTTCTCTGGGGCCGCGGCCAGGGGTGGGGGTGGGGTCCGCTTTCCGGAGTGCGATGGACCCCGGGGACGGCTCTCCAGGGTTCAGTGGAACGGAAATCTCTTCCCCTATGTTTATGCACCCCCTGCAGAGATTCAGAATTTATGGGGATCTCCTTTTACCTCAATTCCATGGGTTGTGGGCTCGGAGCTCGTAAATGTGCGTCCTTCTACTCCGCCATCTTGGCTCCGCCCCCCCGGGAGAGGTGTATTTTCAAGTTGTCTATTTAACTACTTGTCATGTTATAGTGGGAATTCCTTTCATGTAAGAGTAGGACTACAGGTCCTTCCAATTCTCAAAATCTGTTCATTCCTCTCAGGGTTACATGCCTGATTTTGCCCCTGGCCTTTGTCTATTCTGACTCACAAACTCCTCTGCTGTGGAAGTTTGCTCCAGCACTGGACTTCACACACTGGAAATATTTCTTTCCCCGTAGTCCCTCTAATTGCCTGGCTCCTCTCAGAATCTCCATTTTAAGGAGGTTGCCCAGGCCACCCATGTCTTCATTCTTCTCCAGATTACACTACTGACTCCTCAGACTTTCTCTACAATGACATGGCACCAGGTATATTTATTGCCCCCTACCTTCCACCCTCCACCCCTTACCATTCCAGTTTGTTTTTACATGTTGTCTTCTCTCATTAGCATGTAAGCTCTTTGAGGGTAAGTACTGGTTTCTTTATGCTTATCTTAAGTATTACAAGCACTTGGCACAATGCTTAGCCCATAGTAAATGTTGATAAATTCCTGTTGACTTCATAAACTTTGCAAGTAGTCCAAAATTCTGTGATAGTATGAGTCTGTGATCCTACAATCCACAATTCTGAGCAGTATTCTTATATTTGACATGGTCATAATATCATAAATCAAATAAGGAAATACAAGCTTTGTAGACACAGATTATCCAGAAGAGCCAATGCAAAAAAAAAAAAAAGTTCTTCACACAGTAGACTTATTTATTTGGAATGATTTGAATAAAGTCATGGATGGCGTGCTTATCAAACTTGTAGAAAAAAGGCTGGAAGGGTTAGCTAATACAATGGCTAACAGTCAGGACTCAGAAAGGTCTTGTCAGGGTAGGACAATGGTCTGGATCTAATATGATGAAAGTCAGTATATATAAAAGTCAAGTCTTGGTCTTGAGTACAAAAAGAAAAATCTACATCATAAGTCTTAAGATGCAGTCAGCATGGCTATACAATTATTCTGAAAAGGAGCTGGAGGCTTTAGTGGACCACAAGTCAACATGTGTCAGCAATGTGATGTGACAGACAAAAAAAAACAAAGTAACGGCATCTTGTTCTACATTAATGGGGCACAGCTTCAAGGAAGAGGAAAGTGATAGTTCCACTGTGCTCTGCCCTTTTAAGATTTCATCTTTAGTTTTGTGTTTAGTTCCCTATACCACAGTTTGAGAGCATTGATAAACAAGAGTGTTCTAAGACAAGGACAACCAGGATGGTGAAGGAGTCTGAATCCATGTCTACAAAGATCAAAGGACTATATGGGCATGGTTAGCTCACAGAAGAAAAGAGACAGGAGGGAGAAGACAGATTTCTTCAAATATTTGAAAGGTTGTTTTATGGGGACTTAGATATCAGATGTGTTCTGTTTAGTCCAGAGGGCAGAACCAGAAACGACTGAAAATTGCAAACAAGACAACTTAGGCTCAATGCAGGGAAAAGGCTTTGAACAATGAGTTATCCAAAAAGGGAATAGGCTGCCTTAATGGGCAGCAGGTTTGGATTCCCTGGGACTTCTTCATAGAGACTGGATAATTGCTTGACAAGTTACATTAAAGTGGATATTTTTTTTCATGTATGAGCAGCACTTGAGTTCCCTTCCAACACTCAAATTCTATGAATCTGTTATTCAACACCATCTGTTTTTATCACTGAGGGTTCTAGTGAGGAAGAAAGGTTTTTTTTTTTAATTGTAAAGTTTTTTGGGGTGGGTAAAAAATGCCTTTTGTTCTCTCCCAATGCCCTAGAAAAGCATTTAATGTGTCTTGTTGCTAATCTCAGTTGTACTCAGACATAAGATGAGAAAATCTTTTAAAATTCCAGTCACTAGGAAATTAGAATCCAATCAATTTAAATAACCCATTTTTTTTTTTTGATACTGACAATGCAGGTCCTATATACTACACAGGAATCATTCTTGTCCTGACTCCAAGATCGATGATTTGCTTTAGAAGGGCAAAGGTGGGCCTATTCAACCTTGTAATAATATTCACTTACTTTGTGGCAGACTGGAATTTGTAGTCATGTGACTTTTGGGGGTTAATCTAAGTTGCTGACTCTACACTTGTTGATGGTAGGTCAGTCATTTCAGCATAGAAGCCAACAGTGACAACCATCTGCAGAATTGTACAGATGGCAGAAAGAAAGGTGAAGTGAAAGGAAGCATTGTCCAGTTTAAAGTAAAATGTAGGGTTTTTTTTTAATGATTGTTAGCACAAGAGGAATAACAGATTTAAGCCTGGAAAATAAGAAATATTCCATAAAAAGATGTATTTTTCATCCCCATCATAGGAAACACTTTAAAAAAGTATTATTCATTACTAGGATATATTTTGAAGGATTATAGCTATCCCAGTATGCCCTCATTGCAAATTTTTAGTAATAATAACTCATCTTTACAAATAATTTTAGTTTCCCAAATACTTCTCTCCCTACCACACTCCCCATGAACATTATTATCCCCATTTTAAAGATAAGAAAATGAGGCTCTATGTAAATGTGTGTCTTCGTGCAATGATCAACTGTGACAGACTTAGCTCTTCTCAGCAATATAATAATCCAAGACAATTCCAAAAGACTCATGATGGAAGATACTATCCACATGCAGAGAAAGAACTATGGAGTCTAAATGCAAATCAAAGTATAATATTTTCACTTTTTTTGTGTGTGTTTTTTTTCCTTTTGTTCTGATTCTTCTTTCATAATATGACTTATGTGGAAATATGTTTAATGTGATTGTGCATGCATAACCTATATCAGATTGCTTAGCATTTTGGAGAGGGAGAGGAAAGGAGGGAAGGAGAAAAATTTGGAACTCAAAATCTTATAAAATGAACATTGAAAACTGTCTTTACATGTAATTGGAAAAAATAGAATATATTCTATGGCGAAAAAACAGCTGACAAGTTGAAGGTCAAGAATTCAAATACAAAGATTACATTCTTAATAAACTTTGTGTTTTCAATGTATATAACAGTGCTCTGCACAGACTAGGTGCTTAATAAATAATGACTGATTTTTATGTTTTAATGCTTTAACTCTTACAAATTATATCAGGATAAATGTATATTTATATAGAGAGAGGAGAGGAGAAGAGCAGGGGAGGGGTAAGAAAGGAGGAGAGAAAAGGGAAGAAAGGAGGGGAAGGGGAGAAAAAGGGGAGGGGGAAAAGAGAAGAAATGAGAAGAGGTGGGGGGGAGGGAAGACCAGATCTTCAGCAGCAGCAGCAGCAACTTGATGTGACAAAGTAAACTAATTTTCTGATGAGGTTTCATCCATCTCTGCCACTTTTTCCACCCACTGCTTACTGCATTCTCCCTGTCCAAATTCACCTTTGCCCTTCAATGGTGAAAGAATTTAAACTTTCAATAAAGTAGGTGTTTTATGTATGTTGGTGAATTTTTAATACTTTGTTTAGTGATCTAAAGGCATCTGGGTCATAGAACTGGAGCTAGAAGGGACCATGGACATCATTTATTCTAGCTCTCTAATTTAGCAGATGAAGAATTTGAGATGAAGGAAAGTTAAATGACTTGCCCAAGGTCACATAATCAGGAAGTTGCAGAACTAGAATTTTAATCTATATCCTCTGACTCCAAATACAATTCTCCTTCTGCTATACCTTAAGAAGTATAAAGCACTCAACATAAGGTCATATTATAGAACCATAAGCTTAGAAGTAGTAGGGATCTCAAAGGTCTTGTCAACTAAAATCTTCATTTGATAAATGGGAAAACTAAGGCCCAGAGGAGTTGTGACTTGAACTAAGTCACACATACAATATGAGCAAAGACAGAATTCCAACATGGGTCCCTTGACTTTAAAGCCAGTATTCTTTTCAGTACAGGATGAGATTGCCTCCTCTACCAAACTCCTTTTTGAATGCCTCCTAATGGGATGAAAGAGATCCAGGTCTCCCAAGAACTATACCAGTGAAGGAAAAGTTCTGACTGGCCTTAATCATCTGAGCAAACCTCTAAGTACAGGGCTAATGATGTCTGTTTTCTGAGAAACAGATGAGTCAGTTTGAGAAATCAGCATTAAGCAGTTACAAGCTGATTTTTTTTTTACCACAGGATCTCCTGTGAATGAGGCTCTGCCTCAAAGATGAAAACCATCATTGACATTTTGGAGAGGTGGTACCCTATATAGGTTGAGAGAGAGCTCACAAAGATGAAATTACAGGCTCTCAAAATATTAAAGCATCAATAGTTCATTTCTCTGGCCTCAGTTTTTCATCTATAAGTTGAAAATAGTTTTTTAAAGTATTTATTCATTTGGGACTTTGGATTCTGAAAAACAAGGCCTGCAATTTTTTTTTGGGGGGGGGTGATGCAATCAGGGTTAAATGACTTGCCCAGGGACACACAGCTAGTGTTAGCCAGTGATTTAAAGGTCTCCAATACAATCATGTAGTTTATAAAAAGCACAAAATAACTGTCCCACAAGGTTTGTTCTCATGCAACCAGTATACCAGGTGGGAACCTAATTTTTTTTCTCAAGGTCACCCTGAGGTGCTCAAATCACTATGCAGACTCTGAAGAGTTTTCTCAATAAAATCTTTTTCCACTGTTGGCATCAAAAAGAACTCTAAATGCAAACAGAGGGCTCCAAATTCAGCCCAAACAAAGAAATAATCCCTTTCTTCTCTCCCCCAAAAGTGATCTAGGTTTAAAAAAAATTCTCTATTTAACAACCACAGGGAGTCATCCAAAGATTCTCCTGAAATTGAATTGAAAGCTAAAATAAAGAAGCTGCCATTCTCCAAAAACACAGTTTCTTTAGCTCCATGTTTTTACTGTCATGCAAGTCTCTTTTTAAGAAACTATCTTGAAACTGTTAGTATAATCTCCAAAAGTACTTAAAAGACACAGACCTCAAAAGAAAAACCATACATGTCTAAAGGAGTGAATTACCCCAAAACTTCATTTTGTAACTCTATTGGATGTACAATTTACATGAAACCAAATCAAAATGGAAAAACAACATATTTGAGTTTAAGAGAAGACTGTGGTAAGGGAGAAAAGACTTGCAAAGAATACACTGTTATTCTTTATTAGAAACTCCGAGCTAACAGACAAACAGGGACCATAAATGAAACAAGCAGAGAAGGCAAGTAGCATTAGGTATAAAAATAATTAATCGAAGTCAAACTGCATTTACAAAGATTAAAGTATAGGAATCTAAACACTTTAAATTCAGTTTTCACATCAAATGAACAAATCAGTAGACATTAAAAATAAAGATCCTCCCTTTGAGGCCAAAAAGAAACTTAGAAATATGCTTGCAAAAGGAAAGATATAACCCAGGAACTATGATAAAATCTTCCTGTTTTATGCAGATTCAAACCCTTCCTGCACCGCAATTTGGACTCCATGGTCTGAGAACGATATCTCTTCCAATTCTCTGGATTTTATTTGGAGGAGAGGTGAAATGGTGATATAAAGCAGTGTGGTCAAACTCAAATAGAAAGGGGGTGGGGCATTAATTTCTACTTACGGATTCTGCTGGCCATATATTGACTTTTTTTTAATGTAATGTTATCTAGGTTCTATTGTATTTTTTTGATGAAATATTTCCCGATGACGTTTTAATCTGGTTGGGTCATATTTGGGAGGGTTGCAGGCTTTATGCAGTCCATGTTCCATGTGTGAATCAGAGAGCTCATCTCCTCCCACTGCGGCAACAGGGAAGAGAATGTTTTCCCCTCTCTGACCACAGAGGACTACCTTGTTTTGCTCTGTAGAGTCAGAAAAGGATCTGATCTAAACAACAGTAATGACAACAACAAAACTAGACTTTAGAAAAAGGAACAAAGAAATCTAATAATTGACTGAAAGATAGGACTTTAGTCATTCAGCACAGCACCTGAGACCAAGAGAATTGTGGAACTAATTATCCTCTGTAATATCATGTTACCTAATATCCTGTTTTCATGGATGTTGATCTGGGTGTGTCTATTGTGTGAACTAACACAGAAGATTTCATACAGGGGAAAAGACTTCCTAGGACTTGAACAGAAGTTTAAAGGAAAGTTAGAGGCAAAAAAGAAAGGAGACATTCTGGACAAAAGCAAATGGAACTAGACAAAAATGTGAGCAAAGGCAGAAAGGTGTGAATGGAAATGTCCTGTTTAAAAGATAATGAATAAGAAATTAAAGGAGGAGGGGATTATTGGAAGATAGGATAGAAGATAAGAATAATTCAGAGAATGAAGGGCCTTGCATGAAAGGCTAAAGAGTCCCAACCTTGTTTTGTAGACCAGGATAATTAATTGAAGGTTTTGGAGGAAGGTGAGTGACCTGCATGAAGTAAGGTTTTAGAAAGCTTGATTTGGGGTATTTTATGCTTAAGGTAGAATGGGAAGATACAATTTTGGGAGTCCAGTTTTGGAGACTAATGGGAAACAAGTAACAGTTTAAAATAGAGTGGGGGCTTGGATGTGGGGGGAAAAAATCCTAGAATAGCATGATGGGAAACATTAAAAAGGAACGGTAAACAAGACTTATTGACCAAATGTGGACAACAAAGAAGGAGAATACCTGCAGCAGCAGCATCCACAAGAAAAGAAAATAATTGAATATATACTGTATATAAGGCAGCGAAGCTTTTCACCATCTCCACTGAGGTTAATTCAAGAAGCAGGTTTAAATTAGAGCATAAAGGATTTATAGCTACTACAGAAAAGCATTTCCCAAAGAGACTTTACAATGAATAGGCTCTTCTTTGCAAAAAAGAAGAAACCATCAATTGTTGAAAATGGTTAAGGAAGATCAGTTAACAAGCATATTCAGGTGCCCACTGTGCTAGCATATATATTCTGACAAGTTGGTTTTTAGGTCTTTAACCACCATCTATGGAACGCTGTGGAACCACCATCTAGGGAAGTCAACATTACTGATCTTCCCTAACAATATAGTTCTCAAGTACCTAAAAGTAATAATCTGTTTATTTTGAACGCTTATACAATAACTAGAATGTAGGGAATCTATTTTACTTCTCCCTTCCCATCTGAGTCAGAAAGACCAGATACACCGGAGTTCAAATCTAACCTCAGACACTTACTAGTTATGTGGCCCTGGCCAAATCATTTACCCCCTGCCTAAAACTAGAGAAGGCAATAGCAAACCACTCCAGGATCTTTACCAAGAAAATCCCATGGATATTTGGTCCACACCAAGAGTTGGACATGATTAAACAACAGTTACCAGTACAGTTAGGGCACAGAAGAGCCAAACAAGATACCACCTTTGTAAGTTAAGAAAAGTTCTAATAAACTAATTTATGCGAATCTCTCCTAATGGCTTAATGTAAAATCCTTTCCAAGTGACATATTTGCACTCCTGCTGCTGCCTTCTGGACCTGCTATACCTTTAGCTAAGGCTGTTTTCCATATATGGAATGCAATCCCTGCTGACCTCCACCTTGAAGAATCTATGGTTTCCAGAAAAATATGTACCATTCAGGTATGACCTCCTCCAGCAGGTCTTTTCTAATCCTCCCAGTCATTACTGCTCTTTCTGTCTTTAAATCACTTTCATAAGGTTTGTGCTTACTCATCTGTTATGTTCTATGTACCCCCAGTAGAACATAAGCTCCTCAAAAGCAGAGACTATTTTATTTTTGTCATTGTATCCCCAGCACCTTGCACAGGGTAAGTGTTCAATAAATGTTTTCTGAATTAGAATGACAAGAGGTGATATTTTAATCATTCCATATAAATTCTCTCCATTTTATTTACTGAACACAATACATCTTTCCACCAAAAAATTCACATTACTTAACAGTATTTTATAATACTTGTCTTTCTTTCATTCCTGGAATAGACCAAGGGCAACTATTAGGCATGGAGCCAGATCCTATAAGTTAAAGCCTTGGTTCTTTGTACCTAAAACTATAGTAAATCAATTATAACCAAGCATTTATCATGTATCTATTAGGTGCATGATACTAGGTGCCTTCAATAGAACTACAAAGAATGAAATAATTCCTATTCCCACAGAGCTTGAACTTGAATGGAGGAGAAAATAAATGAAATATTAATATGCATATATGTTTGTGATATACAATAAGATATACACACATAATATACATTTTGTATTTAAGTTTCATTGATGGTAAAGACCTAAAAACAAATAGTAAGCTCATATGAAATGTAAGATTATATATAATATATGCACATATACATACAATGTTCACAGTTTAGTTTATATATTACATTTTTGAACATACATGGAATATATAGATATATATTACATGAAATATAAATTCATGTACATTACAGAAATACATGCCCACATATGTGGGTGTGTATATGTTATGAGTTACCAAGAAATAAAGGCAAAACATGGAAAGATGGAGTAATGAGATTCTAGCAGCAACCATATAACATATGCAGTCAATACTCTGGAGCTACTCTCTCAAATCCCCTTTGACTCTGCCAAACTCAGTCCTCAGACAGAGGCTGCTATGCTTCCCCCCGCTCAGGGTTCTAGGGCAGCTTGAATGGTTGAAGGATGGTTTTCTAATGCTATAACCCCAGCCTGGGGACTTTTAGAAACAACTATGGTTGTTGCACCTCCAGAGTCTGTGACAAAATCATCAACAGGGCCATAGAGGGTCCAGGGGAAAGGAAGCCTTAAGCTAAGAACACATATGCGAAAGGGAGTGATTCACAGACCCTGGTTGCAGAGATTTTTTTTTTTTACTTTTTACGAGGTATTCAGAAAGTTCCTCTTAGGTATGATAGAGCTTTCCTTCCAGGTTCCTCATACAGCCTTGAATCTGTCTTTCCTCACCACCTCCAGTCTATCCTAGACTTCTAAGACAGACATTTCCAACAACTGCTGCAGTCCTGGAGAGGTTGATAAAACATTCAGCAAAAATCTAAACCTCTTCTGGTCAAAGAATGAGGAAAGGCTGAGGGGCTTTTTCTCTTCCTTCTCCAGGACTTGGTTGAAGGTTTTCCCTCTCATCTCTGCTACCGGACCCTCAAATTTCTCATTCTAACTAGTTTGTATATTTCATATGAGTTTTACAGGATATAATTCCTTCAACCAATATGAACAGACTTTTTGCTCAATAGCTTTCCAGTTCAATCAATGACTTTCAAAGATTCCTAGAGAAAAAAGGAGATGTGGTCCCACTTGCCTAAGGCATCAGAATATAGTAATTGTCAATCTGGTAATTGTCCAGGTTGACCCCTACCCTTATTAAATATGTTATAAATTGAAATTCTAGGAAGTAATTTGTTAAATAACAAAATGAAACTTAAATAACAAAAAAACTAAAAATGCTATTCACATCAATTAAAATAAAACTGTAATTGCACTGCGACTAGAATTACCTATTCCCATCTTCCTCTCTTCCTTCTGAACCTGTTCTGCTGAACCTGTTCTACATTCATTTTGCAATAGAGCTTTGAATGTATCCGGGGAGTGATTCCCACATCTATTGCAAAGTACCACTTGGAGGGTTCAGAGAAAACAATTGCTTTAATAGAAATACACTCTATGGCCCTTATATGAAAGTAGCCCTCAAAGAAGTTCCGTGGATGGTCTCTCAACCTTTCTCCTGGAAACAAAGACTAATGCTCACGTACTCCTTTCCTAAAGGGCCCACACCTAGGTTTCAGGTCAATTCACCTAAGAGCAAGATTAGCTCAAACTTCCCAGGTTGTGACACAGCATCTTGGATTACCATAGCCTTTAGTTAAAATTAGTCCTCAAGAAAGTTCTCTGGAGGCTCAGTCCTAAAATAAAAGAGCAGACATTATGTCCTCCTTTCCCAAAAGTTCCACAAATGATTCAGATCAGTCCTAAGAATGAGGTTAATTTAAACTTCCCAGGCTTTTCAGCAGCACCCTGGATTATGACAGCCCTGGTTGGTGGTATGGAAGCAGCAGAGTTTAACTGAAGCTGCCCCACATCTACTAGCATTCTGGTCCACAGGAACAAGATAATAAAATCTGCTCTGATTTTTCTAACCAAACTTTCATGTGCTCGTTGTGCATGAAAAGCATCAGATTCACGTCTCTGCAATTCTTCATCCTAGTGCATTCAATTCAGAACTGTTGGATTACCTTTCATTCTTTGAAAAAATATTGAAAGAGATTATCAAAATCCATTTTTCAAACACCTAAAAGTAATAATCTATTTTTAAAGAAGCTGAAAGCCACATTCTGAATGCTTATAATAACCATCCTCTGTTAGTTGTCTATTTCAGTTCTCTCTACCCTGAATGTTTCCATTACTTCCCATAAAGCCAGATTTGAACCCAGGAATAGCTAGCCTTAGACAAACATAGTAATGAAATAAGGTGATCTTATTATCTCTCCCTTCAGAGTCAAACAACCTTAGACACCTTAGAGAGATCACCCAGTTGAAGAATTCATTTTTTAGAAGATGAAACTGAGGCTAGTGAATTAAGTGAATTATCCAAAGTTTCAGGTCTAGTTAGCAGTTCAGTGGTAAAGCTTTCCTGGAAGCAGCTCATTCCATCTTAAAAAGCCAATAATTAAATGTTCAGTTTGACCATTTACACCTTGGGAATTGGCAAAGGATACAAATCAGGGTTGAATTTATTATTTTATCGATTGACCCTCTTCAAGTATTGCCCCTGTCTCTGGATGTGCTATTCTCCTTTTGCCCTCATTAAATTATCTTCACTGAAATGACTCATGATTCTTTTGGAGATTCTCTAGGTGACTAGCTTTGATATAATGTCCAGGTGGAATAATGATTTAATTTGCAAGTATTCTTAATTACTAAGTACTTACATGGTTACTAAGTATTTATTCTTAAGTACTAAGATAGTTGGATTTTAATCTGGTGCCTTGTTAACACTGCCCTGCAGTATTTCAAAGGAAGCAGTCCAGTATGAGGGATGCCACATACCAGTGCTGATGGGGAACAATGTTGTATGTGGACAAGGTTCATCACCAGTCAAGGATAAGGGGATAAGGTCAAGTCAAGAATGGGGATCCTGAAGGTCAATTTGAGTTTGTCTGATGACCAGAGGAACTGGGTTTAGGTAAGTCAGTCTTAAAGGAGTAGTTGTGTTGGGCTGGACTAATAGAGAGAAAAGAAAAGGGGTTGACAATGAGAGTCTCACTCAAGTCAGTGGAAAGGAAATATGGCCAGAGTAATGGGTCTACAATCATGATGACTTGGGTTCCAATCCAATTTACTCCCAATGTGTCCATAGGCAAGTCACTCAGCCTCTTAGTCTTAGTTTTCTCAATTATAAAATGGCGATATGGGGAGGAGCCAAGATGGCGGAGTAGAAAGACTCACATATGCTAGCTCCGAACCCACAGCCCATAAATTATCTATAAAAAGAACTCCCAACGGGTTCTGGATCAGTGGAAGCCATGCAGTAATGGAGTGGAGGAGATTTCTGTTCCAGAGAGCCCTGAAAAACCAGCACCAAAGGTCCGTAGCACACCGGACGCTGAGCAGAGCCCAGCCCTACCCTAGCCACGTGGCCCTGAGAGGAGCAGATCTGAGCAGGCTTCAGGGACAGAATCTCCAGGAGCCGCGAAGGTCCCTCAACCCACAGGCACAAAGGTCAGTGAGAGAGACTTCTGGGCCGGCCGAGAGGGGAGTGGGGTGTCTCCATAACTTGGGCCCCCTCAGGAGGAAGTGGCAGGGGAAGCAGAGGACAGGGGCTCCCAGAGCAGGCAGAAGCTCCGTATCTATTACTGAAGGTCTCTGCATAAACCCACTGAAGGAACTGAGCCTGGGTGTTGGCTCTACCCCAACCTGAGAACCTGAATTTAATCTTACTCTGAATAGCAGCCCCGCCCCCCCACCAAAAGCCCTGAGGCTTGGAAGCAGCATTTGAATCTCAGACCCCAACCATTAGTGAGGTGGGGGTGGAGAGGAATCTCAGAAGTCTGGGCTGGAAAAATGCCCAGAAAAGGGAAAAAAAATAAGACCATAGAAGGATACTTTCTTGGTGAACAGATGTTTCCTCCTTTCCTTTCTGATGAGGAAGAACAATGCTTACCATCAGGGAAAGACATAGAAGTCAAGGCCTCTGTATCCCAAACATCCCAAATAGATATCCAATGGGCTTAGGCCATGGAAGAGCTCAAAAAGGATTTTGAAAAGCAAGTTAGACAGGTGGAGGAAAAACTGGGAAGAGAAATGAGAGAGATGCAAGAAAAGCATGAAAAATAGGTCAATACCTTGCTAAAGGAGACCCAAAAAAATGCTGAAGAAAATAACACCTTGAAAAATAGGCTCACTCAATTGGCAAAAGAGATTCAAAAAGCCAATGAGGAGAAGAATGCTTTTAAAAGCAGAATTAGCCAAATGGAAAAAGAAGTTCAAAAGCTCACTGAAGAAAATAGTTCTCTCAAAATTAGAATGGAACAGATGGAGGCTAATGACTTTCTGAGAAACCAAGAAATCATAAAACAAAACCAAAAGAATGAAAAAATGGAAGAGAATGTAAAATATCTCATTGGAAAATCAACTGACCTGGAAAATAGATCCAGGAGAGACAATTTAAAAATTATGGGACTACCTGAAAGCCATGATCAAAAAAAGAGCCTAGACATCATCTTTCATGAACTTATCAAGGAAAACTGCCCTGATATTCTAGAACCAGAGGGCAAAATAAGTATTGAAGGAATTCATCGATCACCTCCTGAAAGAGATCCAAAAAGAGAAACTCCTAGGAACATTGTGGCCAAATTCCAGAATTCCCAGGTCAAGGAGAAAATGTTGCAAGCAGCTAGAAAGAAACAATTCCAGTATTGTGGAAATAAAATCAGGATAACACAGGATCTAGCAGTTTCTACATTAAGGGATCAAAGGTTGTGGAATAGGATATTCCAGAAGTCAAAGGAACTAGGACTCAAACCAAGAATCACCTACCCAGAAAAACTGAGTATAATACTTCAGGGGAAGATATGGTCTTTCAATGAAATAGAGGACTTTCAAGCATTCTTGATGAAAAGACCAGAGCTGAAAAGAAAATTTGACTTTCAAACACAAGAATGAGAAGCATGAAAAAGTAAACAGCAAAGAGAGTCATAAGGGACTTACCAAAGATGAATTGTTTACATTCCTACAGGGAAAGACAATATTTGTAACTCTTGAAACTTTTCAGTATCTGGGTAGTTGGTGGGATTACACACACACACACACACACACACACACACACACACACATACATTCACGCACAGAGACAGAGAGCACAGAGTGAATTGAATAGGATGGGATCATATCTTAAAAAAATTAAGGTAAACTGTGAGAGAGAAATATATTGGGAAGAGAGAGGATGAAATGAAATGGGCCAAATTATCTCTCATAAAAGAGGTAAGCAGGAGACTTTTTAGTGGAGGGAAAAAGAGGAGAAAAACATGAAGTTTACTCTCATCACATTCAACTAAAGGAATGAATAAAATGCACACTCATTCTGGTATGAAAACCTGTCTTACAGGGGAGAAGGAGATAAGCAGGGTGGGGGTTATGATGGAAGGGAGGGCAATGGGAGGAGGGAGCAATTTGAAGTCAACACTCGGGGAGGGACAGGATCAAAAGAGAGAGTAGAAACAATGAGGGGCAGGATAGGATGGAGGGAAATATAGTTAGTCTTACACAACACGACTATTATGGAAGTCATTTGCAAAATTACACAGATATGACCCATATTGAATTGCCTGCCTTCCCAAAGGGAATGGGCGGGGAGGGAGGGATGGGGAGAAGTTGGAACTCAAAGTTTTAGGAACAACTGTTGAGTATTGTTCTTGCTACTAGGAAATAAGAAATACAGGTAATGGGGAATAGAAAGTTATCTGGCCCTACAGGACAAAAGAGAAGATGGGGTCAAGAGAAGGGAGGGATGATAGAAGAGAGGGCAGATTGGTGATAGGGGAAATTAGAATGCTCGGTGTATTGGGGTGGGGGAAGGGAACAAATGGGGAGAAAATTTGGAACCCAAAATTTGTGAAAATGAATGTAAAACGCTTAATAAATAAATTTATATGAAAAAAATAAAATGGTGATAAGACCTATAATACCTATCCCCACAGTGTTGCTTTGATAATCAAATGTATTAATGTATATAAGGCAATTTTCAAACTTCAAAACACCTAGGTGGTTGGAGTAAAATCCTACCTTACGCTCTTACGAGTAGGATGAGCCTAGACTAGATCCTTAACTTCTGCCTCCCTCAGTTTCTTCATCTGTAAAAAATTAAATAAATAAATGGGAATAATAAAAGCACCTATCTCATGGTTGTTGCAAGGATAAAATAACATTATATATGTGGGTACTGTTGTGATAGGAGTAGCATTTGCCATGCAGGCTAGGCAAGTTTTTCCTTGAAAGTTATTGAAACATTTTTAAGCCTTAATTGACTCAGGGGACTCATGATTAAGTCATTACCATAGCTTTCTGATGGCTTAAACATTAAAGCTTAAAACACAACCAAAAAAAGCTTAAAATCCAAAGGATGATCAGAAAGGAATTGCTTTCCCTCAGGCAAGACTGGCCCATGAGTATGGCCAACATAGTTAGAGAAGCTACACTGAGCTAAATCAGTGCTATATTCTTTCCATGTTATGGTGAAATAAATGTCCTTTGTGAATTGTTAGATTGTCTACCAGTGCTTCATTTAATTCTAAGTCTATATCTAAAGGACCGGATAAGTGTGAATGAGCACTGGCCTACAACAAT
Source organism: Bettongia penicillata ogilbyi (assembly GCA_023548195.1). Classification (NCBI taxonomy): domain Eukaryota; kingdom Metazoa; phylum Chordata; class Mammalia; order Diprotodontia; family Potoroidae; genus Bettongia; species Bettongia penicillata. The sequence goes on along the minus strand of JAJHZJ010000460.1, from coordinate 4,009,950 downwards.
ATGTTACAGATGAGTTACTAAATTGAGAATTGCAAGGAATTTTCACCCAAAGAGTTCCCCATACCAATCAAATTAGAGCTGAAGACCCCCTACTATACCCAGGCTTTTGTTATATATTTAACATTGGAATGGGGTGTAAGAGATCACCTAGTTCAATTCCTCATAATTTTGGAGGGGTTGTTTTGTAATTTTAAAATAGTTTTAAATTAAATTTTAATCAATAAAGTCTACCTCCTTTTCCTCTGACCTTTGCTGCTTCCCCCCATGCTCACCCTACCTCCATGCCTCATAGAGAAAAACGGGGAAAAAAATCTCTGATACAAACATGTATAGTCAATCAAAACAAATTATTGCATTGGTCATGTCCTTCCTTCCCCAGAATGTCTTAATCTGCAGCCTGGGACCATCACTTCTACTGTAAGGATTGGGTTGAAAGTTTTATCATGAGTCCTATGGAATCTTGATTAATCTTTGCATTGATTAGAGTGGTTAACTTTTTCAAAGTTTTTGCTATTGCATACATTGTTCTAAATTCCTCATTTTGTAAATGAACTAAACCTCCAGAGACTGGAGGAAGTGAAATGACTTACCCAAGGACACAATAATTAAGGGAATTGGGATGTGACCTCAGATTTCAGATTCCAAATCTAGTTATGTTTCCGGACCAATAACCATTGTACCTTTTTGTCATCAGACAGTTAAAGCGAAAAGAAATCCCACCTACTCCTTTCCCTTTCCACTTGTCAAGATGAACACACACCAATCATTTCTTTCTTAATTTTATTGATATCTTTTGTTTTTACATCATCTACCTCCCATTTCCAAATATATCCATTCTACATACTCTATTCATCAAACCATCCCTCATAACAAAAAATGGAAAAAAAGAAGCAGTTGAGCTCATCTAACCAACACATCAATCCATTGTTTCTGACATTCTATGCACTATTCCACATTCATAGACTCCCACTTCTGAAAAGAAGGGGAGTAAGTGCATGTTCTAGTCCTTTCTTTGGGGAGAAGCTTACTCATAATTACACAGGGTTCTCTTTCTTTCTTTTTCTTGTTCTTTCCATTTATGTTATAGCCATTGTTCACACGCTCAGTCTTAAGAGCTTTTGCTAAATGCTCCATTGCTATTTCTAGTTTTAAGTATTTGTTCTTTTAAATATAGATTCAATGCTGAAAGGAAAAAAAGAACTTTCTTAAAATTTTTAAAGTTTACCCACATCTTTATGGCACATATTTTGGGACCAGTAATAGATAAATACCCTCCAAGGGTATGTTGAGCCTCAGAATGTAACATTTTCATTAGTTCATTATCAACTGGATAGTGAAAACAGGTGACACTTGGAATGATATTCCTCCTCATTGAAACCTGCCTAATTAAGGAGCAAAAAATAAGACAAAGATAGAAGTTATATCACCTTTATTCCAAGATTCTCTTACATTTCTATGCTCGAAACCTCTAGGTTAGGGAAGAATAACAATTCTGACACTAATTAGATGTGTGATCTTGGACAAGTCACTAATATTCTGTAGGCCTCAATTTCCTAATCTATGAAGTAGGTGAGTAATAACACCCACCTGCACTATTCAGATGAGGGAAATCCTTTCTAAAATTCAAAGCTCTATTTAAATGTGAGTTATTTTGGGAGGATTAATTCCATTAAAACCCACTCTAAATTGTCAGTGTAAGAAATTCCTTCTAAGGCACAAAGAACTTATTATAGATCACAATAAGCCAGTTAATCATATATCTATTCAAATTCATTTCCCTGCCACCCTTTGCAAGAGTTGAAATTAGATTGGGAGTGAGGGGTGAAAGAAGAGGGAACTCTACATAAAATATACATTTTAAATACTGTCTTACCTGAACATTTATCTCTCCTTTTCCAGACTCAAAACCTGTTGGCAGTTAGCCTGTCAAAGACATTACTTTTACTCACCCTCTTCCATGTAATGGTCCTTCTTTGTAATTGAGCATGGATCGAATCAATTTGCACTCTAGTAAAAGTATGAATTTTTAGGGCCTTCACTATCTTTTTTTTTTTTTTTACAGAGCTTCCCAGTAAATAATACAACACAAGGAAGCTGTAACCTATTCCCAAAGCATACAAGCCTACAGAGTCAATGGTGTATTAGCTTAAAAAATAGATCAAGCTCATCTTGTAAAAGGAAGATAAAAAAGGTGGCTCTCTTTGTGAGGAGAGCCATGCTTGAGGCTGTATAACACACCTGAAATGATAACAAGAAACCTCAATATTTGCTGGTGTTAAGTTTTGCTTTCAGCTCTCCAAGGAAGTCTTCTGACTCAGCAGGCATGAGAAAAACAAATTCTGATGTGATCAGTCATAACTTCTATGCTTGTTGACTGTACCATGGAAGAATACACCTACAGAGCCACAAGGTACATCATGAACCACTTTACAGGGATGGAAGCACTATAGGCAAACAAAGATAATGTGAAGAAGGCCAAAGGCTCATGGCAACATGTTCCAGGGATATCCTATATAAATGCAAGATTTCCATTGGTGATTTAGAACTGAAAGCTACCACTAAATTCCACAATGTAGTTTTCATGTCATCCAATAACTTCATAGACATTTTAGATTATTATGCCTTCATATAGACCTTTCTCCTCCAGCCTAGATGACATAATAGATAGAGCACTAAGCCTGAGTTCAAATGTGACCTCAGACATTTGATGTGACCCTGGGCAAATCACTTAACCTGTTTGCCCCACCTTGCTCAACTGTGAAATGGGAGTAATAATAGCACCTACTTCACAGGAGTTGATGCGAGGATCAAATGAGATATTTATGTGCTTAGAACAGTGTTTGGAGCGAACATTGCAGGCACTTAATTCTTAATTTCTTCTGCTGTAACCAGTACCCTGTGCACTTTGCTCCTGTTTTCTTATGTTCTCATAGGCAAATTTTCCCCTTATTTTGTTCAGGGAGGGAAGGAGAGAGGAAAGAAGGAAGGGAAAAAGGAGGAAGGGAGGGAGGGAGGGAGGAAGGATGGGTGGATCTTATGGCCCAGACTCAGCTGTGTCTGTTTCCAAAAGCCAAATCCTTAAAATATAAAAATTTGCCACCAATGAAAATATTTCAAAGAATGTGATGTAAGGCCTGTCTGAAGGCACTTAATCATAGGATCATAGATCAATATACAGAAGGAGCCTTCTATGATACAGTGACTAATCAAGACTTTATTTTAGAAACTTCTCATTTTGGCAACCTTAGTCCAGGGAAGTAAATGAGTTGCCTGAAGTCAGATAGGCAGGAGGTAGCAGAGGCAGCATTTGAACCAAGGCCCTCTTATTCCAGATCCGCTATGCCTTCCATTGCACCAGAATGAATATATTTTTTTAAAGTGATATTAGCATTATTAGAATGATGTACAATCAGTAAGAGCCACTCTTTCCAATAAGAGCACATTCCTTTTGTATATTAGCATTCTGGTATGATGCTTGAAAAATCAGGGACATTACTTAATAATCACACCATGTGCAGCCATTTAAACTAAGCTGCTATCAGATACTCTGAAAAACAATTACAGTCTCACAGTTCAGGCATTAGAAAACTGGAGAATTTATAAATAGAAATAAAACTGGTCTAAAAGGCAACGAAGCTTAAAATTATTGTGTAAAATGGTGGCTTATTTCTATTAAATCCTTGATTTTTGGTAACATTTTTTTTTATTTCCCTTCATCCAGTCCAAGGAATAATTCTCTAATGTCAGCAGTCCCCAGAATGTAGCTGCTTAGAGGAGGCCTTTCTGGAAGGATATCTGCAGTAGCTAATGCCTCCCTCACTTACTTTGTATCTATCTTGTCTCTCTTTTGTAGTCTGTATGTATGTACATATTGTCTCCTCTAGTTGAATGTCAGCTCCTCCAGAGCAGGGGCTGTTTCATTTTCATCTGTTTCCTCAGACCCTACCCCAGTGCTCTTAGTTATATAAAGACTGAATTACATGGGACCCTCAGAATCTATACTGGCTTAGATCATAAGTTTCAGTTTCTTTCCCTCTCATTGTGCCCATTTCAAAAATTCTTTTATCAATAGGTAAATAGAATGCATCATTTAAAGCACTCATTTTTGAGTTTTCTAACCTTAGAGATTACTGGGAAAAGGGAGGGCAGGTAGCAAATGAGAGGAAGGTGGCAAATAGAAAAGAGAAGCAGAGCTTATTAAATGATTCTCATTAGGCCTATTACCTGATTATCATTTAGCTGCCTGATTCCTTTTAGGCCTGCAGCATTTGAGCAAGCTGTTATTTTCATGTTCATGGAATTAGGCTATTATCTGTTCTTTAGATAACTTACATTGCTCTTTTTCTGGCTTACAATGCTCCAGATAGTCAAGTTTTGACACTAGAAAAATAAAATCATCATGTTCTACATCCTAAGAGTGCTTGATAAATAAGAATTCAATTCCTGATCGCAGATTATGTGCAGAATTTTTCTGGAGTTGCCCCCTAAACAATTCAATAGAAACATCAAGAACTGCACCTACTCATGCTAATTTGTTCAGAAAAACAGGAGTTTGTCATTCATCCTATTTCAATATTCAGTTTAATAATGAGGCCAATACCCAATGTATCCCTGCAGCATCAAGAGCATGCTATATTGCCATTTTACATGCTTAGTGTTTATTCAAGAGATCACTCATAGTTTAAATCGAAAACCTCTACCACCTTTTCTCCTTATTTTCTCGAAAGGATTTTCTTTAAAAAAAAATGTCCCTTTCCATGCTGGCAGTTTTCCCCAAGTAACTGCTTGTTGGTAAAAGCTACATCATTTCATGAATATTCATATCAAAAAGATATTTATAACAGTTTTGTTCATGTCATTGCTACCTCACCCTTCCCCCATCCAACACTCTTTGAGCATTATAAATGAAGTCCTGAAATCTGGAAGGAACTGAAGTCTCAATAGTGTTACATAAGGATTTGGTTAATGCATTTTTAAAGTAACAGCCTAAAAAAGAAAAGAAATTACACACATGATTGTCTACCAGGGAGAAAAATCACAGCAATAAATTGAAAAATGAAATGCTACCAAGAAGGAAACACAAAATGAAATTTTTGGAAGTGGTTTTCTCATAAGAAAATATTAAAGTTAATAGATATTTTATCCAAATTTCTTTGACTAGCTGTAATGTATGTACTAACAAAAATAAAGGGCATCTGCATTACGTGAATAGTGTTTTACTATCCAGGAACATGAGCATGAACCAGAACGATCAAGGCATGAAATGGGAATGGAAGGAAAAAAATATGATTCTCACAGAATATCCATTTTATCTTTTCCTAGTCATTTTGCTTTGAAAGGCAACATGGCATAGGGGAGAGGTATTTGCAGAGAGAATCTTAAAGGAGGACACATTTCATGCAGCTTTAGAGAACCAGGGATGGAGATAGGAAAGCATGAAGTGCGTTCAGAGGAACAGAAAGTTGTTCAGGTTGGCTTCAACATAGAACGCACAGAGGAACATATGAGATAGGCTGGAAAGGTCAGAGGTTATCATATTATAAGAGGCTTTGAATGTCAGAAGAAAAAAAAGAGCTTGAACTGGACTCAGCATTCAATAAGAAAGCAATGGAGCAGTTTCAACAAAGGAGTAATGTGTTCTATGCATAAAGGAGATTATTCTGGTAATGACTTGAAACTTAGAATGGAGGGAAGAGTAAGTAAAGGCAGGAAAATCTGTTAGGGCGCTATTATAATAGTGGGAGTGAGATGTGTGTGAGACTGCATAAGAGAAGTGAAGGAAAAATAAGAATCAAAGATAACTGAAAGATGTCAAATCTGAGAGAGTGGATTAATAGTTGTGTCATAAATAGAAATAAAGTCACTGGGAAGTACAGATTTGATGACAAATATAATAAACTCAATTTTGGATATTTTGAGCTGGAGGTGCCAGTGAGACATTCAGTTAAAATAGTCACGTAAGCAGTTGAAAATATAGACCTGGAGGGCAGGATAGAAGGCAGTGCTGGGGATAGAGATTTATGATTCACAATTGTGGAAATGAATGAGATTGGAAGAGAATGTAGAGAGAAAAGAGAAGAGGCCCAAGAAAGGCTCTCTGGGGCATGCCTGGGTGTGCCCACATCATTTTCCTTCAGTTAAAAGAAAAAAATTGTAGTAGGTAATAACTCCTTGTGTCTTAAGACTTACTTGTCTGTTGCTCCAATTCAGAATACCTCCTTGGGGTCCTGACTTAGCTCCATAGTTTAAAGCAGGTAGTATAAATGCAGCAGTAACATTGTACTCTCTCCTGATTAGCTTGTCTAATAGCTTATATTTTCCCAGGAGAGTACACAGCATTGTGCCAGATTATCATACTGTGCTAGATGAATAGTGTTTTCATCAGTCCATCACTACCCTCCCCCCAAAAAACAAAATAGCTTGGGACCATACACATCTAGGTATGTATGTACCAGTTTTTCAATGACTGAGTAGCCATGGTAGGAACTCATTCCTTCCCCAAACATATAATTATTTATTGACCCTCAAACTTCAAGCCTTCCTTAGCACGTAAAGTGATGTAAACTAAATATGGCTACTCCTAGTGCAGAAATTTCTAGACCCTAAACAAAAATCATTGAGTCCAGACAAACACCTATAATGTTAGATACAATTTGTGGTGGGGGTTAGAAAGGAGAGCAGTCTTTTCTGACTGATATACTACTAGCATAGACACAAGAGAGTCAAGCATTAAAGACAAACTGACCCTCTTTTCCCCTCCTCCTCAGTGCAACCTGATTTGTAAGAACCTTTGCTCTAATAGGATGGGCTGGGGTCACACCATGGGAATTAATAATAAACCCCTGTGGCTTATTTTGCCACTTACCCACAGTAGTCCAATAATGCCTAAAGCTAGCTCATTTCCAAGGTATTTGGTTCTATCTCTTCTAGCAAGGCAAAAATACCAGTATGTTTAGAAACATAATATTTAAATGGAAGCAAAAGACCTAGACTTTGCCCTCTACTGTCATAATGAGTTATTCAGGCAGAGAAAACACAAAGGGAAAAGGGAATGGCATTCTAGAAACCCCAAATTTGTTTGAGGTAGATGGTCTAAGAAAACAACTTAGGGTAGTTCTAGAAGGCTAAGAGTCTGTATGCCCCAGGGGTGAAAGTAGGTGTCTCAGGAATATATTGGGAGGAGAAGACAGAGAGTGAGTAAAGGAATTTCTTCTGTAGCAAACCCAAGGTCATTACTATTATGAAGAGAATGTAAACCACTGGATATCGCTATGAGTGGGGCCCTCAGACAAAAGTAGAACTCTACTGACTTACTACAAGGGTGAGAACTGTATCAGAAGTCTTTGTACCACTTGTTGTCCTTTATATGTTTTCTACATTTTCTGCAGGGTGATGTGTAGACTGTCCTATACCAAATGCCCTTCGTTGCCCAGGATGCTTATACTAGGACTGGAGATTCTTTTGCTGTAATCAGTCTATATTCTTCAGTTTTTCATTGGCAACTATGAATTAGGACAAAATTAGACCAAGGTAAGATTTTTTTGTCTTCAAAATTTAACCCTGCCTATGTTATACCATAAAAACCCAGGGTAGTTAGGTGGTACAGAGGATAGAATGACAGGCCTGAAGCCAGGAAGACTCATCTTCTTAAAATCAAATCTATCCTCACACACTTACTGTGTGACCCTCAGCAAGTCACTCAACCCCTTCTACCTCAGTTCCACAAATGTAAAATGAGTTGGAAGAGGATACGGCGAATCACCCCACTCTTTGCCAAAAAATCTTCAAATAGGACCAAGAAAAGTTAGACTGAAACAACTGAACAATATATAGCCAGGGCCACAGGGGGCATTTGTGTGTATTTTTTGTATTAACTGGAGAAATGGGGAGTAGAATGTAAATTCCTTGTGGACAGGACTCTTACTTTTTGTCTTGGTATCTCCTATACCTGGAACAGCAACTTGTATATATAATAGGTGATTAATGAATGTTCTTTAAATTTAACATTTATTCAGTACAGGAATGAATAGTAAATTGGTAGAATATAATCATAGGCATAGATAACTCCCAAAGAGTTGTCTCATTATGCTTCCCCACCCCAATCTGGATCTTGAGTACATTTTTAATTTTAATAGGACAGGATTAGGCTACAGACTTGAGACTGAAAACTTCAGAGTCTACATCCTGGTTCAGATCCCTGCTTCTCCTTCCCAGAAGACCCCTTCTTTCACCCTCTAACTTATTTATTTTGTTTTGTTGCATCATATTAAGTCCAAAGTGTTAACTTCATCAAAAGTCTCAGCTCATTCACTGATTTCTATTGCTGCAGCAGCTCTAGGATCATATTTTTGTCACAGAAGAAAATGAGGCTTTTCTTGGGGGTAAGCCTGGGCATTCTCACTAAAAATAGATAAGTGGAGAAAAAGAAGCAAAAGCAATCAGGGAAAAATAGTGAAAGGGAGTGTAAAAAAAAAAAAAAGCTCTGTTGATAAATACCTCAGACAATCTTGTGACTGAATTTCTTTCTCTCACCATTTTTCTAAAATTGTGCTCAAAAGAAACAAAATTCCGTAACTTTTTCTGTACTTAAGTTTCATTTTTTTTTAACACAGTCCTCACCTGGCTTCAGAAACACAGCATTCTTCTTCTGTGGCTATAGTTACTTTAGGAAAGGTAGGAAGAGAGGGGAGGTGGTTGCTGTACCTTCCAAGGCAGTTGACAGGTTAGCTGCTGGGATCAGATTGGAAGCATGATTGTGGTCCAAGGGAAGGGAGGGGATTGCTGCTATTCCCTGGACTCTTGGACTCAGGGCAACATGAACAGCAATTTTATTTGTAATCAGAAGCCTTGAGTTTCATTTCTGGATTAAATTATTAGCTGTGACCTTGAGTAAATTAATTCCTTAGGATCCCAATTTCCTTAACTCTAAAATATGGTGATGAACTAGATAATTTCAAAAGTCTTTTCTTGTTATAAATGTATGCCTTCCTTCCTAACACAAAGCTGGAATTTCAGTTGGAATGATTTTAAGAAAAACTGCAAAAGACTAATTTCTATTTAAGGTTTCAAGTTACAAGATGCATTATTTTATTATAGGTTGAATATAGATACTTAATTAAATATACTTATTAATGGATGACCCTACTGCTTCCCTGGACGGTGATCTATATTTCCTCTTAATCACTCTTTCCAGCAGTTAGGATAGAGCTCATGCCTAGAGTCAGAAAAACCCTGCATTCAAATCCTGCTTCAGACATGAGCTGTGGGACCTTGGATAAGTCAACTAGCCTTATTTGCCTCAGTTTTCTCATCTGTAAAATGAGAAGAAAATGGCAAATTACTCCATGGGGGTCTCTGAAAAGCACGATACTGAAAAGATAAATTCCTTTTTCAAAATGTTCTTAACCTTAAACCACCTCAGTTGAAAGAACTAATAACTTAAATTGCTCACCTAGAACAAGAATAATTATTAGCTATTCTTTAAATCGCAATTCAGTGAGTAGATTTTTAGCCATAAAAGGAATCCTAAAGTATCAAGGATCCTATACCTAGAGCTGGAGGCCCATCCACCCCTGATTTTAAACATAAGAAAACTAAGCCCAACAGAAGTGACTCCTCCAATTGTCACATTAGGTTAGAAGGTATGAATTCAGATTGTGCGCTTCCAAATCCAGGGCTTTGACTCCTGTAATTAAAGTAAATAGACATTTATTGAGCACATGTTATGTGATGAGAGAAAGTACTATTTTTCTATTAGTAACCAATTATTGAGGATTTTTCTCTTTCTTACTTCCTCATTCAAAGACCAGCCAGCCCTTGTGGCCACTCTGCCAAGTCTCTGAAGGACAGTGCTAAGGGACCCCAACTGGGAGTGTTTATTTCTGATTAAAGCGTAAGGAGAATCTAAACTAGGCGAATTCTGCCCTAAAAAGCATTAGACTCAAGCCCTTGTAACCCCACCATAGTTCAACCTAAGTGGTCAGCGTGGATTTGGATCTTTTATCCAGAGAGCTAGAGGCAACAGTATCCAGATCAAATGAAGTTCCCAGCGGGAGGAGCTGAACACTTTCTGTCCCGCCCCTCCCCCAGGCTGGATCCCAGGCAGCCTAGTCCGGGCCACCCACTTTCTCAAAACCAAGCCCTGAGAATCGCCCTGGTCTTGTTTTGGGTTACCCGGAGAATCCGCTAAGCGTCTTTTTGTGGATTGTGTGCTAGTCAATTCAACAGATTATAAATTACCCAGAAACTCCCTCGTACTTTTCGTCCATCTCCATAGGAAGACGACGCTACGTAATCTCGGAACGTAGACAAAAATAACAACAGCTCCTGCGTATCGCCGGAGCTTCCATTCCACTGCCCTCACCAAAAACAGTAACAGTAAGGGGTACGCAGGGACTGTCACTGTTATTATTATCAAACACTAAAAAACAAAACAACCAGTTAATATTTCATACGGCGCCTTCAAGTTTGCAAAGCGCTTGATGAATACTTTATAAATGAAGTATGACATCGTTGAGAACGTGCTTTCGCCCTGAATTAAACGCGTGTGCATTAAGTCTCTGCAGCCTTACTAGAAGGAGAAAGTTCTCCTCAAGCGGGGAAGCGGAGTTTTCAGACTGGGAGCGTGAGGGCACAATGGCGTGTAAGTAGAGAGGACCGGCCAGCCCTCACTAAAGGGCACGGGGCGGGGGCTCGCTCCCACGAGAGGACGTGGGTACAGAGAGGACCACAACCAGGGTTGGAAAGGTAGCCAAGAGGTCAAAGGACAGACTTTTTTTTTTTTTTTTTTTTTTGCAGGAGCATGTAAGACGTGCCGCGCGAACGCCCGCCGCGGCCAGGAAGGAAGTGCCTCCAAACTACAAGTCCCAGAAGTCAGCGGGGGCGCCGGCGACGCGAAAGCAGGCCGAGGCGCGGCCCCACGGAGGGGCTCCGGCTGAGGGAATATGTCGCTGCCTAAGAAGAGAAAGACGGACTCTGCGGACGCGGACGGCGGCGAAGAAGAAGATGGCGGGGAGCGCGAGCCGGGCGGGCCGGAGGAGGCCCGGGAGACGGAGCAGGGCGCGCGAGACCGCCTGTACTACGAATGCTACTCGGACGTGTCTGTGCACGAGGAGATGATTGCCGACCGCGTCCGCACGGACGCCTACCGCCTGGGCATCCTGCGCAACTGGGCGTCGCTGCGGGGCAAGACGGTGCTGGACGTGGGCGCGGGCACGGGCATCCTGAGCGTCTTCTGCGCCCAGGCCGGAGCGCGGCGCGTCTACGCCGTGGAGGCCAGCGACATCTGGCAGCAGGCCCGCGAGGTGGTGCGGCTCAACGGGCTAGAGGACCGCGTGCACGTGCTGCCGGGCCCCGTGGAGACGGTGGAGCTGCCCGAGCGCGTGGACGCCATCGTCAGCGAGTGGATGGGCTACGGGCTGCTGCACGAGTCCATGCTGGCGTCCGTGCTGCACGCGCGCGCCAAGTGGCTCAAGGAAGGCGGCCTCCTGCTGCCGGCCTCGGCCGAGCTCTTCCTGGCTCCCATCAACGACCGGACCCTGGAGTGGCGCCTGGGCTTCTGGGGGGAGGTGAAGCAGCGCTACGGCGTGGACATGAGCTGCCTGGAGGGCTTCGCCACGCGCTGCCTCATGGGACACTCGGAGATCGTGGTGCAGGGCCTGACGGGCGAGGAGGTGCTGGCCCGGCCGCAGCGCTTTGCCCAGCTGCAGCTGGACCGCGAAGGCTTGCAGCAGGAGCTGCAGGCCGGCGTGGGCGGGCGCTTCAGCTGCCGCTGCTATGGCTCGGCCCCCATGCACGGCTTCGCGCTCTGGTTCCAGGTCACCTTCCCCGGCGGGGACGGCGAGAAGCCCCTGGTGCTGTCCACGTCGCCCTTCCACCCGGAGACGCACTGGAAGCAGGCGCTCCTCTACCTGGACGAGCCTCTGCAGGTGGAGCAGGACACGGACATTTCCGGGGAGATCACGCTCTCGCCCTCCCGGGACAACCCCCGCCACCTGCGGGTCTTGCTCCGCTACAAAGTGGGGGACCAGGAGGAGAAGACCAAGGACTTTCGCATGGGGGATTGATCCTGGACATCAGTCTACCCCCTCCCCCTTCCCAGCTTCCCCCGGGCAGGGTGGGAGAGGGATTGGGAAACTTGAGAGGGAAAGGGGAAGGTACTGAGACAAAACAGATTTCCGACTGCCTTTTACCGCGTTTGGCTCTTGGGAGAAGGGATGGAGAATGCTGTGGCCTCTAAGTCTTCTCTAGAGGAGACTTAACTTTATTGTGTTTTTAATGCTATTTTTTTTAAAGTGCTTACTACAGGTTCTTTTTTTTTTTTTTTAACCTCAGACGCATGTAGCACAAAGCACTTTTTTGTCCCTCCTCTGCTGGGGAGAGCGGGGTGGGGGGGTTAGGGAGGAGGGAAGGGGACAAGCCCCGCAAAGGGAGATTCCATTTGGTCCTCCCCCCCTTTTGGGCTGATGTGCAGAGAGAGCTGGGAAGGTCTTCCAATTAGACTTTCTGAATTTCCAGTTTAATTTTTTTGGTATCTCCAGTGCCATATTTTCTCAATCCGAGAACTCCCCCTCTCAATGGCCTTTTTTCTTGTGTTCTGCCTAAGATATTGTCATATCTAAATACTCTTCTTGGATTGTAACGAACATTGTAGCAATAAGGACAGGTATACAGTGAACAGCAAGGTTGCGCACAATTTTAAAATAGCCGTATTCTCTGGAATAAAATTCCTACTATGATTTGTCACATTGGTAGAGTGCTAAAGTGAATTGGGCACATTAGTTCCTTAAGTAAAGTGTTACTTCCCAGTTTCACAGCCTAACCTAAGAAACTTCCATGGTGCATTGTATGGTACAACAGTTGAAGGGTAATAAATGTTTAAACTAAATGTTTTTCCCTTACTCTATTAATATCTTTCTAAGAAAATGTACAAGTTTCCAATTGCCTTTTTTTTTTGAAAGAGAGTTAGACTATAAATTATTTTTAATTTTTGTTGGTAAGAGGGGTTGGAATGAATAGCCTCGATTTCTGACCTATGGATTTTTTTTCTTACCTATGATAATATTGTTTCAACCAGTTAACAGAAAAACAATTTTTTAGAAGAATACTGTTTTAGGTAGACTGTTCATTCTCTAAATTACCTGATTTAGACAGATCATGTGGCCTCACCTTTCAGACCTGAACTTAAGAATTTGAATCTTTGTTTCCCTTTAATCTGAGCCAAAAGTGAAGTCTTGTGAACATGATAAATTTCCATATAATGAAGCGTGTTCCTCCTTTTTATTGGTATTTTGTTTTTATTTTCTGTAGTAAGAATTTTGACATTTTTCTAATGGAGATAAGAAACAGTGTTCATTGTCTGTGGCTTGCCTTTTTTGTTTTGTTTTTTGATCAGCTCTGGAGAAAAGTCAGAAACTCCTTAAGAATATGTAGCCTCAGGGAAATTTAAAACCAAGTGGATTTTTTTGTCTTTTTAACATCCTAACAGAAAATTGTTAGACATAAACAAATTACATTCCAAAGTAGTCAAATGCTTTTATTTATTTCAGTAGTTAAGATGTTTTGGAGATTCCTCATCATTTTTTGTTGCAGATTTGTTGCAGTATTGTAAATATGTTGTTGTGATTAGTGTTTGATGTCAGAATTCTTTCTCTGAGGGGGAACCTTTATTCATAGACCACCATGTTTACATGTTTACAGAATGTCAATAAAAATTATACTTTTGTTACCACTCTTGTGTACAAGATAATTTTGATAGGTTGTCATTTGTAAGTGGTACATAAATAGAAAGTTAGACTTAGTTTAAATCAAAGTTGATGGGAAATAACTGTTTTTTTTCATCTTAAGGTTATATGTGTACTCGGTGTGGGGGGGGGGCGTAGGATTTTAGTCGGCTATCTGCTGTAGCAAAAAGGACTTTGCTATAATAACCTTTTTTTTGTTACATGATCTACTTGTTATTTGTGATGTACATACTTTAGCACTTCACAGAATAACATACTTCCAGATTGTTTTCATGTTTTATAAAAAAAGGTACAGTTACTGTCACCAGCATAATACTGATCCATATTTTCTTTATATTTTTCCAAGCCCTTGCACTTTATCTTGTTTTATCCTCATTAACATTGCTAGTAGTGTAGATGTTCCCATTTTACAGGCTAGGATAAAAGGAAATAGTTGTAAATGTCATGCTAAAAAACTGCTTAGAAAAGCTGCTGAGCTAAATCGGTGATCTTTGCAATTAAGGAGTGGTAGAACTGGAAAGTATATTGTAAATTCTAATAATAGCATTGTTTTAATAATAGTCGATTATATAATGTTTTAAGGTTTGTCAAGCATTTGACATGTTATCTCATTTGATCCTCATAACAGCCATGTTAAGTAGATGTTATCCTTTTTTTTTTTCAGACAAGGATACAGACTGTTAAATGTTAAAGACCTGTCTTGTCTAGGATCATACAGGTAATAAGTGACTGAGGTTTGGATTTAAACTTAAGTCTAACTAATACTAAGTCCAACTTAGTACATTATCCCTTTGCTGTCTTTGGTCATTGGTTACAGCATTACTTTTGTAAATGAGAAAGCAGACCCAGAGAAGGAAAATTATTTGCTTAAGGTTATAAAATGAGCAGAAAAAAGTTTTGGTTTGAAGATACAAAGAAAGGTCACTAGCATGGAGCCCCATAACTTTTATTCAGAAGTAGCTAGTCCCATCATCTGTTGAGTAAAGTATGAATTTCTAATCCTGGCTTTGAAAACCTTCCTCAGTCTAGTTCCAAGCTGCCACTCCCAAGTTTGTCTCACACTACTTCCACTCGTAATCTCTTTGTTCTTACTATTGTTTTTCCATCAATCCTCATCCTATCATTTCAGTGCCTTTGCTTGCAGATATCACCACCCCCCAATTTCATCTAAAATGATTAACTTTCTGGAAAGCCCAAATGAAAGATAAGCTCCAGGAAGCCTGTTGGGACTCCCTCTCCCAGGTGAAAGTGATCTCGGATGTTTTAAAGCACTTTGCCTGAATTACTCTCCTTTGATCACATTCCTTGTTACACCAGAGTTGTTTCTGGATATATCTTGATGGGATCCTTGAAAAAAAAGTGTCCCAGACACTTTTATATTTAGATAACCTCAATACCTAATTTCTTTTGAACATAATAGGCACCTAGTAAATGTTGAATTGAAGTCTCCTATCATGGAAGGAAAATTATACTCTGAAAATGGGTCTATGAAAGTAGGTGGGTCTTGGAACATTTGAACATTTCCAAAATGTGTTTCATAGCAAGTCTTGTGCCTGTGCAATTCTAGTTTGATACAAAGGAAGCAAGAACATTTATTTATTTATTGGTGTTTGTATGGTGGCGTACAAAGTCAGTGAGTCATAATGCTAGATACCTCCGAAGAGACAGTAGTGCAGTAGGAAAGTCTCTACACTTGTCAGGAGACATGGGATCAAATTTTGCCTGTAAAATATACTACATGTGATTGTCAGGCAAATCACTTTTAAGTTCCCTGGGTCAGTTCTCTTATCTGTAAAATTAGAGGGTTGAATTAAGCCCCAGGTCTCTTTAAAATAGCTATCACTTGTATAACAACTAAAGGTTTACAAAGCACTTATTACTAATTTTTCATTTTATCCTCATGGAAACCTTGGAAGTGTGTGCTATTCTCCCTTTTTACAAATAAGAAAACCTAGACAGAGAGACCAGGTGACTTGGCCTAGGGTCACACAGTAAGAATCTGAGTCAGGATTTGACCTTAGGTCTTGCTGACTCCCAGTCTAGCTTTAACTATTCTGTCACCTATTTGTTATCAGTTCTATAATCCTATGGGTATGGGCTCTGCTTCTGTCACTTAATAGCTATGAGACCTTGAGTAAACAGGCATTATGGGTCTTGCTTGCCATGTGCTAGGAATAGGGAGAGATATACACTTAAAATATAACATGGTGGCTGTCTTCAGGGATGATCCCTCTCCTTGATCCCAAATGCATCAATGTCAGCTTGGAAGGAGGGTTTCTGTTAGAGTGCTCCAAGGATCTGTTCACATTTTCATTAGTGTCTCAGATAAAGGAGAGAAGGCATGCCTGACGAATTTGTAGGTGACACAAATCTCAAAAGGATATCATACATCATATTATCAAGTCAGTATCCAAAAAGATCTTGATTACCAAATCAAAAAAGACCTAATAGAATAATAGTCTTACACATGAGCTCAAAATAATTCTAATATATTGGAGGTGTAATTAGCCATCCATCCACGTGAAAGATACAGGTACGAATGAGAAGGAAGAAAGAGTTGACTGCAGTTGTGAATCGTGAATCTGGGTGACTAGGGGGAAAATGGGAAGGTTTGGTAGTAGAGTAGGCTCCATTTTGGGTGTGCTATTTTTGAGGAAGAAATAGCAGAAAGTGGACATCGTGTGACAAATTCGGGAGAGGTTAGGACTAGATAGATTTGATTAGGGGTCATCTGCAGATGATGGCTGAACTCAAGGTAGCTGATAAGATCTCTCTTGCCCGCACTGGTACCCAAGGAAACATTCAAACATAACTTATTAAAAATGTGACCATAATGGTTCACTGTCATTAATGCATCAATAATGACAAGAAATAGTAAGCATAGGTATAGTCTGATGAAGATCCCTGAGGGCTCCTGGCTTTTTAAGCCTATCTGCTAACACATAGAACTAGCTTGAGGATGTTTAATAAGTGTTGCCTATGTAGTTTGATATAAGGAGTTTTAGGACAGGCCATGGCTACCCCAAAATCTCTTCTTTATTTCCTAAAATTCTTAATTTCTCCAACGTGTGAAATTCTGATAATTTAGATAATTCTTTGGGAG
The DNA here is from genome assembly GCA_023548195.1 of Bettongia penicillata ogilbyi. Lineage (NCBI taxonomy): Eukaryota > Metazoa > Chordata > Mammalia > Diprotodontia > Potoroidae > Bettongia > Bettongia penicillata. The sequence continues at coordinate 3,993,105 of JAJHZJ010000460.1, read as the reverse complement.
GGCAACTGACCTCTTTTAAATGCAAATTTGCTTGGGACAGGAATATTTGTATAGTAGAGTGAATTATTTTGCTCAGATTATTCTCCTGCAAGAAATGATATGTTAAGATCTTCAGTTTTCAACATATCTATAATGTGTTGATGCTGGTATTCCCTCCGGTAGTATAGGTTATCCTGCCTGTCCTGTACAATTTTTTTTCAAGTACTACTATAAATTTGCCATAGAGTATCCACTCAATAATGAAAGCTTTTCTTTGGATCAGGGTTTTAATCATTTTTGTGTCATAGACCCCTTTGGGCATCTGGTAAAGCCTATGGACCCCCTCTTAGAATAGTGTTTTTAAATGCATAAAATAAAATATAGCTGTATAGAATTACAATAGAAACACAAAATCAGTGAAAATAAAACATAATATGTATCCACATATATTTTCCCATCCTAGTTCACAAATCCCCTGAAATCTATCCACAAACTCCATGGACCCAGTTTAAAGGCCCCTTCTTTAGGTGGTTTAATACTGTCTAGGAACCAATGCAGGATGAAGGTTGACAAGCCAATGCCCCTCAGTCTTGCGTGTTCCTCCTTTGTTGCTGAAGAAGACCATGCCATCAGAGACATGACTTGCACTTTGAGTGAGGGAGGGCTATGCAGGTCACTAGCCTCATTTCTCCTCCAGAGCCATCTGAATCCAGTGACCAGTTCATCAGGATGACTGGAGATGACCCAGGATGAGGTAATTGGGGTTAAGTGACTTGCCCAAGGTCACACAGCTAGTGAGTGTCCAGTGTCTGAGGTGAGATTTGAACTCAGGTTCTCCTGATTCCTGCACTGGTGCTTTATCCTCTGCACCACCTAACTGCCCCTCCCTTAGTCATACTACATTATTGGTCTACCTCCTTTTATGTCTCTGATATCTTTTATGCCAGTTCGCTCATACAATGTGTTATGGTTAGTATGCTATAGCCTACTTATCACCATGTCCACAGGTCTATCTCCATTTCCTTTTGGATGATCTTCAATTTTATCTCTTTAGAGATTGTAATGTTTCATGGTTTATAAAAACAACAGAGATGATTTGATTTGATGGTCTTCTGATTATCAATATGAAACAAAATATAAATCAGGGAGGTACATGTACTCATCAAAGGTGTCTGCTTCTGTCATAAAAAGTATCCAATACAGAATCCAAATTTAAGAGGAATTCCCTGTAAATGGAAGGATCCTTCAGATCCTTCCTTGTGGATCACATAAAAAGATGATTCAGGAATTGTATGGTCCTAAAAAGAAATGTGCTTGTCATGTAGTCAAAGCAAAGGAAAAAAATGGCAAGACGCAGTGCTACAAAGGTACCCACAAAATACAGGGGGAGAAATCTAGAGCAAGAAAGTTAATATAGCCATAAATAGAATGAGAGGAAAATATGAGTGACTGTGATTTATACCTATAAAAAGGACGTGACCAGGTATTGTAGCTCTCAACTCTAATCTCTTCTGCTCCTGGGGGAGACTGAAGCTGCTGGATTGCTTGAGCTTGTAGATTCTGAACTGTCACAGGGCTACAGAAGATCAGATGCCCAGCACCAATATGGTAAGTCCCTCGGAGAAGAGGGCCATTAAGCTGCCTAAGGAAGGGCAAAGTGGCCCAGGTCAGAAAAATCAAGCTACTTCAAGTATTAGGCCCCTGAGGTCTTTCCAGAAGAGATAAGGAGAGAGCAACAGAGACAGAAGAGAGACAGAGACAGAAATACACAGGAAGAAGAGGGAGAAAGAGACAGGGAGATAGAAAAATACAAAGACAAAGAGAAAGAATGTATGGAGACAGGAAGAGACACAGAAGACAGAATGACTCTGTGTGTGTGTGTGTATGTGAGACAAATACAGAGAGAAAGACAAAGATAGAATCAAAAACATACAGAGACAGAGTGAGAAAGATAAAGAGACACCCAGAATGGGAGAGAGACAGAGAGAGAGAACACTCATATAGATCAGAGAACCACTGGAGTTTTGAAGAATATTCCTCCTAACTCCTAGTTGAGATGCCTGGAAATATAGGAGTATTCATAAGATCACAGACTTCAAAAAAAAATCATAAAGATCATGCCTTCCAATTTACAGATTGCCTTCTCATTTACAGATGATGAAACCAAGGACCAAAGAGGGGAAAAAACACCAAACTGGGGTTTATACCTAGGTCTTTTGACTTTAAAGATAGTGCTACCTTCTGAATTTTTAATGGTGAAATAAAGGGAAGAAGGAAAGGAATAGGAGGGGAAGTTAGCATTTGGAAGCTGTAGTATTTGGACAAGTATGTTGGACAAGTGACATTTCCATGGAAAACAGGCTTGAGGTTTGAAGTCTCATTATAATTGAAACTTTGGAAAGCCAGAATACAGTATGAAGGTGCTCAAAAAAGGATAGGGGGAAGGAAGTCAGGAAGGAGGAGACTATCATAGAAAAGTGGATTGGAAAAGATGTCAAACAAAAATAATGTTATCTCTTCCAATGTTTGCCTAGCATGGGTCCTATATGTACAGAATAAGCATGAAGGAACCAGATGACACAGGTTTTTAAATTAGTTAATAGCCTGTGTGTAGATATGTGACAATGTCTTAAAACATATGCTTGGTTTCAAAACATTTCTTTCTGATCCCTTGAGAGTTCTCTAGACAAAATCTTTTTGATTGACTATCAGTCTGTTAACTCAGTTGACAGAAAAGAAAACTTCTTGTTTCCTCGCTATCTCCTTCATATTTATCTTTTGAAGCAAGAAGATTATCATAGGATCATAAAAGTAGAGTTTAAAGGAGCCTCAGAGGCCTTGTCTATTTGAGTCCTTCATTTTAAAATTAAAGATGCTGAAGCCCAGAGAGAGTAAGTGATGTCACGCAGATAGTAAGTGGCATGAAATGAGAAGTGAAACCCAGGTTGCTTGACTTCCAATCCAATGCCCTTTCCACTGTATCAAGCTTCCTCTCTCTCAAATGGTTTTATTTCAAAACCATAATTTCTCAATTAATATTTTATTTATGCATTTTGCATAAGTATAATTTCTCAATGAAACGTGCCACCTAACCCAGTTGAATCCTGCCTTATAGTAAAGGAAACCTTAGTAAAACTTGGTTGACATAGTGATTTTTTTCAGGTAATAGATGCATCTTTCTATAGCTATAGAGTCCTTCAGCTCTCTGTTGAGATGTAAAGGAATGAAAAGTTAAAAACCTGGGAAATAAGGATGAATAACAGAAAGAGTAAAGTCAGGAGAAGTAGTGGGTTTATAAGGAATATTAAATTCCATTTTAATCATGTTTAATTTGAGATGTCTTTGGACATACAAGTGGAGATGTCTTGCAGGTCATTTGTGATGTGAAATTGGGCTCAGTAGAGGTATGAGGACTGAAGATATAGATCTGAGAGTCACCTATAAATTTGTAGGGGGTCTTTGGAGCATGATCCCAATTATATACCTTAAGGGATCTTTACTGGTCATGCTCAGACCACCTAACATGGAGACACTCTATGTCCCTTATCACATGAGTGGGGTTAGTCTCTCATTGTTGGCTGCATAATCAGAACATACTTCCTATTAAACTAGCCAGACTGCATTAGTCTCTTTTTCTGGGTCAGCTCTTTCATGAACACTTGTTTTTCCTGCTATTCTGGTTATGAAGCCCATCAAAGAAGGTTAATCCACTCACCGTGGTTTAGGATGCAGAATGCCTCCACGTTAGGTGATCTGGATGTGCTCCAAAGGTCCCTTAAAGAGCTATGATAATTGAACAGATAAACACATAAGCAATTCCAATAAATACCTGCTAGGGTACCAGTTTTTGGAGGGTGAATCTGTTTTCATTTCAGATTCATCCATAAAGATTTTCTTGGGAAAGATGACCCTTAAGCCATGATTTCAAGAAGGGAAAGAATTGAATATAATACAGAAGGAACAATATTTTTCCAGGAATTTGGCAAACTATTGTTGGTTATAGACATTTTAAAAAAGACTTAATTCCCCATTTTGCCATTTTTCATGTCTGCCCTACTTGCTTCTACTCCCCACCTCCACCTTTTGATCGTCCTTTCTTCTCTTCAAGGCTCAGTTTCAGTCTCATCTTCTGCAGGAGACCTTTCCTTGACCTCCAAACAGCTGATACCTTCCACTCTGAGACAGAACTTTACCTTTGGGTAGAATGTGTATATTTATTTAAATGTTTGCTCCCCACATTAGAATGTAAAGAGGGCTGTGTTTACCTTTAAGTCCCCACTTTTAGCACAATACTTAGCATCTAGTAAGTGCTTAATAAATGCTTGTTGACTGACAGACTAACAGCTGAAAGAAAAGGTTGTTTCTGTCTTCCTTCTTCTTGTCCCTTTCCATAGCTCTATTTTGGTCTAGGGATCTTGAGAATCCCAAAATGGCAAGGGGAAGGGCACAGAAGTAGTTTATTAAAACACCAATTGGGGTGAGTGAGATTCCTAGTAAGTCTGCAAGTGAGCCAGATTTTAAGAATCTGAGCATTTGATGGGGGTAAGATTGATATTTTATACAGAAAGACTGTGGGAAGATCTGGATGGGATTAAGGAGTGGAGAGTAGCCTGGAGTGTTTCCCTGAGGTAACAGAGAAAGGGGTTTGGCTGGGTTTAAGTAATCAAGATGGGTTGGGGTAGGCCAGATGCCCCAGGGAAATGCTAGGAATCGGGGCTGTGCTGGGAAATTTCAGGGGCTTTTCCTTTTGGGGTCCAAATCCCAAGACATGGTCTTTTTCTTTTAGGGGTTCAGGTGCCATACCCATCAACTACACTGTTAATATTTTTCTCACCTTTCAAATTCCATTAGTTCCTTGTCTTCCTACCTTCTTCCTATAATATCTTACCTTTTTCTATCTTCAAGTGTTCACCTTTTCCTTATAGCAAACTTACTTGTATCATGGTCTTATTGAAACAACTTCTACTAAATGGCTTTCCTGAATGTTTTTAAAGTTTTTTAAGTGACAAATGAGTTAGCATGTTATTGACCAAGTAAGATTCTATTTATTTCAGGGCAGAACACCTGAGTATAACCAAAAGTAGTTTAAAATCTTTGGCCTGCTCTGCAAAACCTGTGACAATCAACACAAATCCCACAATTTCTCTGAAAGTCGGTTGACTATTTCAATATTTATAAGGTCTTCTGATAACAATATTATGTGGATCTTTTATGTTTTGCAAAACTATGTGTATACATAATCTTATTTGAGCATTATGTTGATCCTGTGAAGAAGGCATTTCAGGTATTAGATCACTTACCAAAATGGGGAAACTAATGTCTATCAGTTGTTTAAGAACACATGCTTTGCTTTTGTTATTGCTGCTATAGCTGTTTTGTTAGTGTCTGACTTTGTGACCCTATTTGGTATTTTCTTGATAGATATACTGAAGTGGTTTGCCATTTCCTTCTCCAACTTATTTTACAGATGAGATAACTGAAACCAACAAGGCTAAGTGACTTGCCCAGGGTCACACAGCTAGTTAAATGTCTGAGATCGAATTTGAACTCAGGTATTCCTGAATCCAGGTCTGTGCTTTATCCACTGTGCCACCTAGCCCTAATAAAACTTATATTTACTATCAAGGGACTCTGCTAGAAGCTTCCTTTAGAGAGAGTGCTCAGGCTAGCCATATCTCATGCCTTTCTAGGCTGCCCTCCAAATTTCTCTCCCATGCTCCATCCCTGATACGTTCATTAGACACCTCCAGCCTCCTTCCATTTTTATCTTCATTTTTTTTGTCTTTCCCATTAGAAAGTATGTTCCCAGAGGGTGGACCCTGTCTTTCTACTTATATTTGTAATTCCCATACTTAGCACAGTACTCAGAACATAGTTCTTATTAATAAATGCTTGTTTGACAGATTGACTAGTAAGTATATATAAAACATATACAAACAAATATATTATCCATATCATACTCTTTAAATGTTCCTGCTATCATATATATTTATGTGCTTATTAAAAATATTATTACACATGATATGTATGTTATTTTGAATATCTTTATCTATCTACCTATACATAAGCCAAGACTCTTTCCTGGACAGCTTCTCTTGCGATACTCTCTATTTTCTCTCTGTTTCTTCCTCTCTAGCTCTCTCTCCCTCTTTCTCTCATTCTGTGCAACTTTATTATATCCTGTGGAAATAATTATCATCTTTATACAGATTACTCTCAGATATACATGTTAATGTGCACACACACACTCACACACAAACATATACATACACTCCCTGTTCTCTGATTTCCAGGCCCACATCTTCAGCTGTCTATTGAACATTTCAGAATAGGTTTCCCATAGACATCTCAAATTGAATGTATCCAAAGCAGTACCTACTTTTCTTCCCAAATTTACTACTTATGTTAAATTCATGATCATCCTTCTTGTCACTTAAATTTATGACCTCAGCGCCTCATTGCCTTTTACCTTACATGTCCTATCAGTTGCTTTCTGTTGATTCTACTCCTACAAGATTTCTCAAATCATGTGACTCTTTGCTCACATAACCACCATTCTAATTCAGGATGTCCTCAATTTTAATTTAGAATATTTAAATAGTCTCTTGATTGTTTTTCCACTCTTGAGTTTCTTTCTTCTCACACTCATCATGTATATAGCTTCCAAAATGATTTCTAGGTTTGAAAATTTCACTTCCCTAAGTCAAAACTATAGTAGGGTTAAGTATATCACAAACCATTTTTTTTTTTCTATTCTTAGCTCATGACACTCCATCTTTCATCTCTATACTTTTCTATAGGTTATTCCCCACGCCTGACATGCATTCTCTCTTCATCTCACCTCTTAAAATCCCTAATTTCTTTCAAAACTCATATCAAACATCAGTCATAAGGAATGAAATGAGCAATGGTATAGCAAAGATAAGGGAGGAAAAGACAAGGATAGGGGATCTCAAGGAGTCATCATGGCTGGAAGAAAAAATATGAGAAAGGAAGTTGAAGGTGACAAGGTTGAAAGGTACATTGGAGCCATATTGGAGCCATATTGTAGATGGCCTTAAATGAAAGGGTCAAAAATTGCTTTATTTTGTAGGCAATAATATGCCACTGATGATTTTTGAGCAGGAGTGACATTTGTATGAAGCATTGGGAAAATTACTAAGGTAGGACAAAGATAAAAAAGTGATTTGGAGAGAGGTACACTGAATGTGGAAAGAATTGTTAGGAGGTTACTATATTCTAAAAGATATGGGAACCTGAGCTCAGGTGATTGAAGTATGAATGAATAGGAAGAGAAAGATGTTAGTGTTACCATAAAGGGAAAATATCAGAATTTGTTGACATTTTTTGGTGTATTAGGTGACAAAAAGAATAGATAGATTTTAAGATAACTCCAAGGTCATGAGCCTAGATAGCTTATAGAATAGTGACACCATGAATAGAAATAGAAAAGTTAGTGACTGAGACAGTATTTGGTTATAAGTTCAATATAGGATATGTTGGGTTTGAGATGGCAGTGGGATGTACAAATGGACATATTAAGTAACTAGTACTTGATAACTGGAGCTTTGGCAATAGATCAAAACTTTATAATAAACTAGGAAATGCCTTGGAATATTAAGAAGACTATTACTATTGTACCCCTTTGGTCTTTCTATTCCCCATAACTTGAAGAATGGTAACATTTCAGGGACAGTCTTGCCCCAATTCATATTTATTGGTTGTATCCTCCAGAGCAGGACTATCACACTTTTAACATACTCTGTAATTCTGTATTCCCAAAAGTGCAGCTCATGAGACCCCACCAATGTGTTGACTTTTTAATCATCAGTTAACATACACAGATGGCTTCAAATAAAGGGAACAAACTGGAAGAGTATATTAAGAAAAATTACAATAGGACATTTCTCCCTGTAAACTTAAGGTGTATCCTCCCTTCCAATATACCTACCATCAATGAGTGGGCGAACACATAGATCATACATGAATGATGAAACACATGTGGATGAATAAATCACACCTCTGTAATGGTAATTTGAAATGGAAAATCTTTACTATTCATTAATAGGCCCATTAAGTCACATGGAGCCTGTGATAAGAGGAGTTTGCTAAATGAGTGGAGCAGGAAGAGGTGGAGCTAGAGCAGAGCTGAGAGGAAGTTAGTCTTGAGAGCAGTCAAAGCTAGGAAGGATGCAGACTCCCGAGTAATATGAGTGATTTTGTGATTGATTGTGATTTTGTTTAAGAGTGCCTGCTTGTGATAAGTGTAATGGACCTGGTTTGTGGGAAGCCTAGCAGGGGGAAGACTTGGGGATGATGTTGTCCTCTGCATTGTTATTGTATATAAATTTGCCTTCCATGTGGAGAATCTGTGATATTTTGCAATTATGAATTGCACTGTGATATTCATGGCTGCCAAGAGTGCTGTGAATATTACATTGGTGCAACACCCTCTGATCTCGAAAGGACTGTGCCAATCAGAGATGTGACACTTGCATGCTTAGCTTACCTGGATTTACCTGGGCCTGCTCTCTGTAATACACATTGTTCTGACAATTGCCTATAGTCTCCAAAGGTCTGGAATTCGTGTCCTTGAATTTCTTCTCAGGATATATATGTAAGCACATATCTCTTATAACCTCTTATAACCATGTACTTTTTGGGGTGGCAGAAATGAGGAAAACCACTCTCACATTTTTTATTGCATTCTACATTCTACGAGAGGTGCAAGTGAGCTTTCAAAAATATAGATCTTCCTTCATTACTGGTTCTCTTCTGGAAGGACCTAGGACTAGTTTCCTTTTTTTTAAACTCTTAGTCTTTTCTATTTGCTCATGTAAATGAATACATAGATAAAAAGGCAATCCCCAACAACCAACACAAATATATTCTGACCCTTTAATATAGCTATGGGCCACTCAAAGTCTGACAGCTCTATTTTTTCATCAAGTAAGATTGCTAAAACTCAAATGATTTACTCTGGTCAAATTCTGTCCTTACCACCCCACTCTCATCCCACCCCAACACACTGTACTATAAAGAGTCAGTACAGAGATATTTCTTGACATATCCTTTCCCCCACTCATGCTCCTAACAAAAAACAAAAAAGTTTAATTTAGTTACTAATATACCCTCAAATTTCATTATATGGAACTTTCACCGAAGAGATGAAAACATAGTGGTGACATAGCCTCACAGGAGAACGTCATAATGAGGCTTCAAAATACTAACATAAGTCAGAGAAAGGAGAAAAAAATATGAGATGCAAAAATTATATTCCAGAAGTTTGTCTGAGAAAATAGCCTAAAAGTAAAATTTGCCCAGCCCCAAAGAAGAATATTTTTAACAGTAGAAATCATAAAACAGCAGAATAGACCAGCAGGAAATATGGTGACTGTACCATCATGGTAGATAGTGAAAGACAATGCATTGAGAACTAAGAAATCTGGGAAACTGTAGTACAATTCATCTTTCTAGATCTACTGTATTTGATTTGACACCCAGTATGAATTCTTTGGAACATCTGATGAAAAGAGAAAAAGCTTAAGCTTCATACCAACTGACATTGTAATGCACCAGCAACCATTGCTCACCAAGCTGACTGTTTTTCTGTGGTAAGAGTATATTAATCACCCTGTGCAAAATCTCATCAAAATCAATGATGTATTAACTTTTTTTACTTATTTTTGTTAAACACAATAACAGAATGTAGGGGAAAGTGTGACTTTTATCCAGAAAAAAACATCAAATCTATTGTGAATTATCTTTACATGAAATTTAGGACTGAAGCTTAATTCTCACTGCTGATGATACTTTGTGAAGCTTTAAGAAATATTTAACCATGTTATCATTATGAGGATGATGATTATTATTTCATGGGTCAGCTGAAAAAATAACTTGTTTAAAGTATTCATGCTTACTTTTCTCTGCCACTGTAGTACAAGAAACCAAGATGGACAGCAAGGGTTGATCTGGGTCTAACCTATATGAACTGAATATAAATCGGATGTAAACTTTCTCTGTGAATTTTTTTTCTCTGTGAAAGGGATATTCATTCAATATATATAAGATTCTTGCATATTAATCTAATATATGAGGTTTGAACCCTTCACAAATTACCTCAGTATACCAGAAAAATAAAAGTGAAGACAATAATCAAGATGAAGGATTGTAGAGACAAGAGTAGAATTCACTAATTCAAAAAGAAAACATTTCTTAAATACCTACTGTGTGCAAAGCATTTTGCTAAGAATTAGGGAAACAAAGCTAAGTTACAATGCCATCTGTACTCTCAATGAAGTTTAAAAAAAGGGAGAAAGAAAATATGGGGTGATTAAAATATAATCATACAAATGACTAGAATATAAAATATTTTTATAAATTTAAGATCATGGTCCAGGGAAAGTGGACATTTACTACATGCAAGTGGAAGAGATCAAAGTGGCTCAGGGAAAACATCTTAAATGATGTGGAAAGTGGTACTAAGTTTTCACAGGGTTCCGTGCTCTTAGACCATTCTCAGGCTAGTGATGAAAAAGTTAAATTGTCCCAACCTGGAATGCTAGTTTCTTCCTCTAAATTCTTTCTGCCTTCAAACAGAGACTTTATACTTTGTGATCCTGTTTGGGACACCAAATGTATCGCCAAGACAATATTCACAGCACTGGTGATAACTATGAATATGCCAGCATAGATCTCAATCACAAAATATAAAAGATTGTATAGAAGGCAAAAGAAAAATATTTATTTAGACACCAGAAAGCCCAATCCCAGAACCAGAAAACAAAATCCATCATGGTGACCAAGAAGTTAATAAACATGATCAATGCAGGGAGCAAAACTATTCCCAAGCCTCCTGCTTCACCCAGGGTCTTCTCACAAGCAAAGACTCACAAGCCAGAGCCTGAGCCTTGCTCTGCCTGCCTGCCTGCCTGCATGCTCTTCCCTCTGCCCCACACCAACTCACTTCCTCCCAGTTCTGTTCTGCCTGTTCAGCAAGCGCCTCCAACCACATGTGACTTAGGCTTCTATGTGACTTAATGGGCCTAATAATGAATAGGAAAGATTTTCCAATTCAAATTACTTTTACAACTTGCTATAGCTCTCCCTGCAAGCCCAGTCAAATACTGGTAAAAAATGACTCAAAACAAATCTGGAGCTGCAGAACCCACAGAATGATGGAGTAAAGCAAATCTCCTGCCCAAGACAGCCTGGAAAATTGATGGGAAGTGTGTCTATTGCAACACACTGGGAGCAGAGTGCAGTCTATTGTGGGTCACACTGGCACACAGACCTGGGGCAGGGAGGTTGGGAATGAACCTTGGGCACCTGCAGTGGTTTCCACACTTCACAACCCCAAAATGTCAAGGACAAATTGGAAGGTTAGTGGAAAAAAAATCTGTGGGACTTGTGTGAGAGAGTAGATGGCAGCAGAGGAGTTTGGGGCAGAGGAACCATAGCAACAGCAGGAACAGCAGCAGTGGCTGTTTCTGGAGCTCTAGGCCCATGGGTTGTGTGGGAATTGAAGGACTGACAGTACATCTCCCTCCACCACCACTGAAAGCAAAGAACTACCTTGACAAAGAGCTCGAAAGTCAACTAAATGACTGGGGAAATGAGCAAAAACTGGAAGAAGAATCAGACTATAGAATCTTATTTTGGTGACAAAGAAGACCAAAATATCCAAAGAGAAGAAGACAATGAAGTCAAAGCTTCTACCTCCAAAGCCTCTAAGAAAAATATGAATTGATCTCAGGCCATGGAAGAGCTCAAAAAGGATTTTGAAAATCAAGTAAGAGAAGTAGAGGAAAAATTGGGAAGAGAAATGAGAGTGATGCAAGAAAATCATGAAAAGCAAGTCAAGTGCTTGCTAAAGGAGACCCAAAAACATGCTGAAGAAAAAAACTTTAAAAAATAGACTAACCAAAATGGCAAAAAGAGATTCAATGAGGAGAAGAATACCTTAAAAAGCAGAATTGACCAGATGGAAAAGGAAATTCTAAAGCTCACTGAAGAAAATAATTCCTTAAAGATTAGAATGGAGCAGATGGAAACTAATGATGTTATGAAAAATCAAGAAATTATAAAACAAATACAAAGGAATGGAAAAATAGCAGACAATGGGAAATATCTCACTGGAAAAGCAACTGACCTGGAAAATAGATCCAAAATAAATTCAAAATTATTGGACTATCTGAAAACCATGATCAAGAAAACAACCTAGACATCATCTTTCAAGAAATTATCAAGGAAAACTGCCCTGATATTCAAGAATCAAAGGGTAAAATGGATATTGAAAGAATCTATCAATTGCTTCCTGGAAGAGATCCCAAAAATAACATTCCTAACTATATTGTAGCCAAATTCCAGAGCTCCAGTTCAAGGGGACAATAGTGCAAGCAGCAAGAAAGAAACAATTCAAATATTGTGGAAACACAATCAGAATGACCTAAGTTCTATTAGTTTCTACATTAAAGGATTGAACTGGTTGGAATATGATATTCCAGAGGTCTAAGGAGTTAAGATTAAAGCCAAGAATCACCTACCCAGCAAACCTGAGTATACTACTTTAGGGAAAAAATGGTCATTCAATGAACTAGAAGATTTTCAAGCATTCTTGATAAAAAGACTAGAGATAAATAGAAAATTTGACTTTCAAACACAAGAATCAAGAGAAGCATGAAAAGGTAAACAGGAAAGGGAAGTCATAAGGGACTTACTAAAGTTGAACTGTTTACATTCCTACATGGATAGATCATATTTGTAACTCTTGACACTTTTCTCAATATTAGGGTCATTTGAGGGATTACATACATATAGACAGAGGGCAAAAAGTGAATTGAAAAGGAAGGGATGATACCTAAAATAATAAAATCAAGGGGTAAGAGAGGAATATATTGAAAGGAGAAAGGGAGAAATAGAATGATGCAAGTTATCTCTCACATAAAAGAGGCAAGGAAAAGCTTTTTCAATGGACAGGAAGAGGAGGAGATGAGAGGGAAAGAGTGAACCTTACTGTCATAGCATTTGACTTAAGGAGGGAATAATATGCACACTCAATTTGGTATGAAAATCTAGTAGTGGGGCAGGAGATACATGGAGGATGGAAGATGGTAGAAGGGAGGGCAAATGGGAGGAGGGGGAAATTAGAAGTGAAGACTTTTGAGCAGGGACAGGGTCAAAAGAGAATAAAATAAATAAGGGGCAGATTAAGGATGGAGGGAAATATAGTTAGTCTTTCATAACATGACTGCTATGGAAGAGTTTTATATAACTACACATGTATAACCTATATCAAATTGCTTGCCTTCTTAATGGGGATTGGTGAGGAAGGAGGAAGGGAGAGAAGTTGGAACTCAAAGTTTTAAGAACAAATGTTAAAAATTGATTTTACATCCAACTGGGAAATAATATATAGGCAATGGGGTATAGATATCTATCTTGCCCTATAAGTAAATAGAAAAGATGAAAATAAGAGAAGGAAGGGGTGTGATAGAAGGGAGAGCAGATTGGGGAAAAGGGTAATTACAATGCATGTTGTCTTGGGGTTGGCAGAGGGGACAGAGGGGGAGAAAATTTGGAACTCAAAATTTTGTGGAAGCGAATGTTGAAAACTAAAAATAAACAAATAAATATATAAATAAAAAAAAAAAGAACTTTGGAATTGATTGGGTGACATAGGAGACTCTGACACAGGGCTGCTCATCATGGTGTGACCACATCAGAGAAGCTGCTGTGGGTGCTCTATGAGTAAAACAGAGTTGAAACAGCTCAAAGAAAATGCAGAGTGTGCAAATTCAGAGTATCCACCCCAAATATTCACATGTACTATTTGTGCCCAATCTATGGTAGAGCATTGTGAGCTTGTGTTGGTCTGATCAGCCACAGTCAGACAAAACTTGAGTTGAAACTTGAATTTGTCATGGTGATGTCATTTTGGTCCTCTTCAAGAATGAAGGATGACAATCAACCAACCAACCATTGTATACACTTGGTTTAATCACTTGTTTTTCTCGTCTTTATTCTATTTAATGGCATTTCTCCTTCTTCTACAAGCATATCTGGGAATGTGATGGTAAGTCTTGGTTTTGCTATCTCTACTGTCCTTGATGGTTTTTATTTTAAAAGTTGGTCAAAAAAAAAAAACACTTTGCAAAGTTTTTCCATTTGCTTTCTATTTGTTATCCTTGTATTTTCATTTTTAAATGTCTTTTGGATGACTTTGCTTTAATCCCTTAGGAAGCTTTTTAAAAATTATCTTTAACCTTCTTTCTGTTTCTGTTTTGTGAGATGAAAACTGATCATAATCATTTACTATTCTTGTCTGCTAGGTTTTACAAATGAATTAATATTCTAAATGAGTGTTGCCTTTGGCTACGATATTTTTCCATTTGGCAACTAAATCAAGTATTTGTCCACTAAGACATTTTTAGACTCATTTTATCTCTTTTATGGAAATTGATTTTCATTGGTAAACTTGTATGAATTTGATAATCATAGTTTATGTGCTTTGTTTCTTTCATATTCTATTTTTATAACCAATGATTTGTTGGACTAGATAAAGATTAAGGTCTGAGTTATATCCCCTATTTTTCCCCATAATTATTTTTCTTTGAGTTTTCAAAGCTAATTTTGACATTTGTTCTGACAAGTCACTGGTCAGACTACACAGATAGATAATTTAAGAATGATTGTTTCATCAGCAACAAGACGTTTTCTTTCCATTAAAATATATTCAGTTTTATCTGTGGGTGTGGAAACAATGACATTTGGTAGTCACATGTCACATGATTCTTGTGCAATATAACTAGTTCATGGACTTCTCATGCTTAGTTTAAAGCTTATGATTAAATGATTGATTAAGATTTATAATGTTCTGTTAAGGTATCAGAGTATTTTGCTTTAAATGGGCTAAATGGGATTGGGTGGCTGGATTAAATAAATCAACTTCATTTTAAAAACATAAAATTAATTAATAAAAATATGTACAAAGTAATTTGTGAGACAAGGCACTAAGTGTTCATGGAATCAGGAAAAGCTTCTTCTTACAAAAAAATGGTTCCTGAGCTGCTTCTTAAAGGAAAGGGTGGGAGCAGTCTAAGAAACAGAGACCAGGACAGAGTGGATGGCCTGCACAAGGGTACAGAGACAGATGTGAGATGGTGTTTTTATACAGCAGAAACAGAGAGAAGACCAGTTTAGGGGAGTCTCAGAGTGCAGGCGCAGGAATAATATTTTATGAGTCTAGAAAGTTAAATTGTACCCAAATTTCGTAGGACTTTAAAAGCTGAACAAAGGAATTAATATTTTATTCTAGTAGCAATAGGAAGCAACTGCAGTTGGTTGAGTAGAGGACTCACATAGCTACATCTGTGTTTCATCATAATGATTTTGGCAGCATTGCATAGGATGGACTGGAGCAGTGGAAGACAAGGAAAGGAGACCAATGTAAGTGAGAGGAGCCGATTATCTGAACTATGGTGCTAACTGTATGACTAGAAAAGAAAAAAGTGTTGATGTCTCTCTGAGAAACAATGTAACCTGTTGGGAAACATGTTGGATTGGGCAGTGGGCATACCTGGGTTCAAATGCCTCCTTAGACTTTTAGTAGATGTGTGACCCTGGTCAAGTCACTTAGCTATCTGAGTCTCAGTTTTATTATCTACAAAATAAAATTTATAGCAATGCCTGCCTCATGGGGATTTTGTGAAATTGAAATGAGATAATCTCTGGAAAGTACTTTACAAACTTTAACATTCTATATAAATATCAGATGTTTTCTTTCCACCCATCTTTGTTCCATCTGCCTTGAATGAAGAAAAATACTCATTAAGAATCACTGAAATATATGCTCCCGGCATGAAAGGGATTCCCCTAGGAATAAAAACTGCATTGTTTTTTGTCCTAGTAGAGTCTGATTGAGTATACCCTATCTTTGATCTACCCTTTTTGCCCTGGTAGACAGTATATCCTTAAGAAGTATTTGTGACATTTAACATGTAGTGCTTACTGTATGCCAGCTAAGCACTTTATAATCATCACGTCATTTGATCCTTGTGACAACCTTGGAAAGTAGGTACTACAATTATTCTCCCTTTACAGATGAGAAAACTGAGGCAAACAGTATTTAAGTGATTTGCCCAGCCTCATAACAGTTAGCAAGTGTCTGAGGCCAGATCTAAATTGAGATCTTCCTGACTCCAGGACTCGTACTCTATCCACTGGTACTCTGTGCTACTAGCAAAGTTGCCTAGCAAAGTTGACTCATTTCCCATAAACTAGTTAATATTTTCCTAATTATGATGGATTTTATTAACTAATGGTATGTGTAATATAATTGAATTTTAAAGAAAATGGCAACATGTTTATTTTCCACATTCTCCAGCAGGGGTTCTTAATGATTTTTTTTGTGTGTGTGTTAGACTCCTTTGGCAATATGGCAAAGTCTATGGATACCTCAGAATTATGTCTTTTAAAGCAAAAAAATGAAACATATGATTATAAAGGAAAACAAGTATATTGAACTACAATTATCAATATGTTTAATAAAATCAAATTCGTATGCTGCTGGTTCAAAACCTCTGCTGTACAGTGAGAAGTACCATGAAGTAGTTCAATGAACTGGACTATGCCTCTGATATCCATCAGCTTTGTGACCTCTCAGGCAATTCTTTTAGTAATGTTAGTAAGTACATAATGTTATCAGCATTACATTTAAAAATTTCCCAAACTACAAATAGTTGTAATTAGACCCATGGTAGGAGGAGTTCACACTTCCAAAGCTGCAGTACTCTACACTGATTAAACCAGACATGTAGGATAGTAAATATGCAGTCTATGACACTTGTCTATTCCAGTTTTCATATACAGTAATAAGATTTTTATATATAATAAGGACATCCCTACTGACTGAACTACACAAAAGGATTTTTATGTACTGGGGAAGGACTGAAGGTCATGGCACATTTTAATCAAAACTATCAGTGAAAGTAATTCAGAATATTGCATCTAGAACTAAGAAGAGTATAATTTTGATTCAACAATAACTCTCAAAATAGCTTCTCTCTATGAAAATAATAGCAAATCAGTTTCTAAAATAAATATTGAACATATTGTTATTCAGGAATACCTTAACCAATTTACAGCTATTTTATTTTAAGAAACTTCCAGTGACGCAATGCACATGGCAAGTTTTAGCCCCTGCTAAAATTGCTTCACTCTAAGGTTTAGAGTGAATACTTGCAGTGAATACTAATATGTACCTGGGCAAGGGAGTAATCATCACATATAATTATATCCAGAAATTTTAAATAGAGGATTTTTTAAAATTAAAAATTCATCTCACCAAATATTAACTGTAGATCAATTCTTCTTTGAAAAAGTAGGCTATATTTTATCTAGATCTTGACAAAAAGGCATCTGAATCTATGAAAAAGATGTTTTATTACTTGCATTGCAAGTTTCAGCCTGATGCGATTTTAAAATAGCCAAGTTATAAACCCCTGAAAATTGGAGTTTATAATGGAAATACTGACAGATCCTTCCCTGGAGTAGAACGAATGAGCAGCCATAAGACCATTCCCAGTTGCTGCAGCAGTCACAGTAGAGACATGACTAGGGGGTTATATGTTGTGTTCCAAATGCAGAACTAACTTAATACTTCTTGAAGTAGCTTCCCCTGTTTTTTAGATTCTAGAAAACTCTTATTGACAATGCTACTTTTTAGTCATAATTTCTGTGGTTGAACTGTAGGAAACAGAAAAAAATTTCGGCCTTTCCTAAAAGGTTCCACACATCTTGCCTCTTATGTCAGGTGATAAACTTATTGAAGAATCACATACATGTTATATCATCCTAGTTATTATCTATTCTTGAAGCTCAGATCTTTATTAGGAGAGGGAGATTAATTTCTATGACTTTTATTAGTCAGTGTCACTTTTAAAAAACCTTGCTCATTATGTAACTTGTCAATATTTATAAGTAAATTGTAAGACTTTGGAGAGCAGGCAATATTTCTTACATGTGGCATGAGAAATATTTTTTCGATGTAGTTTAGGGAAATTGGTGTTCTGTTATAATTATATCATCTACTTTGTTGTCATCCCCACTCCACACTTTCCATAGCAAGTAAGAGAGTGTAAGGTGCTATTTTAATGAGTTTAATGAGATATGAAATTCTATGATTTTATCATTTAAAAATGTCGAAATAATTCCTTCCATTTTGGCTGTCCTCTAAAACACTGAAGACAATATGAACCATTAATAATAATAACCTGTATTGAATAGTAGATAGACTCCTTTCTCTCTGATATTCTTACCACCTAAATACAAGACTAGAAACAGAGAACCACAGAATCACAGAAACTGAGTTGGAAGAAATCTCAGTAGCTTCTTAGTTTAATCCCTATTCAAAACAGAACATTGACTACAACATTCATCCTTTGCTTGAATACCTCCAGTGAGGATGAGTTGACTACCTTCCAAAGAAACCTATTCCATTTTGCGATAGCTTAATTATTCAGAAATATTCCATAATATCATGCATACATTTTTCCTTTTACCAATTTCTTCTAGATCTTCCCTTCAGGTCCAAACAGAACAAGTATAGTCATCATTCCACACAATAGCCTTTCTAGTACTTGAAAACTCCCTACTCAATCTCCTCTAGACTGAACCTCCCCAAGTTTCTTCAACAAATACTCATATGGCCTGGACCCCTCACTTTTGATTATTTTGTCTGCTTTACTGGACACCCTGTAACTTAGCAATGTCCTTCCTAAAATGTGATATCCTCAACTGAACAAAATACTCCAGAGGTGAGGCTGAGCAGGGCAGAGCATAGAAGGACTATCATTTCCTTATTCCTGGAATCGATGACTCCCTTAACATAGCTCAAGATTGCATTTGCTTTTGGAGGGGCCCTAACAAAATGTTGATTCATTCTGAACTCTCCATTCTGTCAAACCGTGAGATATTTGTCAGATAAGCTGTTGTTTAGCCATGCTTTATTAATCTTGATTCCTACTAAAAACCATCTTGGTAGATAGAGTGACTATGAGGCTCTTTTTGGATTTCAATATCTATTATATTAGCTAGATCCTCTCACCTTTGAGTTATCTGTAAATTTTATAAGGATGAAGATTTTGCCTTTATTCTAGTTGGTCATAAAAATGTTAATCAGCACAGTTCCTCTGCTATTCACTTGAAGACTTTTTAAGTTGAATCTAATCATAAATGATTGAATTTCACCATTTGAACAGTCTTAAATAGAGATGTCGGATGCAGTGTAAAGAGCAGTGGGTTTGGAACCAAAGGACCTGAATTTGAATCCTGACTTTGCCAATGACCAGTTCTTATGGTATATACTTTGGTTCCCTTAAGTATCAATTTCCTTCTTTGTAAAATCATGTGAATGGACTGGATGACTTCTAAAATCCATTCTGGCTCTAAATATATGACCTTAGGAATACATCTATTTTGCTGACATGTGGCCCATATTTCAATTGCTTTGCCGTAAGAATAGCATGAGAGATGTTCACCAGCTCTTGACCTCTTGGAAGTCAGAGTATACTTTTGCCTTTGTATTCCCAGAGTTTAGCATATTTTTTTTATAAGTAGTAAGAGCAGAATATACATACCACAGTTTACATACTTGTATATAGTAGAATAAATAATTGTTACTGTTCTAAAACATTGCTACTATCTAGGTAGGACAGCTAGGTGATGTAGTGGATAGAGTGTCAGCTATAGAGTCAGGAAGATTTTTTTCTGATTTCAAATATGGCTTTTGACACTTACTAGCTATGTAACCTTGGACAAGTCACTTAACCCTATTTGCCAATTTAACTTAACCTTATTTAACCCTATTTTCCTCATCTATAAAGTGAACTGGAGAAGTAAATGGCAAGTCATTTTCATATCTTTGCCAAGAAAATACTAAATGGGGTCATGAAGAGTCAGACATGATCATCAGGAAGAGTTAATCTTGTACTGAAAATGACTGAACAATGGCAATAACACAATCTAGATATGTTATATCCACGGTCTTCCCTTATTTTTACAAGTATATCAAAAAAGAAATGATATCAGACTAGCATCACCTATTTTTTGATGAAGTCATGCTAGTTCTTTGTGATTGTCACTTTTACTTCTCTTTTATGTCTCTTTAATAGTATATTTTCAAATTTTGTCAGGAAATAAAACCAAGCTAATTGGCTTATAGCCTGAAGATTCCATTCTCTTTACCTTTGGGGCATAATAGGATAACATTTGCTCTCTCCAGTCTGTCAGTACTTTTCCTATTATTCACAATTTTTCACAGTTCTTTTGCTTCCAAAGAAAATTTTGTGGAATAAAACTTGTAGACAGCTACAGCCTTGAGATAAATAAGAATGAGAAGGAAATTATGAAGAACTTTGGCAGAGACTAGGAAAAAATTGAAGGTCAACACTAGCTAAGGAAGAAGGAGGATACAGTCTGAAGAAGGAAGAATATTGAAGAAATGGAGGTCAAAAAAAGAACTCAAGAAGAAAGCAGGGGAGAAGACATGGAAAGAAAAGTTGATAAAAACAAGGTTCAATTCAATAAGAGATGGAAAAGGACAGTGGGTATGGTGGTCAAGATTTTACATGATGGAAAAATACAAAGTTATGAAGTTTACAAAAGAGAGTTAAGGTATAAAGAGATCATAAAAGGTTATTGCTGTTAAAATGTTTTAATTATTTCTGACTCTTCATAATTTCATTTGGGCTTCTCATGTCAAAGGCACTGGAATGCCGTTTCTCTAGTTCATTGTACAGATGAGGAACTGAGGCAAATAGGGTTGTGACTTGTCTAGGGTCACATAGCTAGTAAGTGTTTGAGGCCAGATTTGAACTCATGAAGACAGTCTTCCTGAGTCCAAGATCAGTTCTCAAGAGTTAATAGAGGAAAGTAACACTGAATAGGAGATTATTGGATTTCTGTTAGTACCTGTGCTCACAACGAAGATTAATTGGGAGAACAACCAATATGGTGGAGCAAGAGGAAACAGTAGAGATCATTCATTCACCTCACAATTACTCTAACAAAGATCTAAGAAGAGGACCAGACAGAGTAATAATTGGGAAATCTCAGAAGAAACCATGAGTTATCTTTCTAGCATAAGATCGCAAATTTGACACACAGGTAAATGAATAGGATAAGAAATATGGAACAGAGGTGGGCCAACATAGTGGATCCAAATCATGGATGCCAAAGAGAGTCATCAGGAGAAACTAAAAGCTAAAGTCTCTCAGCAAAGAAGATTGAAGAAGGCATTACAAACTTAACAACCAGGCACTGAACTGGTTGCAGTTCTATATCTTTGAACCAAAAAGGGAATTTCAAGCTCATGTCCAGGTTCAGAATGGGGCCTCAGCATTATTCCTCTGATCTAAAGAGAGGATTCCTGATTCAATTCTTAGGCAAAAAATGATACTGAGCAGGAGTAAGCTGAACATGCAGAACCTTCCACTAACTAGGGCCAAGAGTTGTATCTGAATTCCACTCAAGGGCAGGATAGGATCTGCAGATCTGTTTCCTACATGCAAAGTAATATTTGGAACTGAGAAATCTCAAGAGTACCATGACCAGACCATGCCATTCTTCAGAATATATAGGATCTGCTTAAAAATTGTAGCTCACTGTACCATGCCACTCTTGTAATCTTGTAATCCTTGAAGGATTATCTCTTGAAGGAGGCACATAATGTAAAGAGAATATAATCTTAGATTTTCAGATAAATTGAGACCATACAAAACACTATACTCCCACCAGAATTGCACCAACCTTAGCCCTCATTCAAAGTCCTAATGAATGAAGTAACTCTAGAAAAATGAGTAAACACAAAAAGGAGAGAGTTTTCTGGTACCAGAGATGCCCAAGCCACAAATCCAGAATTGGAGTATAACATCAAAATAGTTAAAAGCAAAATCTCAAGGAAAAATGCGATTTGGCCACAAGAAAAATTAGAATTTCTAAAAGAAATAGAACAAATGGTTTTTTTAAAGGAGTTAAATGATAGTACAAATGAAGTGGTAGCATGAGAGCAGAACTGGGAAAGAAATGAATGATGGAGAAAAGTTAGGTGACACAGTGCATAGATCATTGGACCTGAAGTAAAGATGAACTGAGTTCAAATCCAGTCTCAGACACTCACTAACTCTATGACCTTGGGCAAAACATTTAATTTCTGTCTGTCTCAGTTTCTTAATCTGTAAAAGTGAGGATAAAAATAATACCTATCTCTCAGGGAAGTTGCAGGAATAAAATGCTATAAAATTTGTACAGTGCTATGCAAATCTCAGTGTGCTACATAAGTACTAATTACGATTATTGAGATAATGAACAACTTATTACAGCAGGTATCAATCCTCATCCAAATAACAGATTCCTTGAAATTTAGAAATATAATAAATGACTCTGTGAGACAAAACAAAATCAAAAATGAAAAAAAAATATAAAAGATAAAGTATTTCGTAGACAACTGAACTGAGAAGCAGATCAAGGAGAAAAATGCATGATAAATGATTAAAACTGCGAACAGTTTTAATTCACTTATAAAATGGAAGATGATAGTAAAATGGATTAGAAAGTAGAAATCAACAATATGCCGTTTATATGAAACAATATAATGAACAAAGAGGAGGAGGGGTGAAGAAAAACTCTGTTATGCTTCAGCTAAACTTAAAAAAGCAGAGGTAACAAAAAAGACCCAATTAAAAGATATAAATAGAAAAATTGCATTTTGTTGAAAGGTAACATAAAAATTAGTTATTTTCAACATTTAATGTGTATTCATTAAATAGCATAGCACTTACATACACACTTGCCTTGTCTTGTCATAAATTATCATCATCTCATTCACTGTGAGCAGTACCTCACTTTGATAATCTTTTTCTCTATGTACCTAAAATCAATACCCCATTCCCCCCAAGTCAAGTTTTCTCTTTTTTTCTCAAGTTCATTCACCAGCCCCAGATAATTTGGAAATTTAGCTCTCCTGACATATTTTTACAATACTGTATAATGCTTTTCTATTTAACCTCTGTTGCTTGCTCTTGTTCTTCTCTTCTTTGGATATAGGTAGATAGATAGATAGATAGATAGATAGATAGATAGATAGATAGATAGATAGATAGATAGATATAGATATATACATATACGCATATTATATATAAAATTTTAATTTAAAAATTTATTTAAATTAAATGATTTAAATTATATACATACATATATGTAAATAATATATGTATGTATGTATGTGTATATATATATATATATATATATAAACTAAGTTGTTTATTGTGTTTTTTGTAAACCCACTCCAGCCTCTAATTTTTCTTCCTCATTAAAATTTATATTTGTCTTCAATTTTTTTTCTTAAGAGCTTCTTATTCCTTCTTGACTGAGTTCTTATGTAGTATTCCTTCCTTAAAATTCTTGGAAAATTACTTTTCTAAAATCTAGTTCAATGTGCAAATATGCTTAACTCCTTCTATAAAGCTTGAGGAGGGAGCAGTCACTTCCCAGTATTCCCCTGATTTCCAGCCCTATATTCAGTGTGAACCAAACCTCAGACTACTCCTATGTTAGTTTTCCCACTTCTTGAAAGAGGAAATTATGCTGTAATTACAAATTACATAGTAAATATGGCATAAAAGATAAAAGCAGAGATAAAAACTGGGAAAAGATATATATTAATTACCTGTCAAGTGTGAGGGATGGACATCCTCTGTTCCTTACTGATATCCATGTAATGTTAAAGGATCTAAAAGATGGCTCCCAGGACTCTGGATGATTCTGTAGAAAATTAACAGGAGAATGTGGACAAGTGTTGAACAGAATAAAAAAAAAAAGCTTGAAGTACAATCTGCTTTATTGGAAGATGTACCAACCTTACTGAAATCAGAGCTCCTTGATGTTACCAATATGTGGATACAGAACTTAAGGTCAGATAGGAACTTAAATATATCATCTAATTCAACTTCTTCAGTTCATATACAGATCTATATCTATTTATCTACATACCTACCTATCTACCTATCTATCTATCCATCTATCTGTCTATCTAATATGAATGAGCATATGAGGAAATCAAGGACAAGAATGTGATATGATTCTTTTGTCCACAGGTAGAAGGGACAGAATCACTATTTGAACTCATGCCTTTTATTATTCTAATTCGATGCTACTTCAAATTCATGTGTTAGCTCTTTAAGTAAATAGTAATTTCCTAAAGAACAGGGACATCACCTTAAATTTTTATATCCTGGTTAGGAATCAATGAAACTCAATAAGACCAAAGGTCATAGAGACTTGATGAACTAGAATGTGTTCTCATCCACATTCTCAAACATCAAATTGCTATGACTTTTGGCCTTTCTGAATCTTCCTTAGTCTTAGATGGATTATGATTTCCTTTATCCTCTCTACTGTGCATAGCAGAGTGCCCTACATAAATAAGATGTTTAATTAACATTAATTGAATACTTTAAATTAGTAAATCAATAATAACTTGTGCAAATTAAATGGCTACCATTTTCCCTCCTCTATTTTTATATCAGGAAATGTTAACAAATTAAGTAACTTCTAAATATATGTGTTCATACCAGAACTATGATTCTAAACTTAGAAAGGGGAATATTTCTAAGAGTGTCCAATATATGGTCACTTTCCAAAATTAGGAGATGCACTACTTTGGGTTTGAAATAAAGTGGCCCCAGCTTAGAAGGAGCTGTTTGTTTACTGTTAATGGGAATGGACTGGAATCTTTGCTATTTTAAACCATCATGCTCACAACACATTACAGGAACTGCAGGCACTGCAAACAGCTGGCTGCCAAACAATTTTATTGATAAGTAGTTATTGATGGTTCTTATTCAAGCATACATTGGCAGAAACATGAGTCCATTTCTTTGTAATAGGCCTTCATATCACAAAGTTTGCAGAAGTCAAGGTGCCTAGATAGCCTAAATTAAGGAATTCATGGACTGAATCTTTAAAAACAGCTCCAGTTTTCACAGATAACTACTGAAAAAATTAGATCTGTATTTTGATACAAAGCTATATGGAAATAGATTTGCATATTTTTTTTATGGAAAGCATTTACTTGGTGGTGCTATAACGGAGTTTGTTGAAATATTCCATATTTTCCTCCCAAAGAAATGAAGGAAAACAACTATTTTCTTTTTCTCTAGTACATAGTAGTTGAACCCAAAAAGGTTTCAAAAAAAGAAAAATTTTAGTACTGGACACAACTTTTTATCTCTTTCACTCTCTTACTCTATAGCATATATAGATATAATTTGTAAACATATACATATATGTACATACATTCATGCATATACCTAATGTCCACTAAAAACACATTTCTCTACTTTCACTCACAAATGCTTTTTACTTTGGAATAGAATCCTATTTTGTTGTTAAGTAATTTTGCAGCTGTGCCTAGCTCCCCATGACCCCACATTTAGGGTTTTCTTGTCAGAGACACTGGAGCAGTTTTCCATTTCCTTCTCCAGCTTCTTTTACATATGAGGAAACAGAGACAAACAAGAGTAAGAAACAGTAAGGCTTACACAGCTAGAAAGCGTCTGAGAGAGATTTGTGCTCAGGAGGATGAGTCTTGCTGACTCCAGGCCCAGCATTTTATCCACTGTGTTAACTAAATGCTAAATGTTTGTTGTTGTTTAGTGATGTCAGATTCTTAGTAACCCCAGGGTCCATAGCACACGAATACTATCCATGAGGTTTTCTTGTCAGAGATACTGAAGTAGCTTGCCATGTCCTTCTCCAGTGGGTTAAGGCAAACAGGTGAAGTGGCTTGCCTAGGGTCACACAGCTAGGAAATGTCTGAGGTCAGATGTGAATGTAGCTCTTTCTGACTCCATGTCCAGCGCTTTATCCACTAAGCCACCTAACTGCCTCTACAGAATTCTATAGTTGTGAATAATTTTAGAGATTATTTGTTCTCAAGAGGTTGAGAGAGGAGGGGAAAAGGGCTTTCCTAAATTCATACAGTAGTAGTAGAGCCTAGATAAGAACCAAATGCTCCTTGATCTCTATCTAGTAGTATTCATTCCATTATACCATCCTAGTCTGTTATCTCTAGCTCTAAACATTTATCTTCCCTTCCCCTCAAACTCCACATCACATTTTCAACACCTACCAACCCCCAGTCTACTTAATATCTACAAATGAACATTATTGCAATTAAGTCGCTGCAGTGCCTAAGTACACAAAATGCTTCATAAATGCAGTTCATTCATTCATTCTTTTATTCATCCATTTATTCATTCTCATCTATTTTACATAATTTCAATGTCACCTTCCCTTTCCAATTTCACAATTATACTAATAGAAATACTGTGTTCAAAAGAATTTGTCATTCATTGAACAAAATCAATCTGCTTCTACTTCCACTTATAGTCTCATTGTTTTTCTCTACTTTTCTACACCAATTTCTTCCTACAAAATCCTAATTAAGGTTTTCTCTTTCCCAGGACAGTTCTCTTAACTCTTCCCATTGGGTTCCAATTTCTTGAATTACTCCAAAACCCTAGATCCTGTGCATTTACATATATTCTCACCCAGAGTTCATAGATAGGGTAAATTTTTCTTATAAAACAATCTTTTATTACTATATCATTACTATGAACTCTATTACTTTATCATTATGTTGTATCATGAACTCTAATGATTATAAACTTTTGCCCATATTTCTGTAACAATGTTTTGAGCATGTGGGAAATTTCACTTTACTAACTCCACCAATTTATATATAGTCACAAGCAGAAAAAAAATCATTGAGTTTCTACTCCTTGCACAGCAGATAAATTTATAATACATGCGCTATTATCTGAAATTTACAAATTTGAAAACTGGGACTTGGAGAAATTGGTGTCTTTCCCACATTTATACCAACAGTAAGTGCTAGAGAATTCAAAAAGAATTAAAGTTATACATAGCAAGGGATGTCTCTCTATGTGTATGGATATATGTATGTATGTATATATACATATATACAAATACATATATTTAAAATAAAAATTTGTAAGTCTAACACTTGCTGTTCTGTATTTACAGATATTTTCTCACTTGGAACTCCTTACATACACCACTGAAATCTCAAGTCCTGTAATAGCAAGCATCCTAGCATACCCAGATTGACCTGCTAGTACAAGTTCTTGGAGCTGCTTTCTTAAAGGAAAGCAACTTTTAAGGGATCAGCCATCTTACTTTAATCAAACACACATATCATTTACAGTTCAAAGAAAAAGTCAACACCTTGAACTTCAGAGAAAATACAAACAGAAATTAGAAGCAGAAATTACAAACAGAGAAAATAACACAAAGACTAACAGGGCTTCTAACTGACCATAAGCAACACATACATCACAGATCAACAGACAGATCCAACTGTCTGACCATTACATACATACATATTTACCAAAGAGAGAAACACCAACATCTAGGTTTTCAAAGGTTAAGCTACGCAGAGACTCATCTGTCCACATCACATGAACATTCTTCTCATGAATGATCCCCAAATCAAAATGCTAACCTCAGAATATATAGAGAGCCAGAATACATCACAACCCACAGGCTTCAGGGCTTAATTACAAAAGGTATGAAAGCCTTCAAGCAACAAATCTCCCCAAAAACAAACTTTTCATTAAACAAGTTCCTCCTCCAATGGGCTCCACCTGAGGTCTATTAATGGGCAGGGAAGGTCTTTAATTCTCATTAACATAAATCCCATTAACATTACAAGTCCAGATCAAAAAAAGAAAAAAAAGCCATTCATTAATTTTAGTTATCTTTTCCAACTGAACAACCAAAGAATGACTTTTGATAAGTAATTAAGTTTTCATTTGTCTAATTTCCTTTGGTATTTTACATAAAAAATTTCTTTGAACTTACTGAGAGTACTTCTATAGTGACAATGTTTCACTGAGGTTATATGCTTTAATATTCATTTACAACACACTCTCTGGTGGTTTCAAATGAATGATTATGGACCTTTAGCAGTTTTAAGCACATTCATAAATACATCCCAGAATGCTTTCAACTAGTTAGGTAAATAATCTACATTTTAAAAAATGAATGAGAAGGAAAGGGCCAAGATGGCAGATTAGAGGCAGTAACCCAGCTAAACTCTCAACATTGCATTCCAACTTTAAAATAATGTCTCAAATCAAATTTTGGAGTGACAGAACCAACAAACGGTCATGGTGAGTAATTTTTCTGGTCTTAGAAAACATCGGAGGTCAGCAGGAAACATCTGTGACACCAGGATGGAGGCCTGTACAGAGCCCAAACATATGGCAGCAACAGCAGCAGCCACAACAGCAGCAGCAACTTTGGGAGCTCTCAATAAAGAGATGGTAAGGGAGGCAGATAACTGTTCAGAAAGATATTACAGGGATTACAGGGGATCATTTGCTGGCACTGGGAACACCTGGTGTTGATTGGCAACTCTTTTGTCCATGTACAGTTCTGCATCACAGTTTGGGGCAGAGGGGAGTCATGGTGGTCTGTCACAAGGGAGCAAGGGCCCTAGTCACTGTTATAAGGCAAAGAGGAGTGCTAGCACTTGTGGCTTAAGGGGATCAGAGGACTTACCTGGGCAAAGACTAGAATTTAGACTAGAAGAGCAGTGACCATACCTCTCCCTCACACCACTCTGAAAGTAGCAAACATTGGCAGACCTCAGAACTTACTCTGAAAACAGTAGCACAGAAAAGTCTGAAGTTTGGGACAGAGCTTTCCCACCCCCAGATGAGCAGAGCCCAATTTTAACATCAAATTCAAAGTCAAGAAATAGGCTAGGAAAATGAGCAAACAATAAAAACTAAATGAGCATTAAAAACTACTATGGGAGCAGGAAGACAAAGACATAAACTTAGAAGAAGACAACAATGCAAAAACAGATGTAAGCAAAGCCTCAAAGAAAAATGTTAATTGAACCCAAGTCCAGCAAGAATTCCTGGGGGAAATTAAGGAAAGGGAGAAGAGGGGTAAAGGAAAAATTTGCAGGGGAATAAATGAGAGTTATATGAGAAAAATATGAAAAAAGAATTAACAACTTGGTAAGAGTCACAAAAAATACTAAAGAAAATCATACCTTAAAAAACAGAATGTACCTAATGGTAAAAGAGGCACAAAAATTCACTGAAAAGAACTCCTTGAAAAGCAGAATAGGTCAAATGGAAAAGGAGGTACAATATGTCATTGAAGAAAATAATTCCTTAAAAATTAGAATTGGGCAAGTAAAAGCTAATGACTCTATGAGATATCAAGAAACAATAAAGTCAAAAGAGTAAAATATAGAAAATATGAAATGTCTCATTGGAAAAACAAGAGTTCTGAAATATAGATCAAGCAAAGATACTTTAAGAATTATTGTACTTGTTGAAAGGCACAGTCAAAGAAAGAACTTAGATATATTATAAGAAATTATTAAGGAAAACTGACATAATATCTTAAATTCTGAAGGTAAAATAGAAACCAATAACCTTATGAATTTCCAGGAAATTCCAAAGAATATTATAGCCAGATTCCAGAGTTCCCAGGTCAAAGAAAAAGTACTTCAAGCAACCAGAAGGGAAGAATTCACATATTGTGCAGCTACAGTCAATATCACATAAGAATTAATGGCTTCAACATTAAAGGAGCAGAGAGCTTGAAATATGGTATTGATATTTCAGAAGGTAAAGGAGCTAGAATTATAATGAAGAATAACCTCTTCAGTAAAGCTGAGTATAATCCTTCAGAGGAAAAATGGATATTTAATGAAATAGAGGATTTTCAAGTATTCTTGTTGAAAAGACTAGAACAAAATAGAAAAAAAATGACATTCAAACATGAGACTCGAGATGCATAAAAAAATAAACATGAAAGTGTAGTCTTATGGGACTAAATAAGTTTAACTCTTTACATTCTTATATGGGAAGATGATATATGTAGCTGCTAAGAACGATCATTATTAGGGTAATTAAATGGAGTTTACATACACAGAGGACGCAATTGTCAGTCAATTGTGTTGGAATGATCTCTTCCCAAAAGTGAATGGATGAGAAGAATGAGATTAGGAAGAGGTAGAATGGGGAAATTTTTTTTTTCACATAAAAGACGTGTTCAAGGAAGAGTTTTGTAGCACTAATGTGATACCCACAGCAGCCACTATGGACATGCAGATGTATTTCCAGGGTAAATTCACAAAATATAAAGTCTCTTCCTCAAAGACTATGATATTTATTCAGATATCAGAAAGCCAATTCCATCATAGTAACAATGAAGTTTGTATATATTCTGTCTCTGTGTTCATCCTTAGTTGCCAAAGAAGACCATGTTGTCAGAGAAATTATGACATGACTTGCACCTGACTTTTGTTTTTGTTTTGTTTTGGTTTGGTTTGGTTTGTTTTTTTTTTTAATGAGGGAGGACTGTGCAGGTCACCAGCCTCACTTCTCCAGAACCATCTGAATCCAGTGACCAGATATTCATCAGGATGCCTGGAGATGACCCAGAATGAGGCAAAAGGGGCTAAGTGATTTGCCCAAAGTTACACAGCTAGTGAGTGTCAAGTGTCTGAGGTGAGATTTGAACTCAGGTCCTCCTGACTCCTGCCCTGTTGCTTTAATCCACTGTACCAGCTAGCTGTCCCTGCGCAAGGATGACACGCAAATTCGTGAAGTGTATACATTATCAGTAGAGGGAAGACCTCCATCCTCAAGCCTTCCCTCCATCAGGCCTCCCCACAAACAAGCTCCCTCAGGCAAAATGCCCCTTTCTCACACAGGCTAACTTCTCTGCTCTGCTCTGCCTGCTGATTTTCTCTCAGTTCCACCTTACTCTCTCTTGTATATAGAAATGTAACTTACCCAATAGGAAAATAGGAGGGAAAAGAAATAAGAAAAAGAGCTGATTAAGGGAGGCAATCATTAGAAGAAAATGGGTTTTTGAGGAGAGACAAGATAAAAAGTGATAGAGAAGAAAATGAGTTGGAGGACAATATACATACATCATAATTGTGAATGTGAATGGGCTGAACTCATCCATAAAAAGAAAGCAGACAGCAGAATGGAATAGAAACCAGAATCCAACCATATGTTGTTTATAGGAGACACATTCAAAACAGAAACACACACAGAGTTAAAATAAAGGACTGGAGCAGAATGTAATATGCTTCAGCTGAAATAAAAAATGCAGGGGCAGCAATCATGGTCTCAGACAAAGAAAAAGCAAAAATAAATGTAGCTATGTTATGCTAAAAGTTGCTGCAGACGATGAAGTAACATCAAAAATTTCTACAGCAAGTTTCCTTTATTTCCCTTATTTCTCAAATATATGTTTATGCTATGTATAGAATGGATTCAAATTTACAAAAATAAGAGCTATTTAAATGAGAGCAGTTGAGATCACTAAGGAACAGTGTACAGAGAAAGAAAAGAGGGTTTAGGATAGAGACTTGAGGATAGTCATTTAAGAGGTCAGAAGATAGAGTCTTCAATCATTATATATTAAGCACCTACTAGCACTGTGCTACACATTGGAGCATAATGACAAATAAAAATGAAATGATCACACATAAAAATATTCTCTCTCTTGACCACCAGTCATGAATTTGTAATTATTTACTGGATATCTCCACTTGTGTATCCTGTTAGTACCTAAAACTTACCATGTCCAAAATTTAATTCATTCTGAGAGATTTCTTCTAAATTCCTCTAAATTTTTGTGATAGATGTTAATTCCCCATTTACCTAGTTTCATAAACTTAGCATCATTATTGACTTTTTTCCTCCCTATGCCCCAAAAGCATATCCACTTTCTTTTTGCCAAGGTCTGTTGATTCTACCTTCATGCTATCTCTTATCTCTTCCCTTCTCTCTATTTACAAAGCTACCATGCTATTTTAGGTTCTTATCACTTCCCAGCTACATTATTGAAATAGCCTTTTAATTGGTGTCTCTGTCATTTCTCTCTCTCATCCTCAATTTGTTCTTTATGTAACTACCAAAATAATCTTCCCAAAGGTGAAGTTCTGACCTACTATGTACCTATGAAATACAAAGAAAGGCAAAAGAAAGTCCTTGATTTCAAAGAGATCACAGTCTAATGAGGGGGACAACATGCAAACAACTATATGCAAACAGGCTCTATATAGGATAAAATGGAAGAACAAATGGGCAAGTTTGTCAAATGAAATTGTGAAAAGTAGGAAGAAGTGGGGGGATACTACAAAGTAATAGTTTTCAGAATTCTTTGGTACTAACTAAAAACTAGAAAAGTCAGACAGTGGAACAGAGTAGGCATATAACATATAGAAGAAAATGGACATAATAGCATAAAGTTTGTTGAATCTGAAGACCAGATACAGTAGGATAAAAAGTCAATATTCAACAAAAACTAGTAAGAAAACAAGAAAAGCAGTCTGGCCAAAATAAGTTTAGATCACAATCTTACCATAAACCACAATAATCTCCAAGTGAATACATGACTTCAAAACAATATTCTCATCAAAAATAAATTAGAAGGGAAAGGGAGAAAATATCTTTTGCACTTACAGATAAAAAGAAGATTTCATGACCAGACAATGGATAAACAAGGCCATGTAAAATTAAATGGGTAATTTTGATTACATAAAATTAAAATGTTTGTTGCAGAATCAAAACGAATGCTATCAAAATTCAAAAGGAAATACTTAACGATAAAAATATTTGCAATAAGTTTCTGACAATGGTCTTATACCCAAGCTATATAAGGAATTGATTCAAATATGTAAGAATGATAGCCATTTTCTCATAAATATATGCTCAAAGAATAAGAAAAGGCAGACTCAAAGGGAAATACCCAAGTTATCGACAACTACATGAAAACAGTCAGATAAAAATCATTTATTAAATGATTACTGTGTGCCAGGCACTGTGTTAAGTGCTAAGAATACAAATAAAATTTAGAAAAAGCTAGTACTTTGACCTTAAGAAAATGAATGGGGAATGCGGAAGATAATGCATGAGAGGAAGAGGAAAGGGAGGAGAGGGAATAGCAAAGGGAATAAGCATTTATGTACCACCTACTGTGTACATTGTACTAAGCACTTTTTCCTTTACTAAGGACATCTCAATTGGTCCTCATAACAAGGTGCAAGGTATATGTCATTTTCATCTCCATTTTATAACTGAGAACATGGAAGCAAACTGAGCTTAAGTAACTTGCCCAGGTTGTCTAGTAAGTGTCTGAGGCTGGACCCAGTCCCTGCTCTATCCACTGTGGCACCTAGCTACTTTATTTCACAAAACAATAGCTCTTTTCAACTGCTTTATGTGCCATAATGTAGACAAGAGATTGAATTTGTTCTGCTACGGATCAAGGGGCAAAAGCAGAAGCAAGAGGTGAATATTTCAAAAAATTGAATTTAAATGATGTCATGAATAAAAAATTTAAAAACTGACTCCTAAAGATTGGGACTATTTAAAAGAAGAAAAACTTGTTTTGTAAGGTAGTAGGTTGCCTCTCATTGTTTTCAAACATAGGCCCAAATACAATTTTGCAAAATATGTCAAAGAGAAGTTTTCTGTTTAAAACTGCAGTAGACTAGATAACTTCTGAGGGACCTTCCCACTTGGAGAACTGGGATTTCATCAGTCTTCTTCTGCTTGACCCCAGATGGCAGACATAGGAATAATGATTTGAAGTTACAGAGAACCTTTAATAGGCTAGATATTAGGAAATACTGTACAACAGCAAGGTGGCACAGTAGATAAAGTGCTAGACCTAGAACCACAGAAACCTGAGTTCAAATCTAGCCTCAGACTCTTACTAATTGTGTGACCCTGGGCAAGTCACCTTGTCTCTATCTGCCTCGATTTCTCATCTGCAAAATGGGGATAACAAAAGTACCTACCTCCCAGAGTTTTTGTGAGGATCAAATGTCCTAATAATTATCCAATATTTAGCGTAGTGCCTGGCACTATGTAACCATACGATATTAATATTATTAACAGAGTCATTCAAAGGTAAGATGGATCTCCTCAGGAGGTAGCAGGTTTCTTCTTATTAAAGATCTTCAGTCAAAGCCTGGATAGTGATTTGTCAATTGTATACTCCAGAGGAGTCTTTTGTTAGTTCAGTTTGGCCTATATGCTATCAGAATTTCTTTCTAATCTTAAGATTCTGTGTTTTTGCATCATGCTACCAATGATGGCTCCAATATGAGAGCAACATAATAGACATCGTTGGAGACATGTATAACCTGAAAGAAAGGTGGCTATTCATGTAATGAGCATGAGTAATGATTAATGGACAGTCTATATAATTTACTGACAATCCCATGATATTAAAAAACAAGAGAAATGACCTTTATATGTTAGTATATAATATTTGGAATATATATGGTGAAACAGAAAAGAATTGTAGAGCTCAGGAAGTCATGGAAGGTGTGCTAGTAATCTGCATTGAAAGCATGAGCACCAACATTGATAAAAAAAACAACACAGACTAATCAAAGCAAAGTCACCTTTGCTACTGGTACAAAACTGTAAATTAGAGTGGTTTGGTGGAACACTATATCTGCTTGGCAGAAAACTGTTCTTTATGGTGGAAACAACAATGGACCTGGAGGCAGTGAATACCACACATCATATTGACAAGCCCTTACATAAGGACAAGTTCTTTGGTTAGCTTTTGAAACAACAAAGAATTCACAAAGGGCTTTATCTATAAAGGTCTTAAAATCTTAAGAGTTATTAGCCATGGAATCTTAAATTTAGATCTGGAAGGAAACCTGGAAGGTAAAATTGCACAATTCCCTAATTTTACAACTAAGAAAACTGAGGCCCAGAAAGAGAAAATATCTTGCCCATTGTCATACTTTTGAGCCTGGCTCCAGTAACTACGCTCACAATCTAACATTCTTCCCACTGAACTGCCTTGCCTCTCTTTAGAGAACGGCCAGGCTTACCCGGCCATTTTTTCCTCAACTACACTCATTAAAATTAGAAGAGAAAAGATAAGCACCAGAGCAAATAAGCAAGTCAGTCTTATCATCCAGACTCTAAACACCTGAACCAGGCCAGCCTTCCCTGGCATTTGCTTGAACAGACTTTGAAGAAGTAACATTTTCTGTGCCCTTTGTTTTCTGCCAAAATATGGCAGCCAAAACACAAGGTAAATCAATGCACACTCTCTTCTAAGTCCCCCAGGTGCTTTTGAACTGTAATAAATGCAACTCTTCACTTTGGTAATGCTGGGCTGTAATCCAGGGAAAAGGAAATTCTTAAATTTGGAAATAGAGTCTTGCATCTGTCCGTGGCTCAGGAAGATATTCCAAGTTTTAGAGAAACTGTAACTAACCAGAATAGAATAATAAAGAAGTCAGACTATGTTTTCTCTGACAGCTAGTCACCCTTCTCAGCTTTGGAAAGAAGCTTTTAAAATGATCAGTTTTCAAACTGTTGAGTCCTAAAGCAGACAATTCTATGTTATTTCCTGTGGTGTGTTGATGTTATTAACTGATTCCATTGTAAATGTATCATTAACGCACTCATCAGCAAATTTTCAAGTGGAGGAGAGAGGATTGGAATTAGATTCTAAGAGGAATGCTGTTCCTTACCCAGTAGCCTAGGATGCTTCAGGGGAATGGGGACTGATATCTCTCTCAGAAAGAGATAAATTCTTGGAAATTTTATTGCACAGTCAATTTTCTGGTTGCATGTATAGACCACATTACAAGATACAAGTAGCATATATTTGTCAAGATGAAGTTCTTATCTTAAAATGGGGGTGGGATGGGAATAGGAGATGAGGAAAGAAGGGAAGTTGAAGCATTCAGATTGACCGATAAAATTTTAATGTCCTTTTTCATGGATGCTGCTCTGATCTCAGGTTGAGAAAACTGCTCCAATCTAATAAGGCTTGTTAATCTTATATTCTTCAATAACTTTTTTTTTGTTGGTTCTTAGCTTTGGGTAGGGAAGGAAACATTGGCATGAGATCTTTTATGATATTTTATAATTTAAACAGCCACTAGACTTGTAGGGATAAAGAATAGAGAGGGAAAAAAAGAGATAGTGTGCACACACACACATACACAAACACACACATATATATTATATATGTGTATGTATATATATGTGTGTGTGGATGTG
Source organism: Bettongia penicillata ogilbyi (assembly GCA_023548195.1). NCBI lineage: Eukaryota > Metazoa > Chordata > Mammalia > Diprotodontia > Potoroidae > Bettongia > Bettongia penicillata. The sequence continues at coordinate 3,956,953 of JAJHZJ010000460.1, read as the reverse complement.
TGTGTATAATAGGAATATTAAGCAATTTTATATAATTTCTTAAAGCAGTCTCATTTGTTTGATATATATATACATGTATATATATATGTATATATATATAAAACTCTAAATTTCTACAAATGTCTATAAACCCAGGTTCTGATATTTACTAGCTATATATATATATATATATGTAGTTAGTCATTTAGCCATTTATCCTCTCTGAACCTCAGTTTTCTCATCTGTAAAATAGAGATAATATTCTCCTAATTCATTCACAGGATTAGTGAATATGAAGTCATTTGTAAGTTTCAAAAGCACTGTTTAAATAGGAATAAGAATATGAGTGATTATTGTTGCTGCTTTTTTCCATTTATTATATCCTTGTTATTATCTTGTTATTGTCTTTTTTTGTGGAATGAGTTCAGGTAGAAATGTTCCTAGGATAAGTCATTATTCTACAACTTTTTATTTCTCCTTCTTTAAACAATTACACACAGATAAAATTATGTTGTTGTTTTTAATAATTGAATAAAACTATTAGGATATATGTTCTTTCCCTATAGTCTTACTGGAAGCAGGGGCAGCTAGGTGGTGCAGTGGATAGAGCACAGGAGTCAGGAGGACCTGAGTTCAAACTTCAGACACTTAACACTCACCAACTGTGTGACCTTGGGCAAGTCACTTAACCCCAATTGCCTCATCCTGGGTGATCCCCAGTCATCCTGATGAATATCTGGTCACTGGATTCAGATGGCTCTGGAGGAGAAGTGAGGCTGGTGACCTGCACAGCCCTCCCTCACTCAAAACAAAGTCAAGTGCCAGTCATGTCATTATTTCTCTGATGGTATGATCTTTTTCGACAACGAAGGATGTACACACATACACATACTGGAAGCATCTTCCTGACAACTCTAGTAGCAGATAGAAAAATAAGAATAATATATGCCTCATCCTATTGCCTTTTTACCCTGCCTTCTCACCTTAGAACTTTCTCATCCTCTGCTTCTTCCAGACTTTTTGGTCCCTTTTCGTAGGTGTCTTCTCCCATTAGAATGTATCTCCTTGATGACAAGGACTAGCTTTCTTATACTTGTGTCTCTAAAACTTAGCACAGTGTCTGATATATAGAAAATGGTTAATATACGCTTGTAGCCTGCCTGCTTACCAGATGATTTTGTCATCTTCTGCCAAATTTCTATATTTTGAAAACTTTTCATGACATGTTGTTTGGAAATTATGACTATGTAATATAGTGACATCTATTAAAACACTATTTTTATGGAACAATATTATGTGCAGATAATTATGGGCTATAGCTCAGTCTTTTACGAGAGTCTAAGCCCAGTAAAACGTATTTATTTAGTTCTCCAAGATATTTTGAGGCCTAAATTAGTAGTTTGGAGGTATGCTGTCTGTCAGTCCATGAAAGTAGCTAGTTTCTAATTCCACCGATCAGGTCAGATCTTGCTAGATATTTGGTAGATGCTGTGCTTTTACAGTCATCACTGATGCTGCAAAGCTTATAACATTTATTTGCATAATCTACATTGATCACTAATTTCAGGTTTCCTTATATATAACTCTTCTGTAATTTCTGATGGCCATGACCTATTCCTTAATTGCCATCATTGCCATTCCTTTTCCTCAAACAAATGCGCTGGATGGAGCCATTTGGTTGCTTTTTGATGTTGTTATTTCTATTTTGTTGCCTGAGTTCGTGTGGATGCTGCTCATGAAGGGCTTTGTGGCTTCATTCTTGTACCTTAGGTATTTCACAGGTTCTCTATTCAAAGTTAAACCACTCTGTTACATTTAACAAATCCCATGAAGTATACTTGTAATCAATTATACTTATTTCTTGGTTAAGTGGTCTGCTTATTACAAATATCTTAATGTGAGCATCTGACCTATTTTTAATGCATTTAAAATATTTAATAATCTTTTTCTTCTTTTTGTGGGTGTGGGAGTATTGAGCTTTCTATTATATTTTTTAGGGTTATAAATCCTGCTTTTTCAACATCATGTGGGATTTTGCTAAGGTATGGTCTGTTAAAAAACTGATACGGTCAATTTTACAGCTCTGAAAGTATACATTATGACTAATATTGCTTAATTACTTTTCTCTTTTAGCTTTGATTTCAGAATGCCACTAAATCTCTTAAGTTACTCAACCATACTCTTCTACTTGACATGTACATGCTTAGTGTGTCTTGTCTAGAGAAGAAAAAAGAATTTGTCACAATTACCTTCATTCATTGATATAATGTGGCCATTGACTCAATGAGAGCTCAATACCTTTAGTCTTCTTTTTTCTATGATGCATAAGAATTTTACACTTAGCAAATACAAATGATATTTTTTTAATGATTAGAGTAAGGTTTTACTGAATGAAAGAACTGTTCAATATAATTTTTGGTAAAAATCATAGAGCTTGATATCATCAATGTACATTAAAGGATTGCCTAGATGTTTGACTTTCTTTTTAATGTAGAAAACACTCTTAGTTTTTTCTAAGTTCAGGCATAACCACAATTAGTTAAATTGTCTTCCTAAGAAATGTTATGTTTCCTATAATTTATTTCCATCTTTTTCACTGTTTTCATGTTTTCTTTTTCTTCTCCTTCATATATTACCACCACCACCACCACCATCATCATCATGTTAATTCCAGAATTATAAGTTCATTAGTGTAGAATGCTTTATCCATCACTGTACTGTTATCACTCTACTTTATACAGAGTAGACATTCACGAAATATTTCTTGAATTAATGAATGAATCTTTTAATCCCATATTGTGAGCTTCATTGTTAAATATGGCTATTTTTTTTCACAGTTTGGTGTTAGCTTCCATTCTTGTAAAATGTTTACTAAGCTTTGATATTTATGAACTTACTCATCTTAAGATATTTGCATGAAGCTGCATTTATTTCAATATAAGTTTATATGGAACCTTGTATAAGCCAAAATGTGATTAGTGGATGACCTAAAAAAATTCTCTCCAAATATTTCTCTGAAAAAAATTCTAGAGAAATCTTGTACCAGAAGTTCAGATATATCTGTAAAAATTTAACCAGCTGTCTTTTGTTCCTTTGAGATTTGTGTGATTCATAATGTGGTTAATACTGCTATAATACCTTCCTAATACTATGAACAATATTTTTCCTCTCTCGGTTTTTTTAAAAGATAATTTGCCCATGTCCTGTGAAAACAGTTTCTTGCAATATGCCCCAAGTTTAAATTAGCACCTATATTTTATAAATAATACTTTGCCTTTTACAAAAAGCAAGTAAAAAGACCTTTTAATGTACTGCTATAAAGAGGAACCTACTTTCTTACAGTAACCATTTAAAAAAAAACTGTTCAAAGAGACATCAAGAGAGGGCCTCTAATGTCCATTTATTTTTAGTGAAGAGAAAATGTGGTAGCTATATATTCTGGCAAAAATATTCTACCCAACTCTCCATACAGGAAAAAATAAATGGATAAGAAAAATTCTTGCTATTCAGGCATGATTATGATATGAAGTTCTATGTACTCTACCCATGAGCACACAAATCTTGAACAGATACTGAAAATAGTCAATGAACTTGACCCAGAATTAAACTGGAAGAAACCAGGTTGAATTGTATTCAGATAAATGACCCTAAGTTCCTCCCTAAAACAAAGGTCCATCTTTTGAAGATCAATATCCATTCCATGATGCTGTAATGCTGCAAACTATAGAATAGTACAATCTCTGAAGAGCTGAAGTTGAAAGTCCCTCAAAAGGCAAGGCAGAAGGTATTACAGAGCAAGTGAGTTGCCATATATGGTGAATGTGAAGTAATACACTCAAGAAAAGCTGCGCAAAGGATCTAAGAAGGGAGTTACTGTCATCATTGTTATTTTTAACAGGTCTTCATTTGTGTCTCTGTGGGGAACTCTCCCTAACAATGCAGATTACTGCTTTTCTGTAAACTATAGCTTAAGAGAGTTGCTTAGAGAGTACTAGAGGCTTATTTTCCTGTGGTCATATGATTATGACATATGTCATAGGTAGGAATTAAACCCACATCTTCCTGGCTTTATTATACCTGTCCAGAGAAAAGTATTGCTTGTTGGGGAGGTGGGGGGAAAGATGATTTGCTCCCAATATGATGGTGTGGGGAAATTGAGGGAAGATCATTTTCCTCTGTAGGTATTCAAATGTTGTCAATAGAATAAAAAAAAGACTCCAAAGCACATTGTCTGGATCCTCAGTTGTTGCTTTATAGAACAATATGGATAAGAATTAGCAGGATGGGCAGGGTCATTGAGACATTGCCATACACATCACTGGAGGGAATACTTCTATCAGTGAGATAACAAATCCATCAGAATATCAGACTAGTGTATATATAGATAGATATAGACATACAAATATATGTATATATGTATGCATATGCAAAAATGTATATGTGTATGTGTATTCATTCAATGACACTGAATTTGGCAAGCTGGCAATTGTTATATATAACCTTATAGAACTTTGAAGTTTTCATGAGCTAGTGGAAATGTGAAAAAGTTGATTAATTTTATTCATTTGAAAAGTTGCATCTATGTATGCACACATGCTCACAAACACAAATATATTTTATATGATCCTTTGTTCTCTGAGTCAACTAAATCTCAAGGATAGTTTTCAAATTTTATATTTTTAAAATAAATTTAAAATAAATTTTTAAAATAAAAATAAAGCTAGCCTAAATTGCATATTTGTATGAGGGGGTAGGATAAACATATGTGTATGTGTGTATATGCATACATATATGCATATATGCACATAAATGTATATACATATATAAATGCATTTCTTCTTTTCCCAGAGACAAAAATCTAAAAACATTTATAGATTAATAAAAACAGAAAGGCAGCATAAAGAAACTTTATTAAAATAATATTTTATACCACTATTGAATAGCAATCTTGACCCAAGCCATAGCATGAATTTGAGTAGAACAAAGAAAGGTTGGAAATATTCTTTACATGAAAGTTTTATAATGTGGCATTTCAAAAGGATAGAACCCTCTCTCATCTGAAATCGTGCTTGTCTATGAGGTTTTGTCTTTCAGTCTTTCACTGGCACACGGTAAATTGAGCCTCTTCTGGCAATAATGCAGCTGGGAACTTTAAAGATAATTAAGGAACATAAAATATGTCAGTCTTCTCTAACACAGTTGGAATTTGGGTTTTGAATTTCTCTTTCTTTCCTAGGAAGACGATGAATATATGTTTTAGTCTATATTTTCCTAATTTTGTATAATTGTCTGTTATAATGTACTGCAATAAAAAAAAGGATGCCTAATAACTGCATATAGGGAAAAAATCATAGTTATACATATTTCGTAAGACATGTAGGAATAATTAATGTATTGACAATATATAAGCAATTAATACTTTCAACTCCATTGAGATAAAGGAACAAAATCAATATATATATATATATATATATATATATATATACACATATATACACACATATGCATACATATGCATACGTACACACACATATACACACAGCTATATGTATGTGTGTATATATATATCTATATATATATATATACATATACATAAAGATACTGAGAATAAAGGACTCTGGTTTTGATCACTACCCTTGTTATTAAATTATTGGTCTCACTGCCATTGTTATTAAATTATTAGACTCAATTCACTTGTTCATGTTTGGGAAGGTAGAAGAGTTCATTTTTATGGCTGTATGTCCAGGGCTATGAGTTATCCATTACTCATTATTAGGCGGAAGAGCTAACTCAAGAGTAGTCCTCTGGTGATTAAGTGCTAAAGCTAGAATGAAATGATCCTCTTCTTTCACCACGCAGTTAATAAAATTAGGTTGGTTTACCATAGCTGAGAAGGACATTCAGAACAGAGAACAATGTTCATCTAGTATGTAGCCTTGATTCAGCTGAATATAGCTCCCTCATGTCAGGGTTGATCGATCTGATAGTCTGAGGTCAAAGGCTTAAGGAAGGAGTTCCAGTCCCTATTGTCTTGGCAATTCTGTGCTCAAATATCTAACAAGCCAGGGTCTTAGTTCTCTGAACCAATTAAATTGCGAAGACAGTTTCCATATATTTTTAAGAGAAAGTAGCTTATCTTGCATATTTTCATGGTATGGGTGTTGGTAGACTATTACTTCCACTATAGTCTTCGTAAGGGGAACCAGGAATGAGCAAATGAATAAAAAGGCATTATTACATTCTTACTATGTTCCAGGCTCTGTGCTAGACATTATGGGTAAAAAGGAAAAAGTGAGACAGTTTCTGCCCTCAAAGAGCTTACATTTTAGTAAGGAAACTGCCAGACAGGGATGGGAGTTTTGATCTAGGAGGGCACAAGGATGATGAGAGAAGACTTAGCTTGTTGAAATTGGCCTGGTCTTTCTAACAGCCATGGCAATATTGATGAGATCATTGGTCCCAAAGCTAGAGTAGGAAGAGCAAAGCAGATGAGGTTGGTCATACATGTATAGTGGTAAGGATGATGGAAAGGTGACCTCACTGGTTTCCTGGTAAATGGATGGATGTAAGACCAGGAGAGATTATCATCCTCCTTTCTGTGTGGATTAGTGGAATCAGATGATGGTAGTCCTTAATAAGTTTGTGGTAGCCTTCTCCTACATGAACAATTTCGGAAAATGAACTAGAATCATTCCATTTTAGAGTTTGAACTTCTCCAAACTCAATCAGGACAGTTATAGAATCATTAGTTAAGAAAGCAATGGGATATGAAGAGTTGTCTAGCCCAACCTCTTTATTTTTCTAATTAGAAAGCTGAGACAGCCTGTTCAGCATAGGCTGAGGTAGAATTCTCCTGACTCAATTTCCCCATTGACACCTGGCAGACTTTAAGCCTGACTGATCTATTGCTGGTCCCATAGTTAATAATAGCTGACTGCCCCTAGCCCAAACCCATGCTTTTTTTGTTCCCTATCATGGGATTATGATTGAGAACTGGAAGGGACCTTGCCCATCATCTAGTACAACACCTTCATTTTACAGATGAAGAAAGAGGAGCTTGTAGTGAAGTGACTTGTCTATGGCAAACAGAAAACACACGATAATGTAAGAATTCACTCATGTTCTTTAATTTCAATCTAGCATTCTTTCCTCTATTCCACATGGACTTGCTCCACAAGACTGCTGTGAGACAGAGGCCAGACATCTCTCCCCAAAGAAAATAACTGACTCCCTTCTCAAGAAACAGACCCAGTTGCTGTGGAGTGTGGGACAACTTTTCTTTGGAGTGTCAGGGTGATATTATGAAATCAGCCCTGAAATAAAAATTATACATCTAGTTTTTACTCCCCACTCTGTCACCAACTCCTAGTTGATGTTGGGCAGGAAATTTAACCCCTGCAATGCTCAGTTACTTTTCTGTGAAAGATGTTGTCCAAACTCAATGATTTCTGACACTTTCAGCACTGATACTCTCTAAGTCCTTCCTGGTTTTCTCATTTTCACATGAGGCATAATGGTTCATTTGGTATAGAATGAGGATGGACAAGATGGTTTCCCCAAGGCCCTTCAAATCCAAAGATCCTATAAGACTACTGCTGAGTGTCCTGATGACCAATATTAAACAATGAATCTAGGAGAAATATATAGTAATACGATTCTCAATGTTTATCTCGGTGAATTAAAAATTTTCTAATATTTCAACTGCAAAGTTGCTTGCCTGTTTCAAATGAAGTAAAAAATAAGTCTTCTAGAATTTAAATCTGCATTTGTTATTGCTAGGTTAAAAATGTGTTGGCTCTATAGTTAAGAGTCTTATTTTTAAAACCACTTTGTTTTAAAAGGACATAAAATAGGTAAGTGAATAAATGAAAGAAAGACTGAAGGAAAAAGAAAAGTAAACTTTTAATGGTAAACTTATGCTACATTGTCTTCTTTATTATTATTTATTTTTAACATAGTTTATAACAGATGAGGCAATTCCTACTTTTGGACAGGTGATACTTCTTTTTAAAGCATTTACAATATGGACCACAAAAGAAATTTTTTTTTAACATTGACCAACTGAGAAAAATAATATTTATGTTGCTAACTTCACAAGCTCTTGACCTAATTGTCTCCACAGTATTACTAAGAATTACAGGACCCTAACTTACTGTTGTTGGTCTAAAGTCCTATGCCTAATAGCTTAATTTTTAAACAACCTCGGATGTTCCCCTACATATAATCTATAATTGAATAGATCTGGTATTAACCTTACAAACCTTTTGACTATAAGAAATTGTCACCAATATTAAGGAAATTGAAGGGGTACAATATCACCATAACTTCATGTCAGTTCCAGGCAGGATTAGATTATCCACTTGCATTCAGTCAGGCTTAAAGTCTGCCAGGTGTCAGTGGGGAAATTGAGTCAGGAGAATCTTACCTTAGCCTATGATGAACAGCCGCTCTCCCAACCTTCCCTTGAGATCACCTTATGCAGTTCATACCAGCAACTCATCAGCTTACTGGCATCATGGACTGGAGACTCAGATCGCCTTTTCTTGCTACCCATACCTGGAGTTAGACTCAGAAGAACAGTCACTTAATAGTCCCATAGCATCTAAAAATGACAAGTTCCAATAACCAGGTTTCAAATATGATTATAGTTTCACTTTGGCTAAGGAGCATCTTTTGGGGCAGGTCTTAAGTGGCTTACATGCCTCTCTATACATGTTCTACTTTCTGATTAAATGGCAATCATAAAATGAAATTTACCATTAAAACCTTGACTTTTCCATCAATGCCAAATTTTACCCAAGGTTACCTTCCTCTAGGAAATTTAGACTGAAATTCTTTTCTCCAAACTAAAGATGTCATTGATTTATTCTCAGTAATTAATTCAGTCTATTGTTTTAATACTAATTGCTTTTACCTCACTTTGTAACATGTCCAATTTTTCTCCCCATCACTCCCCTCCCCCCACTTCCTAATACCTTGCATTCTGATTATTCCTTCCCTCAATGTACCCTCCTCTTCATCACACCCCACCCCTTTCCTATCCCCATCTTCTCTCTTTTCTTGCAGGGCAAGATAAATTTCCATACCCCTATCCCTGTAGTTCTTATTTCCCAATTATATGCAAGAAAAATTCTCAACATTCATTTCTAATACTTTGAATTCCAACTTCTCTCCCTCACCCACTCCCTCCCCAGCCCTACTGAGAAGGCACGCAATTCAATACAGACTAAATATGTGTTGTTTTGCAAAAGACTTCCATAGTAATCATGTTGTGAAATACTAATTATATTGCCTTCTGACCTACCCTTTCCCCCCTTTTATCCCCCCTACAATTGATCTTGTCCCTTCTCAAAAGTGTTTATTTCTAGTGACTCCCTTCTCTCATTTGCCCTCCCTTCTAACATTCCCCTCACTCCACTTGTCACCTCCTCTCCTACTTTCCTATGGTATATGTAAATTTTCATATCAAATTTAGTGAGCATGTTATTCCCTCTTTCAGCCACATGTGGGGAGAGTAGTTTTATTTTTCCCCCTCTCCCCTTCTCCCTTATCTCCTCCACTGAATAGGATTTTTCTTATGTCTTTTATGAGTTATACCCTGCCCCATCCCATTACTCCCTTTCTCTTCCTGGAATTTTCCTCCTTTACCCTTTAATTTTTATTTTATTTTGTTTGTGTTTGTGTGTATGGATATCATCTCTTCTGATATAATACACCCTATACTCTCTATCTAGCTATCTGTATGTGTATGTGTGTGTGTATGTACAATCTCTCCAACTACCCAAATACTGAGAAAAGATTCAAGAGTTAAAAATATTTTCTTTCCATGTAATGTAAGTGTAAACAGTTCAACTTTAGAGAGTCTTTTATGATTTTTCTTTTCTGTCTACCATTTTATGCTTCTCTTGATTCTTGTCTTGGGATGTCAAATTTTTAAATACAGATCTGGTCCTTTTCTCAACATGAAATCTTGAAATTCAACTATATCATTGAATGACCATTTTTTCCCTTGAAGTATTATATTCAGATTTACTGGGTAGGTGATTCTTGGCTTCAGTCCCAGTTCCTTTGACTTCTGAAATATCTCACTCCAAGCCCTTCAATCCCTTAATGTTGAAGCTGCCAGATCCTGTGTTATCCTGACTGTATTTCCTCAGTACTCAAATTGTTTCTTTCTAACTGCTTGCAGTATTTTCTCCTTGATCTGGGAACTCCGAAATTTGGCCACAATATTCCTAGGAGTTTCTCTTTTTGGGTTTCTTTTAGGAGGTGATCAATGAATTCTTTCAATATCCATTTTGCCTTCTGATTCTATAACATCAGGGCCGTTTTCCTTGATACTTTCATGGAAGATAATGTCTAGACTCTTTTTTTGATCATGGCTTTAAGGTAGTCCAATATTTTTTAAATTATTTCTCCTGGATCTATTTTCCAAGTCAATTTTTTTCCCATGAGTTGTTGCATGTTATCTTCTATTTTTTTCAAATTTTTGGTTTTGCTTACTAACTTCTTGGTTTAACTCATAGTCATTCGCTTCCCTGAACAAAATTCTTTCTTTCAATGAATTATTTTATTCAGTGAGCTTTTGAACCTTCTCCTCCATTTGTCTAATTCTGCTTTTTAAAACCTCCTTCTTCTCATTGGCTCTTTGGACCTCTTTTTCCAATTGAGTTAGCCTCTTTTTAAAGCTATTATTTTCCTCAGCATATTTTGGTTCTCCTTTAGTAAGCAACTAACTTGTTTTTTAAGGTCTTCTGTTGCCTGAGTCCAATTTAAGTTCCCTTTGGAGGCAGAGACCTTGACTTCCTCTGACACTAGATTGTCGTCTGCTCTATGAAGGTCAAGGGGATAGTTCTCAAATCATTTTTTCCTGCTTTTAGATAGAGAAAAATCTCCTTTTTCTCCTTTATTGGGGGAGGAGTGACATTGTGAAGGTTGAAATAATTTCAAGATTTTAAAAATCCATAGAATCATATAAGGGATAAAATCTTGGAAGACAGTCTATTGATGCCTGCCTCCAGAGAATCTTTTGGAGAAGAGGATCCCATTGCTTACTTTAGCAATTCAGGATTTGACCATTGTTATAATGTAAACTACCAATAAATTTTGGCTCTAATATTTTATCATAGCATGGAAGTGACACTGAGTTTGTGAGGTTATAACCAAGAAATAAAAATTCTTACAGGCTCTATCAAGCTAAAAACTCAAAGAACAGGCCCACTAATGGACAGACAGTATGACAACTGTCCAAGTGGTGCAATGGAAATATCATCAGGTCTGGAATTCTAGAATTTGTGTTCAAATCTCAGATCTACTTATCTGTATGATTTTGGGCAAGTCAGTTCTTTTTAGGTCTTAGTTTTCTCATTCATAGAATGAGAAAGTTGGGCTAGAAGACCTTCAAATTCTATTTCACTTCTGAATCTATAACCATATCATTCTTGTGAATCTAAATTTGCAGGTTTTTGATCCATGATCAGCTGAGAATCTCATCTCCAACAAAGTATTGGCTTCAGCAGGAAGTAGTTTAGCAGCAATTACACTTTACTAAGGTATGGAGGAATTGCGATCCATATCAAATCAATAAGATTTTTAAAAATTACCTACTATGTGCCAGGCACTGTTCTAAGTGCAGAGGAAGCAACAAAAGATGAAAATATCATCCTTGCTCTCAAGGAAGTTGTAGTCTAACAGAAAAGACAGCATAAAAAAGATAAAGATATGGAATAAATACACTATAAATGGAAAGTAATGTCAGAGAGAAAGTACTATCAGGAAACTAAGAAGGATCAAGGAAACACATCCCACAGAAGGTGGAATTTAAGCTGAATGTTCAGGGAAGCCAAAGAAACACTAACAGAAGAAGGACCCATTTGCATGGAATCACTGATATTTGAAGTATTGGGATGTTTGAAATGTTTTGAACTATTCTTAGGTATAGGTGACATGAATTCTTGTCTCACTTCTCCCACAAACTCATTGAGAGCTTGTACAAGTCACTGGGCCTCAGTTCTCTTATTTGTAAAATGTGGATAACAAAACTTCAACTGCCCATGTATCTACCTCATAGTATCATAATGAAGAATGTACTTTTCAAACCTCTAAGTTTACATAAATATGTAGTGGTGTCCTTAACATTATCAGATTTAGTCAAATTTTTAAAGAATTAGTTCATCAGGCACAGAGCCAAGATGGCAGAGGAAAGGCAGGGACTTGCCTGAGCTCTCCCCCAAAACTCTCCAAATACCTGTAAAAAATGACTCTAAATAAATTCTAGAGCTACAGAACCCAAAAAGCAACAGAGTGAAACAAATTGCTAGCCCAAGACAACCTGGAAAGTTGACAGGAAGGGTCTTTTGCACCAGACAGGTTGCAGAACGCAATCCTGCATGGGTCACATCAGCACAGATAGACTGAAGCAGGTCCCAGGGGACTGAATCATTGGCAGATGTGGCAGTTTCCAAACTTCTCAACCCACAAATGTCAAAAAGATCAGTGGGAAAACTCTGTGGGACCTGAGTGAAAGAGGAGTACATGATCTGGCTGGGTCTGGCCCCAGCTCCAGGGCAGTATGAGTGGGGCTGGAGGTGCAGTGGAGACAGCTGCTTCCAGAGCTCTGAGCCCACAGCTGGTGGGGGATCAAATGGCTAATACAAAATCCCTGTAGCATGGGATAGTGCACCCACCTCCATTCATACCCACATTGGAAACAGAGTCCTATCTTGACAAAGAGTTAAAAAGTCAAGTGTTTGACTGGGAAGATGAATAATCATCATAAAAGAACTCAGACTATAGAATCTTACTTTGGTGATAAGGAATATCAGAGCATTGTAGCAGTAAGCACCCCAACAAATATGCGGGGGAGGCTGCTATCACAGATTCTTAGATCTGCATTCATAAAAAGAAAACAACTTTCAAGGGGTAAATAATCATTTTAATCAAGCACATGTATCATTCCTTTAACCAAGTACATATATCATTCAGTTAGTTCAGGGAGTTGGCACCCTGAATTTCAAAGAAAATAAAGAGAAATCAAGAGATCAAGAGACATGGCTTTCTCTGCCTGAATTCAACAGACAATTTGACCCCAACTATCTGATCATCATTACCAGAGAGTGAAGCACAACATCTGGGTTCTCAAAGCTGGGGGCTCCTTAGAGCCTTCCCAGAGTCCTTATCTGGCACTCAAACATTACAAAAACTAAACTCCAAAGTAAAAACTCAGAGCATTTATATCTTTTTTAGAGTCAGAAGACATCATAACTCTTTGACCCAGTGCCTCAATAGAAAAACAAAAGGTCCTTGGGATCCTTCTACAAAACAACTCCCCTAATCAAACTTCCCACAGTTGACAGGCCCATCAATGGGGGGGAAAGATCTTCAATCACATTAAAATAACTAACAATACAAATGCTATACTGTTTCTAGTTAAAGAAACTTTTCTTCCTGTACTTTACTCCTTGCAAAGATTCTTGATTGATAAAAGCAAGATTCAATCAGAGGCACTTGATTATACTAAAACAAAACCAGCAAAAGATTCTCTTTTGATTGCTGTCATAGACATACAATCAGAGAAGGATAGCAGAGTCAAAGCTCCTACACCAAAAGCCTCCAAGAGAAATATGAATTAGTCACAGGTCAAGGAAGAGCTCAAAATGGATTTTGAAAATCAAGTAAGAGAAGTAGAGGAAAAATTAGGCAGAGAAATGAGAGTGATGCAAGAAAATCATGAGAAATGAGCCAACAACTTGCTAAAAGAGACCCCCAAAATACTAAAGAAAATAGCATCTTAAAAACAGACTAAACCAAAAAGGCTTCAAAAGAAGTCCAAAAAACCAATGAGGAAAAGAATGCTTTAAAAAGCAGAAATGGCTAAATGGAAAAAGAAGTCCAAAAGCTCACTGAAGAAAATAATTCCTTCAAAATTAGATTGGAGCAAATGGAAGCTAATGACTTTGTAAGAAGTCAAGAAATTATAAACAGAATCAAAAGAATGAAAAAATAGAAGATAATGTGAAATATCTCATTGGAAAAACCACTGACCTGGAAAATAGATCCTGGAGAGATAATTTAAAAATCACTGGACTACATGAAAATCATGATGAAAATTAAAAAAAGCCAGACATCATCTTTCAAGGAATTATCAAGGAAAACTGCCCTTATAGTCTAGAACCATAGGGGAAAATAGATATCAAAAGAATCTACTAATCACCTCCTCAAAGAGATCCCAAAAGAAAAACTCTTAGGAATATTGCAGCCAAATTCTAGAGTGCCCAGGTCAAGGAGATAATATTGCAAGCAGCAAAAAAGAAACAATTCAAATATTGTAGGAATTCAATGAAGATAACACAAGATCTAGAAGCTTCTACATTAAGGAATTGAAGAGCTTAGAATATGATCTTCCAGAGGTCAGAGAATCTAAAATTAAAATCAAGAATCACATACCCAACAAAACTCAATATAATCCTTCAGGGATTGAAATTTCAATGAAATAGATGACTTTCAAGCATTCTTGATGAAAATACCAGAGCTAAATAGAAAATCTGACTTTCAAATACAAGAATCAAGATAAACATGAAAAGGTAAGCAGGAAAGAAAAATCGTAAGAGACTTACTAGAGTTGAACTGTTTACATTTCCTACATGAAAAGATATTTGTAACTCATGATATCTTTTTCTCAGTATTTGAACAGTTGAAGGAAATAGATGGATGGATGGATGGATGGATAGATAGATAGATAGATAGATAGATAGATAGATAGATAGATAGATAGATAGATAGATAGATAGATAGATAGATGGAGGATACAGGGTGAATTGAATATGAAGGGATGATATCTAAGAAATAAAATTAAGGGGTGAGAAAGGAATATATTGAAAGGAGAAAAGAAAAGATAAATGGGGTGAATTATCTCACATAAAAGAGGCAAGAAAAAAGTTTCATAATGGAGGGGTAGAAGGGGGAGGTGAGAAGGCATGAGTAAACTTTACTCTCATAGGATATGGCTTAGGGAGGGAATAACATGTGCACTCAGTTGGGTATCTTACCCTACAGGAAAGTAGGGTATAAGGGGGATGATAGAAGGGAGGATAGATTGGGGAAGGGTGAGTCAGAAGCAAACACTTTTGAAAAGGGACAGAGGCAAAGGATAAAATAGAATAATTGGGGGTGGGATAGGATGGAGGGAAATAGAGTCAGTCATTCAAAACATGACTGTTATGGAGGTGTTTTGCATAACTATACATGAATCCTCTATATTTAATTGCTTGCCTTCTCAATGGGAAGGGAAGAAAGGAAAGAATTTGGAATTCAAAGTTTTAAAAACAAATGTAAAAAACTGTTTTTATGTGGAACTGGGAAATAAGATATATGGGCAATGGGGATAGAACTCTCTTTTGCCCTACAGGAAAATAGAGGGGAAGGGGGATAAAAGAAAGGGTGGTGGTGATAGAAGGGAGGGAAGATTGACGGAAGAGGTAATCAGAATGCACAGCATCTGAAGGGGAGGGGAGGGGAGAGATGGGGAGAAAATTTAGAACTCACAATCTTGTGGAAGTAAAGGCTAAAAATGAAAAAAATTAATTAAACATATATTAATAAAAAATAAGTTAATTAATAAAAAGTAGTGTTCCTTAAGTATTACAGAGGTGTCACATTTACATTTTCAAACATCATTTTGGTAGACACGGTAGCACAGTTAATGCTGCCTCTTATGACATTAGCCTTGTGAGCAGTTAAGTCACTTTATATCACTGAGTGAGTTTATATAGCTGTAAGGTACTAAATTTAGGTGCTAAAAGATTTTTCCTCATGGACTTAGAGTAAGGATCAAATAAGATAATGCGTGTAAATTATTTTTTAAAAACTATGTAAATATAAGCTATTGGTCTTTTACATTTTGTGTGACCATTATATTTCTTCTTCCTTAGATCTTTGATTATTTTAGCATTTTCCCCCTTGCTTTTCCCTTATTGTTTACTCTCTGATTCCCTCACTTTGATTGTGGCTTCTCTCAGGGGCAGACCTCAAAACTATCTCAGTCCCCTTCTACACTAAGAAATCCAAAGTTGGACAATTGACCACTTTCTTTTTCATAAAATTTATTTATTTACTTCTGGTTTACAACATTCAGTTCCACAAGGTTTTGAGCTCCAAACTGTCTCCCTTTCCTCACCTCCCCCTCTCCAAGAGGGCATAAAATCTGATTTAAGCTCTACATACACACTTACATTAAACATATTTTCACATTAGCCTTGTTGCAAAGAGGAATTATAACCAATGGAATGAACCAAAAGAAAGAAGATATGAAAGAAAACAAGAGAGAGAGAACAAATACTATGCTTTGATCTGCATTCAGACTTCATAATTCTTTCTTTGTATGTGGATAGCATTTTCTGATACAAGTCTTTTGGAGCTGTCTTAGAAGCCTGCATTTCTGAGAAGAGCCAAGTTTATCAAAGTTAGTCATCACTGAATGTGACTGTACCTGTGTAAAATGTTCTCCTGGCTCTGCTCCCCTCAGTCACCATCAGTTCATATAAGTCTTTCCAAGATTTTCTGAAGTCTACCTTGTAGTATCAATGCAATATTCACAGTACCCATGGCAGCCATGTATATCATGGCTCAATTCAGAATCCCGAAATACCACAGACTCTCCACATGGAAGGCAGAACCAAAACATTTATTCAGACCCAAATCCATCACAGCAACAAAACAACTAGTGATTACTCATCACTAGTAGGTTCTCTTAAAATCACAATCACAAAATCACTCACACTACCCAGGAGCCTACATCCTTCCTAGCTCTGACTGCTCTCAAGACTAACTTCCTTTCAGCTCTGCTCTAGCTCTGCCTTTTCCTGCTCCACCCATTCAGCAAACTCCTCCCACCACAGGCTCCATGTGACTTAATGGGTCTATTAATGAATAGGAAAGATTTTCCAATTTAAATTACCATTACACACCTGCTCATCATTCCTTATAGCACAATAGTATTCTATTGCATTCATATACCAGCACTTGTTCAGCCAGTTGATGGATTCCCTCAATTTCCAGTTCTTTGCCACCACATAAAGAGCTGCAATAAATATTTTTATACATGTGGGTTCCTTTCTTATTTGTATGATCTCTTTGAGATACAGTCTTAGAAGTGGTATTGCAGGGTCAAAGGGTATGCCCATTTTTATATACCTTTGGGCATAGTTCCAAATTGCTCTCCAAAATGGTTGGATCAGCATTTAACCTCTTTCTCACCTGAATCATGGCCCCAAGTGACTCTTAGGGGACAGAACTGGCTCTAGCTGGAGGCTGGACTCTTCCTCAGGCTAAATAGAGTGCTGCACAATTACACATGTATTTGCCCCAGCTTCCTCTACTCCTTCATTCTCTAGCTGAACTCTGCTATGACAAAGAGTGCTGCATCCCTGCTTGCCTGAGAGTGGTAGATAGTGGGATAGAAAGTGCTGAGTGATCCCATTATGGATTATTAGCCTTTTCTATTGTTAGTTCATTGAACTGTTACTGATTTCATTGAACAGTTAGTGGAAGTAACTGAAATTGTTTGATCTCTGGCATATAATTCCTATTTTGGAGAAATTTGAGAGATTGCAAGGATTGGAGAAAATGTCCAGTCCTCCATTTTGCTGATCGTGTGACTTAGCATGCTATTTTGAGACATACTGAATGAAAGAAAGAAATGAAACCTCTAATTAGTAGAATTAATTTTGGATGTTCAACTCAGGTGTTACCTCCTATCTAAGAATTATCTTGATTTTTCTCCCCCCCCACCTTATCCGTATTATTTCCTTGAAATTCCATTGTTTTACTTTTTACCTATAGTTTTTCTTAACTTGTGCCCATATTACACCTTCCCATTACAATGTGACCTCCTTGAGGACAGGTGCTTATGTTCTTTCCTATGCATATTTAATGTCATGCGTAATATTTGTTGAATTGAATTGAATGGAGCTCCATATTTTACATATTTACATATGAATTTGACATTTGAGGTTACATTGATTTGATAAATGGTTCTCACACCAATTACAATCACGGTAACTTTCCCTCCTAGTTCACTAATGCCTTTGACCATGTTGGACCATGCTGCTTTTCCTAGTAATGGCTTAATAAATGCTTGTTGACTTCACTTATTCTTCCTCAGAAAAACTAATTACTCAAATGGTCTACTGGCACAGTAACATTTTGTTAAATTTCCTAGCCCCCTTTACACAGCATGAATAACCTGAAATGTATTCAAAGACAATGTCGCTAATGACTTTGTTTCAGAATACATTTCAGGTTATTCATGCTGAGAAGTACTTACTTTCTGAACTTTCAAACAGTTGAGCTGAGCTCAATGGGCAGTTCTCTACCATTTCAGAAACACCAAAAATTAGAGGGGAAAAATATTATAAAATTAAAATGACTCTACATTTCATCCTTTCCTTTTCACTTAAGTGTTGTAACTAATCACCTTTGCTTCTTGTACAAGTTGTGAGAAGAGGCCATTATATTCTCTTACATTTAACTTGGCCCACAGAAAAAAGAAAGTGAAGTCAAATGCAGGCTCATACAAAATCAGAGTATCCAGGGTGGGAAGATTATCAATGACTATCTAATCTAACCCATACTTGAATAAGAATTGCTCTGAAACATATAAGAATAGCTAATATTTATATATCTTACTCTGTGCCTGGAAATGTGCTAAGTACTTTACTGTTTTCAGGTCATTTGGTTCTCACAATAGCCCTATGAAGTACATGCCATCATTATTTCTATTTTACAAATAAGGAAACTGAGGTAAATACAAGGTAAGTGACTGGCTGAGATTTATACAGGTAGTAAATGTCCAAAGTGATAGAAGCAATTATTAACAACTTATTGGGGAGATCTCTGACCTTGCCCAAAAATGTACATTTTATCTAGGTGGAGTTATTATCTCACCCAATTAGAAAAACCTTACAAAGATAATCTAGTCAGGTGAAATTCAACCCATTGTGTTTTGTCAGCCAGGTCTGAGTAGAGGTGAGCCCCGTTTTGCCCAGATTACCCTAGGTGGGGGTAGTCTGGGTAAGAGAAGAGTTTCTTTGTCCAAGACTGAGTAATCAGTCACGATCCACACTCCCTCATGAGAGTAAGCCCACATTTAATTATCATATTCATCCTTCTCATTAATTGTTAACTGATCAGAGTTGACTGCTACCCTCTGGAATACCCACTCTTCCAAGGACATATAAGTGTTGAGTGTAGTTGAGATGCACCAGAGGTCCTTGGCACAAAATTAGTCTTTAGGGCATCCTACAAGTGCTTTGGTTTGTTACTATTTTATATAGTTATACTATATATGTTATACTATACTTATCCTATAAGTATAAAACTGAATTTTATCTGCTTTCTTACTGAGCAAAGAATCCTGCATTTCTCTAAGCTTCACATGTACTCTACTTTTAATGTAATTAAATGCTGCCTTCTTAGAAATGGATGAATTACCCTTTTGGTAAACCATGTGGAGGTTTTTACTTTTTATTTAGCAGCTTCTGAATTTCCCCATAATTTTTGTCAAACTAGTCTTGATGTTTGTGAATGTTCAGATAAAGATGAACAAAGGCAATGCTATGCACCAAATCTTTGAAACCTGCCCACACCTTTTCTGCTCCACTGTTGTCAACTGTGTGTTGACTCAACTTTCCCTTTAAGTTAGCAAGGAACTGCTGCCACTCAGAGAAGGGCTTTAAACTGTCAACATTAATTCTTCTGGTAGTCATTTTGCCTTGGGACGACAACTTTTGTTGAATGTGAATATTTAGCTTGGAGAAGATAAGTCTATAATCAGTCCAACACTCTGTGCTACATATTGCCTTTGTCTCTTTCATATCCCTTCTCTTCTCCTAACAATCACATAGTCTATTATATGTCAATGTTTGCTGTGAGGAGCATCCATGAAGTTTTATTGCATTTAAATAAATGGAACACAATGTTGGTGATGAGGTCATGAGATGCACAAGTCTTCAGGAGTAAGTGACCATTGCTGTTGCTATTTCCAACTCCATTCCTTTAAAGGATTACTTGCCATGTCTGGTAGTCTGAGCCTACTTTAGCATTAAAGTCATCCAGAATTGTAAGATTGTTGTCTTCTGGCACATCAATGATAAAGGTCTCTAGATCTTTATAAAACTTTTCTTTGACCTTGTCAGGGTTTATCATGGTGGGAATATAGGCACTGATGACAGAAGCATGGCATTTTCCTGCAAGTGATAATCACATTGTCATGAAGCTGTCATTTACTCCTTTGGATAGGCATATGAGCTTGTTGACTAGATTAGTTTTGAATGCAAAACTAACACCAGCTTCACAGTGTTCCCCTTCACTGTGGCCACTCCAGAAAAACGTGCATCCAACTCTGACCTCGGTAAGCTAGCCTTTATTTTCCAACCTTGTTTCATGAGGTCTGCCATTTAGATGCTAAACCTGCTGAATTTTCTTGAAACAAGAACTGTTTATCTTCCAAGTCTACCAGATTTTGTGTCATCCATAAGTGTGTGCACATTCCATGTCCAAATAGTGAGTGGAATTATCTTTGCAGAAGTTTTTCTGTTTCATGCTTCAAGCTTTTCATGATTCAACCAAAGGGTGGAATCCCCACCTGCTATGGTAATCCGGCCAGTGTTGGGTGAGTAGACAAATTTTAGGGTGCCTTTTCTAGACCCTTCCTCACAACAGGAGGTGAGCAGTGTGATCCTTAAAAGGCTGCCCAGACACTCAAAGGGCTGCTGAAATCCACTGTTGCTTCCAGTGAGAAGATGACCCTATGACCTGGTCCACCTGTGTTCAGGGCTATGACGACTTACTTTTTTTTTTTTTAGCATATTGTTTTCAGTGATGTTGTCAAATACCTTCATTGAGGACAGAAACAGCATCAAGTGCACTACTGCAATGATGGTAAATTCTTCAACTTGTACAGGGCATAAGCCCAGACTAAAGTAGTAGGAGTGTTGGTGTATGAAGTTTTGTTTGCAGATGGTTGTGCACTCAATACAGCCTCTGAAGCTGAGATGCAGCAAAGCATGGATCAAATCTCTGCTGCTTGTGCTATTTTTGGCCACAAACAAAAAAAAAACCACATGTACTCCATCAGTCAGCACCACATTATCCGTATGTGGAACCATTAGTTACAGCAAATGGAGAAGTTTCGAATACTGTGAATAAGTTCATTTACCTTGGTAGTATACTTTCCAGGAATGTACACACATGGGCTGGCCACATTATTTGAATGCCAAATGTACACTTACTTAAAAGACTATTTTATGAAGAGCTCACACAGAGCAAACACTCACACGGTTGTCAGAAAAAGCCATACAAGGACAATCTCAACATTTCTTGGAAACTTTGGAATTGACTGCATGGTATGGGAGACACTGGCACAGGACTGTCCAGCATTGTGTGCTCTCATTAGAGAAAGTATTGTACTCTATTAGCAAATCAGAATTGAGGTAGCTTAAAAGAAATAGGAAATGCATGAATTTAGAGAATCTATACCAAATATACACATAGACTATTTGTGTCCAACCTCTGATAGAACATTCCGAGCTCATGTTAGTCTGAGCACTCACAATAGGACACACTATAATTTGTCCCTAACATAGTGATGTCATTTTGGTCTTCAAGAATTAAAGATGACAAATTCACTCCACTCCACTCCACTAGGGCTCACAACATTTTAAGAAAAACCTAGAAGAAAACTTTCCAGAGCATTAAGTTTCTTCTGAGATTATATGGGAGAACATGGACAATAATTACACAAGATAAGACAAAGTAGAAAGGATATATGGGACTAGGTATGGGAGTATATATCTGTAATTCATGCCACTTGGGAAACTGAGGCTGGTGGATGACTTAAGCCTGGAAATTCTTAGGTCTTCTTTGAGAATAAAGGACAACAACCAACCAAGCACTGAGTGGGTTCCATGAGGGGTCTTTGGCATCTGAGAGTGCCACTGACTCCTTTTATTAATTATCCACTAGCATAATTAATAAAATAAGTAGTTACACAGAAATTATATCTCTTGAACTTTTTATATATCATAAAACATATTCAAGAAATGATCATTTATCTCTTTCTTAAAGATCTCTAATTATGGAAAAATCTACTGACACAAATCTACTGAGCTTGGAATGAAGTAAAATTCCCAAAATGTAAAAAAAGAATAAAATTGTATGACTATAGTTACCTGCCATATACTCATGAGGTTGATATTAATTTTTTAAATCCGGGCAAGACTTCGCATCTATCTTTTATTAACTATTATTTTATTTGGTCCATATTCTAGTGCTTTATGTGGCATTCCATAGATTTGTATCCCTGCCTCCCTTTAGCTGACATTTTATCTCTGAAATAGAGGGGAAGGGATATTGGAGAGGATGAGTTGTCTAAGTTGCTTGTTGTTGTCAGCTACACAATTCCACCCCAACAAGAGAAGCTAAGCATTGGTAGCATCAAAACACTTTGACCTTTATTTTCAGCAACTGAGGTCATTTGTGCCTCTTTTATAGATAGCTATTGTTTCTCTCTGTCAATCAAAGCAATCACAATGGGGAGCAAAAGGAGCAAAATCATAAACCAAGTAAGAATAGCAAATTCCTCTTTTTGAAAACTGAAGGGTCAAAAGAAAACCATGAATAGGGAAAAAATAAGTAAGTAGGGCATAAATATATGCAAAAGAACTATCTTGACTCTGGGAGAAATGCAACAACAAAATGTGTGCTCATTTTCTAGGTGCAATTTAGAAATTTAAGTATAGAATAAACAGTATGCATTGCAAAAAAAGCAAATTTCTGCTTTATGTAGAGTAAAATTTCCTAATGATTAGGTGCATGTTTCAAAGAGAAAAATATACTTGTAATTTTTTAAAATGTCCTAATTATTAAAACCTATCTGTTTCTAATTATCGAAGGTGGAATTATCTGACTAGTAGGATAGTGAGTTTGCTGTCACTAGACATCTTTAAGTGAAAGCTTGATGATTACTTCTGTGGTGTAAGTGCCAAAGAGGGAAATCTTATTCAGAATTGCATTAGACTAGATGATTGTGATTCTGTGAAAAGGGAATCACATCGATTTGGTTTTACGATCCCCCATTCA
Organism: Bettongia penicillata ogilbyi; assembly: GCA_023548195.1. Lineage (NCBI taxonomy): Eukaryota > Metazoa > Chordata > Mammalia > Diprotodontia > Potoroidae > Bettongia > Bettongia penicillata. Next base: position 3,933,838 of record JAJHZJ010000460.1, on the reverse strand, counting down.
CACTAATGTTGACTAGACTATTTTGACACAGGTTTTCAGCATAAACCTGGGTATTCTTGACATAACTTCAATCATAGTTGGATCTTGATTGATAGAAATGATTAATAATATGATTTCAGATCACAAAGGCAGAATAAGGCACATGGTGGGCATCTGCTCTTGTTTTCAGAAGAGTAACGTCCTGGAAACCAGCAAATTAAGGCTTCTAAAATCAGACAACGTAATTGGAACATTAAAGTGATAAAATGACAAAAATACAGGTGTTTAGTGAATCTAAAGATAAAATTAGAACACTTGAGAAGTGACTGTGAAGTAGAGCTATAGCTAAGTTGACTTAGATACAATTACAGATAAAATTCTGGAAATAAGGACCAAAGTACATATTAGAAGAACTTTTTTTTAATCCCTTGCAAAAACTCTCAGTGTGCTGAGAATAGTCATATTGTTTTTCTTTTGAAGTCACATGTCAACACACTCACTGACTTTGAGCAGTAGAGGAGACAAATAATCGTTCACATCATTTGGAAACTGGCCAGTACTATAGCTTTAGTACTACAGTGTTATAGAACCCAAGAATAACTCACAATTTCCCTGTGAGGTGGGTCAGTTCATCATCATCATCACCCTCATCATTTTTGCCATTGGTTGTTTGAACTAGGATTTCACCAAGGGTATTCCATCATTAAGACTCCTTTCACCAATAAAGATTGGAAACATACCTGATAGAGCTGTCTACAGGTATGGATAAGATGTCACTTGTATGTCAGAGTATGTCAGGCTTGAATCCATGTCTTCCTGACTTCCAGGCTGGCCTTCTATCTACTATACTGCAACTTCTGTTGCTATTGTTTTCTGATGATGCTTGTCTGCTGAGCAACTTGCCCAGAGTCAAATGGCATAGCAAATAATGTGCATCCTTTATACTCTAAGAGCACCAATGACATCAAGATATTGGGTTAAGGTACGGTGTGTTTGACTATGCTCTACCATGGATCAAGACCAAATAATCCATCTGAAAATTTTGGATGGAGATGTCTCTAAATTTGTGCATCTCTTGTTTCATCTATGCTACTGCAATTCTGGTTTGTCCATAGAGCACAGGACCCTCTTCCATGTGGGCACACCATTCTTGGGAGTTCTCTACTAGCATCTCCCATATTTCATAATCAGTACCAAAGTTCTTCAGAGAAGCCTTGTACCACTTCTTCTGACTTCCGTGTGAGTGTTTGTCTTGTGTGAATTCTCTGTAAAATAATCTTTTAGGTAAAGGTATTTTTGGCGTTTGGTATCAGCTCAAGAAAGACTCTCAGTGTTTAGTATCTATTTAATACAGCAGACACTTTCAAGAATGTTTTCATCTAATTTTTCCAGTCACATTAACAATGAAACATTTATTGTGTCTCTACTATATATAAGTCATGGGATAAGATGCCTGGGATATACAAATAAATAAGACATAAAGCCTACTATCAAGGAGTTGAAATAATTTATTCATTTGGGATTAATCAAATATGATCACAATACAAAGTCCCAAACATATGAATATGTTTTGTTTTAAAAATGTAATTGTTAATGCAAGACCAAATTCCATTTTCCCATAAAAATTATGTCTTAAATGGTGTTCTAGTTCTCAAGGTAGTCCATAAGATCCTATACACATGTACATACACACACATCATATATGAGACATTTTGTAAACCTCAAAGTGTTATTTAAATGTGAGAGCACACTGTTCTGCAAGCAGTAAATATTTAATGTTTTATTTAATCCTATTTAATTTAGGAATACTTTGCAAAAGTTTTACTCTTCTGTGTTAGCAAAGCACAGAGGTAAATCTGGGTTCTTGAAGCCTAAACCAGCAAAGAACAAAATATGGCATATTCTGCCAAGTTGGATGGGTTTTCAGTATGACTGCTGCCTGAGGACCAAGATATTACTGGCTTCAATAGTTTGGTGAATCTGTTATTTCAACATTGTGACCCTCCCACTAATGATGCAGACCAAAATCTACTCATGTCTTCTGCGCATATAGCTTCCATAGGTGAAGAAAGTGGAACTGGAGTTGATTAAGGAGGAAGACACAGTATAAATGAGTTGGAGGGTTTTGGACTGAGGAAGGAGGCCAGAAAGTAAACGTGGGAGAAAATTTGTAGAAGCAACATTTTTCGTTCCTGATACCGGTTCAGACTCTACTCTAGGGTCCTTCGAAAGAAGAGAAAGAACAAGGTCAACAATGATTAAGATATATAGCACAGGATTAAAGTAGATTAAGAGATATTAAATAGGATTAAGGAGTAAGGAACTAAAGAGGAAGGCAGAAGAGAAAGAAGGCACATAATCAGAAAAGCCAAGGAAGAAAAAAACAGTAAAGTTTAAAGACTTAAAAGAAAATTGATATTGTGAATATGTGTGTGTGTGTGGTGAATTGTTGAAATAGAGAGGCTGGTGCAAAGCAGAATGGCAGGTGAGGTATGGTTTTTGAGTTGGTGAGACTAAGGGAAGTAAGCTGAATGAGGTTGTCAAGTTATTAAGAGATGATAATTAGCTAAAGGAATTTTAAACAGCGCTTAAGCTTGAGGTTTAGTTATCTATAAATAGTAATTTTAAAAATCAAGCGGCTTAAAAAATTCTCACCTAGCATGGAGAAAAGTACAAGTTATGAAGTGGCTTCTATTGAGTGTGTAATATTGGCATTTCAGCCACAGCTAAGTGACTGTTGTCTGTGTTCCAAGTGTAGGCTGATCTCTCTCCTGGAAGAGAATATAAAAGTTATTGAAGAACAACTCTCCACACTCCTGGTTGTTAGGGATAATAAAATATTTTTTAAAGGAAGTTGAAGTGAGGCTTCAGGGGAGGGGATAAAAGGACCCTGAGGTGGGATGAGACTTGATCTTTGTTGGTAAGTTCTGGAGTGGAATAGTGTTACAGAGCAGAAAGGGAAGAGAATGGAAAACTAAGAAAAGAAAGGTATGTATAGCGTGACATTCATCTTACATATGGGGAAAGCATATTTCCAAAGATTCAGAGGAAGGTTAGGTAACATCCCATCAAATAAAATTCTACAGGTGTAGGTCAGCCAAGGAGGGATGGGAAACTCTCATGAAATTTTGAAGATGAAAAAGGATATTTTCTCCTAAGAGGAGAGAAAATGGGAGTAGATTAGTATGGGTGCACAGGTACCTCACGAGATAATTTCAATTTTGAAAATGTATGTACATAAGATGAAGGCAAGGGAAGATATAAGAGTATGGTATGGTCCTGTATAAAGCAGGTTAGGAATGGTTAAGCTCAGAATAACCTGGAGCTGTCAAGGAAAGCTAATGACAGCAACAAGGTTTTGATAGCTATATTTGGAGAAAGAGAGAATAAAAATGGGATATGAAGAGAATAAAAATGGGATATGATTGTTACTGTTCTGGAAAGGATATTGATAACTGACAAAAAAGAGAAGGTAGAGCTGCTCAATTATGGTTTTGCTTGTTTTCTCTTCCAAGGAGCATACTTTTGGACTAAAAATGACAGAACAGAACTGTTTTGGTGGATAAATAGCAAGAAAGTAAGAGAGTACCTAGTTGCCTTTGATGAGTTCATGTCACTTAAGTCAGAACTACATGATTGTGTGCTGAACAAACTGACAGATGCTACTGCTAAGGCAAAGTCCATAATATTTGAAAGATAATGGAAAATTAAGAGATACCACCATAAGATAGCAAAGGTTGTGTTGGTTTTTTTTTTTAAGAGAAGAAAACAAGGAGTGTAATCTATAAGCTATGAATCTTGACTGAATCCTGAGAAAAGTTTAGAGTGAATCATTAAAGAGAAAATTGCTCAGTATCTCAAGACGGAAACCTCATGGCTTCATCAGGAAAAAATTGTGCCAGAATAATCATATTTCCTTTTTTAACAAGATTACTTTATTTTTTTAATAAGGACTTTCCTGTAATCTTCCAATCTTAAAATGTTTGAGTATTATCAGCATTTATCTTTTGAAGTAAAATTTTTATTTTTATTCTTGTAAGGTTCAGTGGGTCAGTCTGGAAAATGCCTACCCAGTGTCAAAACAGTCAGTAAGTATTTATTAGGCACTTGATATGTCAGTTACTGTACTAAGCACTGAGTACACAAAATATTGAAAAACCAAGGGCCCCTGACCTCAAGGAACTTACATTTTAATGAAGGAGACAGCATTCAAATAATACATAGCTATGTACGTTTATTTACATATATGTGCACACACATGCACAAAACATAGATACATGTGTGTATACATGTAGGTACATATGTACACATATCTATATATACATGTGCATTAATATATACATATACACATTGCACATGAATGATTTTAGAAGGGAGGCATTAACATTTGGAATAGGAAAAGATCTTGTTCAAGTATTTTATGATCCAGCAGTACTGGTCTGGCTGTTCCTTCTAACATGACATTCCACCCCTGAATTCCATGCCTTTTCATTGACTATCCCCTATTTCAAAAATTTTCTCCCACCTCAGTTCTGCCTCCTTGCTTCTCAGGCTTCCTTCCAAACTAAGTTCAAATCCTATGAGATGCAAGAGACTTCTTAAGTTTAACAAGACTTGAAAAGTAGGGATGTAGTCAAATCTAGCTAAACCTCAGTCTTTAGTTATAATGTAAGCTCATGTATTACACCTTATTTTTTGTCTTTTTGACTAAGGATGCTTCTATACAATCAACTACATTCTATTGATAACTGCTTTTAGCTTAAAATTTTTTTAGTATGTTTTAGAGTTCTAGACTAACATAAAAAATAATCCACTGACATATTTCACTGTACTAGAACTGGTGAAGAAAAAGAAAACAATTTTCTAATTATTAACATAAGAAGTGAATTTCTGAATTCAAATAATATATCCAATAAGAAGAAATGTAGGAAACTGTGGATGTATTTAGAGCCCAGAGAAACCTGGAAACCTGCTTCTGCTTTTTTTCTGCCTATGTGCTGATGGGAAAACCTGAAGTTTCCTCCTATAGCAATAAAAATAATTGTACTATTTATGGCACAAGATTGTTTTGAGGAAAGTGCTTTGTAAATCTTAAAATGTTATAGAAATATTCCTTCTCAGAAGTTCTCTAATACATTTAGTTACCATCTCATCTATGCCTTTTGCTTCTAGCCATTTTGCTTTGTTCATTTGACAATGTCATAAAAAGATCTACAGCTGTGTTGACTTTATGCACTCGTTCGGTAGGGGGGATCTGTCAGAACAGAGAAAGACAGTGTCTCTGAGGTTCTACAAACTCTAGAATCCTGTATTCTCACAATATAATAAATACAGCCATGATTTTGCCACACAATTATCTAGTTTAAGATGGGAGCAAATTGTGCCTAATAGCAGGGTCTTCGAGGCATTGGAAAGCATAACTCCATGCAATTTACTTCATTCATTCTTTTATATAGATATTGGATAAAGGCTACATCTTGACGATCCTTTGTTTAGTTTTTTTTTTCTTTTACAGGCTCTTCCAGATGCTACATGTTTAAGTAGATCAGCTCTCAGGTTATTAATATTTGAGTAACTGTAAAAATTAAGCTAAAATACCAGCCGGCATCACTGATTCATTTTCATCTCTTGCCTTTGTTGTTTCACACCCTTTGGGATTTTTGGCTTGGGTCTACATGATTTGGGAGAATGACTACTTCAAAAAATATTTTCATTATCTACAATGATTTTTCAATAATGGGTCATCATTTTAATTTAAAATGGTATATTTTATTTGAATTATTCTCTTTAAGATTCAAAGATGGGTCATGAAATAAAACTGTTTTTTTAATAAGTATTATTCTTTGCTATGTGAATGACCCCCTTTTCTCTAATACCATATAATAATGTCCTGTTCCCCAAGCAAGCATCCAACAAATGATATTGGATAATTATATTTTTATACCTCAGTGAACCTGTGATCAACTGAAGTACTTCTTATAGTAGTGTCAATCACAATCCATCAATGTGTTCTTATCCTGGTCAACTCTGTCATGTCTTCCGTGAGTATGTGTGACAGTGGGAAGAAGGGGGTATTCAACTCAATGTACTAAGGACCCTCCTCTAGGTATTTTAACATTACATTGGTATCAGTGCAGCATTTGGACTGTCCAAGTCTTCTCCTTCATTTCCACTCTATGACTGATTTGTCTGACGATACATCTCATGGATAATATCTTTTTATGCTGCTTCTAGTATACAAACCATTTTTGGTTATATTTTTTCCTGATTGTTTTCACCAGTGTTGTTGCTATTAATTCATTGAGTTGTGTTTGGCTCTCTCTAACCCCACTGACCATAGCACATCAGTGCTGTCCATGGAATTTTCTTGGAGAAGACACTGGATGGTATGCCATTTCCTTCGCTAGTGGATTAAGACAAACAGAGTTTAAGAAATTTGCCCACGGTCACAGAACTAGTAAGTTTCTGAGGCCAGAACTGAACTCAGGCTTTCCTGATTCCATGCTCTGTGCTCTATCCACTGAGCCACCCATCTGCCTCATTTCCTCCACACCTCTCTTTTAGTCTTTGTACCACTCACACTTTTGAGCTTTTGGGGGTTGTGATATGCCAGATTATTTTTTAGGTATGAATATAATGCATTTAACAATGACAAAAAAAAATTTCCCCCCTTTTTTCCCCCTATTTTGGCATTTTCAATAAAAATCTCAAAGGTCTTGCCATCTCATCTAAGTGTGAAAATAAATAATTAACACTCCCATTACTCCCAATAATTAATAATTATTAATAAATAAATATTACTCCTACCTTAAACTAGATAATTGTGCGGCAAAATCCTGACTGTGTGTTTATTATGTTGTAGGAATATAGGACATTAGACTTTGTAGAACCTTAGAGATCATTGTCTTTCTCTGTTTTGACAGTCAGATTCCCCCCCATACTGAATGAGTGCATAAAGTCAACAAAATTGTAGTTCTTTTTATGACATTGTCAAATGAACAAAGCAAAATGGCAGGCAGCAAAAGGTATCCTCTTCATCCTCTGCAACTGGTCCTTTTGTGTGTGATTTGGGGATATTCTCTGTCCATGCAATAAGACCAGAAAATAAAATAGCTACTCAGTGGCATGGATTCTATAGTAGGTGGCACATGACCTTCTTAGAAGATGGAGTGATTTGTCTATTTTTGTTAAATATTTGTTGATTAATGGATTACAGACATTTTATTTATAAGGGAATGGTAGTTGGGCATAAATTCAATGCCCCCCCCCATGAACTGTTGTGTCATTTGCCCATATGGAAGTCTCATAATTGTTGAGAATATTAAAACATTGATCTATAATATTCTGTATGTAGATATCTCCCCCAATAATGCAGATCACAGCTGGTCCATGCATGCTCATTCTATATGATTCTCATCTATATTTACCAGTGAGTCCACAACAGGAGGTGAACCCAATATACTAGGAATTTATTTTTCACTTTTCTCTTTAAATAACAAGGAAACCAAAGAGTACATTGGATGTTGCTACTTTCTATTAGTTATCCCTTATGCTCACCATATGACTAAACTATCTTTTCACTCATGCATTTTTTGATAATTTTTTTATTTCATTTCTCTATCATTTCATGTTCATCACATGTTGGAGCATATTCATATGCTCTGTGACTTTATTCATTGCTGTGAAGGTGTTATGTATAACAGAAATGAACACTGTATTTTCATAAGTCCCACAGAAATAGATCCTTCAATGAAAGAATGAAAAAAATAATGTAAAATTTACACAAAAGGTCTAGTCCATAAGGTAGCCCCAACTGTAGGCTGTAGACACTACAATCAGATAGACAAGAAAGGATTTATGTAGCATACTAGACTAAAACAACATAATCTAGGTCTTTCTAATTTCCAACTCCAACGACTTCCCATTGGCTATTGAATATAGACTATTTTCACTAACTTGTTCTATAATGGGACTCTAACCTATGTTTTCCGTGTTGTTTCATATGCTAGTTCTCATCATTTATTAAATGATATGAGTGAACTCCATTATTGACAATTTATCACCTGAACATATATCAGGCCTTTGTGTCTCCATGCATTTAATTACACTAGAAATGTCTTGGCCACTTGTTTCTGCTGAGGGTCCTAAGAATAGGGGAGAAAACAAAACAAAACTAATACTAATGAGTAAGAATTATGGGGATGCATATTTCATTTCAATATAAGGAAAATCTTCCCAACAACTATAAGTGTCCAGAGCTGGAACAGATTCTTAGGCATGTAATGAATTATCTGTCAATGGAGTCTTTAAGTGAAGGATGGAGGGTCACTTTGCAGAAATGTTGTAGAAAAGTCAATGTTTCAGGTAAATCGTTGGACTAGATGAAATCTTTGGGATTTTCCAAGTCAAGGATTCTGCTTAAAGCCAGGAAGTCATTTCTACATCATCTGACCTCTTTATATATTTTTGTGCTTTTATAATCTTATTTACATTATGCTGTTGTGTGTACGTTTGATCTTCACTTCTATACTGTAATCTTCTTAGGAATTGGGACTATGTCTTTTTTGTCTGTACACCTTCCTCTGTGCCTAGTACAGTGCATAGACAAGGAATAGCATAAGATAGATGTTTAATCAATGTTTCCTAAGGGAAGACTGATGAAGTAGTGTCATCTTTATAAGAAGCAACATAAGAGTACAGAGAATAAGGTAAATCTTGGAGGAAATTTAGCTTATGTGAACTTCGATGATGTAAAATCAGAGTGGTTATGAAGTAGTTAGGGGAAAAAATGTAACTGGCACCAACTTTAAAATGGAAATATTATAGGTGATTGCCATTTGTGAAAATTTTACTATATTAATAAAAAGGATCCTGCCTGCCTATGGATTGAAATGTTAGCCATATTGATTTTTTTTTCCTATGGAAATAAATCACAATGAGGTAGTATGAAATAGAGGATAGAGTTATGGTTTGATAGTCCACAAACATTTACAACCTGTGTGACCTTGGGCAGGTCACTTCACCTCTAAGTGACTCAGTTTCCTCATTTATAAAAATCAGGGAGTCATACTAGATAAACTCTAAGGTCTCTTTCAACTAAGCCTATGTCAGGAAGAAAGGTATTATTTATTATTTAGTTATCATTAGTGACAGTGAATTAGAGAAGTTCTGGTGGTTGTGTGTGTGTGTGTGTCTGTCTGTCTGTCTGTACACCCCTGAGTTAGGAATTAACCTCACCAATATAGATCGCAACACACTGAGTTAGAATACATTAGAATAATGGTTCCCAATGTTTTTGTTCCTTGATCTCTTTTTAACAGCAACTACAAAAATGTGTTGCGAACCCCTGGGGGTAATTTAATATACCACTAATAATATTTTGTAATTATTTACTACTTAAAGTGCAATGAAATAAGTTTTAGCTCCAACCTCTTATATTAGAAATGTCAAAGATGGGGCTATCCTGTGCTGCAATGCTCTTCAGTGCCCCTAACCAGATTAAAATGCTCAAATATTCAACAAAATATATAAAATACAATAAAACATAGATAAGTCAACATATGGGACATAGGGATCTTTATGTATGGCTTAGTAGCCTCCTTTTCTATTTGAGTTTGACACCACTGCCTTAGACCATTATCATGAAACTCTTGGAGGCTGGCACACCACTAAATACCAACCATTGATTTAGACAGCAGTACTGAGAGAAATAAAATACAAGACAAACATTTGCCTTGACAAGGAACACACACCCATTGTCAGAAGGGATTTGAACTCAGACTTTCCTGAGACCACACCCATATCTCTAAACCTTCTGTTTAATCATTACATATCTTTCAAATTTTAAATCTTGAATTCCCTTTATTAGTAGAAGCCTTCAATAGGATCTAATTAATATTAAATTATTAAATGTCTACTATATACAAAGCACTGGAGATGATGCAGAAATAAACATGACCCAGTCCATGACCTGCAGTTTCCAGTCTAATACAGCTACATTACAAAGTAAAATAACCTACAAATTCTGCTGTCATTCCCCAAAGCACAGACTTGAGGAAAATAAAAGGACAGAAAAGAGGAACTGCTTCAAATTGTACAATATAATACACAAATTGTGAAGAAACAAAATAATCGCTTCCTACCAACATGTAGAGTCTCTTGGTGACCCAGAAGCAGGCTTACTGCATACAGTCAAGTCAGACACTCTCTTTTCAATCCCCAGTTACATTGGTCTCTGAAAGGGGCACATTTTAAGCATTTCAACTTGGCCTTACTGGATCTGCCCCTGCCTCTGAAGACAAAACAGGGAATAAAATGTTAGTGCCCAAAAGCCGGCAAAGCCCTTTCTTTCTCTAAGCCAACACAAAACATGTTCTTTAAGCTTAAAATGTAGGGAACAAATGAAGCCAGCTAAGTGTTTGCAGCTGTTGTGTTGACTACCTCACCAACCCAGGATGACTGAAATGAAGTTAAGTTAATAATGTGGGGACTTTACGACATTGGCTTTTGTGCTGGTAGATCCTTCAGCTGCTACATGTCTATAACTATGTCTCCTGTCGGGCTCAATTGTTGCTGCTGTATGTCTTTCTTCTTTCAACACAGTATGGGTTCTGAATGGTTTCATTTATGTCCTTCTTGTATGATCAGGAGGGAAAATAAAGCAACAAAGCAATAAGAACATTTATATTAAAAAAAATACCACCCTACCGAAAAATGATGTCTACAAAGAGTGTTACCTTTGTGATGCTTTTTGTTCCCTGTCCCCCAATTATAGGCATTTACTCTACACATGAGGAACAATTAAAAGTATATGCCAAATTGGATTAAATACAGGCTATGTTTTCTTTTTTTAACGATGGGAATTTGTCACATTAAAAAAATAAAAGGTTGGTGAGTTTATGTTCTTGGAAATGACTACAGAGACAAATCATAGAGGGTTGGACTAAATAACCTATAAGGTCCCTTCCCATTATCAGATCCAAAAATTAGGGCCAGAAGAGATTTTAGAAATCATCTAGATTTTCCTCTGACTTTTTCAGTCTGATGAGATTAAATAATATAGCTGAGGTCAAATAGTTAGCTCATGGCAGAGTTAGAATAAGAACCTAGGCCTCTTAATTTTTCCAATATTCTTTCAACTATGGCACATTTGGTTTCTCTGTGTCTTGTTTTTTGTTTTTGATGAGGCAAGTGACTTGCCCAGGGTCACTGTTAGTAAGCATCAGAGACTGTATTTGAACTCAGGTCCTCCTGACTCCAGGGCTAGTGCTCTATCCAAGCTTTATCTACGGTACCACCTAACTACCCCAAATGCTAGGAAATAGTGGTTTAAGTTGTCTACAGTTATCCCCATTATTAAAAATTACTCAACAAATATTTTAAGGTCTCAACCATGTATATCCATTTTAGCATGTTTTAGAAGAATGTAGAAAGATTTTCATTAAATAACGAAGAATGAAAGGAGATGAACCTAATGAAAGTTGTATATAATAACAGCAATATTGTTTGTTATTTTGAGCAAGTTATTTTGAGCATCATAAATAACTGAAACCAACTGCAAAGGAAGATGATGTCCACCTTCAGAGGAAAAACTGATATATAGACATATACTTAGTATGGTATTAAAACATATATATGTATATATATGCATATGTATGTACATGCATGTGTATGTACATACATACATATGTGTGTGTGCATGTGAAATGGTGGCCTTCTCTGGTTCAGGGGAGGGAGGGAGACAGTTTGAAACTTAGAATGTAAATAAATTAAATTCAATTTTTAAAATGTTAGCATGATATAGTAGTAGTTGAGTGTTGAGTTTAGAGTCTAGAAAACTTAGGTTTAGATTCTGCCTATGACCTTATTAGATGTGTTTACCTCTTTGTACCTTGGACAGCTCTCTTGGGCTGATTTTCTATGAAGTTATAAAATGACATTGGAGAGGGGGTTTATGGTGGACTTTCCAGTGCAACCCAAAATAAATGGCTCCATGATATTGTAATAGCAATTAAAATAGGACCTTTTGCTAGTTTTGTTTTAGTATAATCCAGTGCCTCTGATTGAATCTTGCCTTTGTCAATCAAGAGTCTTTACAAGGAGTAAAGTACAGAAACAAGAGTTTCTTTAACTACAAAGTGTATATATTTGTATTGTTAATTATTTTAATGTGATTAAAGATCTTTCCCACCCACTGATGGGCCTGCCCTTTGTGGGAAGCTGGATTAGGGGAGTTGTTTTGTAGGCGGGTCCCAAGTAACTTTCGTTATTTCAATTGAGGCACTGGATCAAAGGGTTGTGATGCCCTCTGGTTCTAAAAAAAAAAAGGTTTAAATACTCTGAGTTGAGGTTTTATTTTGGGACTTCATTTCTGCAAGAAAGTTTAAGTGCCAGATGAGGACTCTGGGAAGCCTCTAAGAAGTTCCCTAGCTCTGAGAACCCAGACATCGTGCTTCCCTCTCTGGTAATTATGGTCAGATAGCTGTACCTGTCAAATTATGGTCAAGCAGAGGAAGCCAGGTCTAGTGATTACTTTAGGACTTACTGCATGGAAGTGGTGTTTATTTGGCCAGAGGAGGACTCTGGGAAGTCACTAAGGAGTTCTCCCCCGTCACCCCCCAGCCTCGGCTTAGAGAACCCAGATCTTGTGCTTTCTTCTCTGTGGTCAGATATTTGGGGTCCAACTGCCTGTTGAATTCAAGCAGAGGAAGCCATGTCTGTTGATCTTTAATTTCTCTCTATTTTTTTTTTTAATTTTGGCTCCTGACTCCCTGGAAATAGGTGAATGATATATGCGCTTGATTAAAGGATTGATACATGTGTTTTTGTAAAGTGATTGCTAACCCCTTGAAAGTTACTTTCCTTTTATGAATGCAGATCTAAGAACCTGTGATAGTAGGCCCCCCTGTGTATGATGGAGTGTTACTGATACAGTTATTTATACACTGGAGGTGACTAAGAATAATGAAAATAAGTAGGAATGAAAAGAGAGTAGCACTTCTGAATCTCAGAATATGCTATAAAGAGTTATTAGAAATGGTTCAAAATACAGAAAAATGTATTAGTGGGACCAACTAGATAAACCAGAATTAGAAAAAAAAAGATCTCCCATTGTTTCAATTCAAAGACCATCAACTACTTGGTGAAGGATTCTCTATTAGACACAAAAGGTGGTGTTGGTGTGTTCATCCTGAGAAAATTGGGATGCATTTTGGCACTCACACACACACACAGATGAGGCATAAACAAACATCTTATACCACATATCACAAAATGTTTCTACTTTCTATTTCCTTCTATTCCCTTTTGTCTTCCAGCTTCCATTGCAGAGAAAGATTTTAAGATTGATATACTTCAGTTCCTCCAGTTCTTTGTCTATATTTCAGTAACTGGAGAATTATCTATTTAGAATATACGAGTATCTTGGTTAGTATCTGTAGATAGTCTAAAATACGTATGGTTTTATTCATCCTGTTCTCCCTTTTTTACCTCGCTACCACTATCACTGAGGAAGCAAAAGGGGGCTTCATATAACCAAGTACTATTGTATATGATTTTTAAAACTGGGTTGCCATAACTGAAGAATCTATCATCAAGGGGGGACAGCCAACTGTACTTACCTAGACTGAGCCTTGGAGAGCAGACATGTTCTGTTACCAGTGGCAAATCGAAACCTCTTCAGCATGGTATAATCTTTTGGAGCCTGTCCTCTCCAAAAATAACTTTCAGGAACCCAGAATCACCTCAAAAGTATGATAGGACATCAGGGTGGACTTTATGGAGTGCATAAAGAATCATAATAAAAAATTAAACAGGGCAGGTACCTAAGAGAGATGCAAAGAATGTAGTATATAAGTAGAGAAGGAAAAGTCATTTCCAGCTGCAGAAATGAGAGAAGAAACTGCATGATAGATTTTAGGAGGGAGCAGATTTCTGAGTCTATAGATTTTTTTAGACAATAGAAGCATATTGTTGTAGGGAAGGTATGGGACTGGGGTCAGAAAAGGAATAAAATTCTTCAAGCAACTGCCTTGGCTAGAGCATGGCTAAAAGTGTCATGCTGATCTTTCTTCATTCCCCACTGATATACACAGCTCCAACTGACTTCAAAGGCAGAACTGTGATCTAAGTGCACCTACAAGCTCCAGAGCAAGATGATAAAGAACCTACAATTGGTAAATACATCACTCAAAATGAAAAAAAGTCTTTGACCCAGGGTATCAATCATATACAGCATTTCCTAGGGGTTGTGCCAGAATATCTATATTAAGTTGCCTCAAAGCTCTTGGATCAAGGGCCACTAGTCAGAATGTCTTATCCAGTCATATAATTGTCTTCAGTAGAGTTTATAATAATGGCTCCAATCATCACTGGCCTCATTTTATTCATAGCAAGTGTACATAGACTATGGCCTACCAGTCATTACTACTTATTGAGATAAATTAGGGGACATAAAGTCCTTAAATGCAAGCACTGTTTCATTTTTTTGTCTTATTTCTTTGCAGTACCTCAGTCATTTGACCAACAAGCACATTGTCCTTCAGTTATGGAATGCCCACTTTCCTTGTGCAATCCCTACCTTCCTTCAAGACCTTCTAGTTTTCTTCAAAGCATAACTCAGACACATGACCTTTCAAGATTTCTCAATTTACACTGCCCTCCCCTCCACTAGCCAGTGTTTTCTCCCTCTTCAAATTAATTTAAGCTAGTTGGATCAATACGATATATTGGGGCAATTGGAGTCAGAAAGATGAGTTCAAATCCCAGCTCAGAAACTTACTAGCCAAGTAAGCTTGGGTAAATAATTTAACTTCACTGCCTGCCTCAGTTTCCTTATATGTAAAATGGGCAATAGTGCCTACTACCCAGTACTGTTGTGAAGATAAGAGTTTAATATGTAAAGTGACATATAAATATAAGCTATTATTACTGATTTATAACTTTGCATATATTTTATATTTCCTTACTTATGAACATATCATATACTCCCACTATCCTCTCTTCCATGGCATGCAAACTCATTGACAACAAAGACTATTTCATTTTTGTTTTTCTACTTCATTGTCTAGTTCAGTGCCTCTCACATAGTAGTTTCCAAGCTCTCTTGGTATATTTCAGTGGCTCCTTTTCACACCTATGATCAAATGGAAAATCCTCTTTTTGGCATTCAAGGCTCTTGATTACCTACATGCTCCTATACCTTATGCCTTACTGCCTCCCCACTTTGATTCAATGACACTGGCCTTCTTGCTGCTCTATAAACAAGATACTCCATCTCTCAGCTCTGGGTAACCTTCTATCTGACCCCCATGTCTAGAATGCTCTCCCTCTGGATCTTTACCACCTGCATCCTCCTAAAATCCCACCTTCTAGAGAAAACCTTTCCCAATCCCTCTTAATTCTAGTGCTCTCTGTTCACTATTTCCTGTTTGTTTTGTATATAGCTTGTTTGTCATATTTGTTTGCACATTGTCTTCCTCCCACTCAAATGTAATCTACTTGAGAACTTTTACCTTTTTTTGTATCCCCAGCACTTAAAATAGTTCCTGGTACATAGTAGACCTTTAATAAACACTATTCACTAACAGATTAAACATATCATCATGTGGCAATGACCTTCATAGGCCTGCTGCTCATACATTAAATCATCTCCTAAGTAATCCACTAATTCTCTGTAAAGTTTAGTATCAGTTACAGAAGAGAAAAAGTTGGAATTATGGTCAGTGTCTTCTAACTAATTCATCATTTGAGAAGCACAGTCAGGAAAGAACTGGGTTCATGTTTAACTTATTAAAGTGACTGCTGTGTAACTTTGTACAAATATCAATCTAAGTCTCAAATTCTTCATCTGTAAAAACAAAAAAAGATATTAATACCTATAGCACTTATCTCATAGCTTTGTCATAATAAGGGAGAAAATAGATATGAAGTGTGTTGCAAATCTTAAAACATTATTTGACATTTTTAAAATTTTTATTAATCAACTATCAACCAACATACATTTATTAAGCCCCTGTAGTGTTCTGGACGCTATGCAAGACACTGGAAGACACAAAAATAAGAGTGATATAGCTCATGCCCTTACTTATTACTGGGCAAGGGTCTTGAGTATGTATGCATTTATTTATTTATTGGAAGTTTAAAGATCTGTAGAATGGGATTTAAAGTTGTTCACCATCACTTAGCAGATTTTCTAAAAATATAATTTATTTATTTTCAATTTTCAGCATTCACTTCCACAAGATTTTGAATTCTAAATTTTCTCTCCATCTATCCCTTCCCCCCACCCCAGGAGAGCATGCGCCTCAACTGCCCCTTTCTCCAATCTGCCCTCCTTTATATCACCCTCCCCCTTCTGCCATGCTCCTCCCCTCTATTTTCCTGTAGGGCAAGATTGATTTCCATACCCCATTGCCTGTACAACTTATTTCCCAGTTGCATGCAAAAACAAGTTTTAACATTCATTTTTAAATTTCAAATTTTATATTTTCTCTCTTCCTCCCTCCCCACCCATCCTCATTGAGAAAGCAAACAATTCAATATAGGTCATGCATATGTAGGCATCCAAAACACTTCTGTAACAGTCATGTTGTGAAAGAATAACCACATTTCCCTCTGTTGTATCCTGCTCTCCATTTATTCTATTCTCTCCCCTGACCTGTCACCCCACCATAGTATTTGTTTCTGACTACCCCTTCCCCCAATCTGCTGGCCCTTCTATTATCCTCCCTCTCCTATCACCTTCCCCCCTGCATTCTTGTAAGATAAGCTAAATTTCTATATGCAATTTAATGTTTTATTCCCTCCTTAAGCCAAATCCAATGAGAGTAAAACTCACTAATTCCCTCTCACCTCCCCGCTCTTCCCCTACAATGTAAAAGCTCTTTCTTGATTCTTTTATGTGAGATGCTTTATTGCATTCTACATCTCCCTTTCTCTTTCTCCCAGTAAATTCCTCTCAACACTTAATTTTATTTTTTAGTTATTCTCCTTTCATATTCACCTCACCTTGTGCTCTTTGTCTATATACATACATGCATACATATGTACATATACTTACATATATACCTACACATATATAATATACACATATATAAATATATATACATATACATACACATACATATATGTGTATGTATATGTGTATATATATATATATATATGTATATATATATATATATACATTCCCTCTAACTACCCTAATACTGAAAAAGGTTTCATGAGTTACAAATATCATCTTTCCATGTAGGAATATAAACAATTCAGGTTTAATGAGTCCCTTATGGCTTTTCTTTCCTGTTTAGCTTTCATGTTTCTCTTGATTCTTTTATTTGCAATTCAAATTTTCTATTCAACTCTATTCTTTTCAACAAGAATGCTTGTAAGTCCTCTATTTCATTAAAGTTTCATTTTCCCCCTGAAGTATTATACTCAGTTATTATGTGTAGGTGATTCTTGGTTTTAATCCTGGCTACATTGACCTCTGGAATATCATATTCCAACCCCTCTGACCCCTTAGTGCAGAAGCTGCTAAATCCTGTGTTATTCTCATTGTGTTTCCATACTGCTTGAATTGTTTCTTTCTGACTACTTGTAATATTTTCTTCTTGATCTGGGAACTCTGAAGTTTATCTACAATATTCCTAGGAGTTTTCCCTTTGGTATCGCTTTCAGAAGGTGATGGGCGGATTCTTTTCATTTCTATTTTACCCTCTGGTTCTAGAATATCAGGGCAGTTTTCTTTGATAATTTTTTGAATATTATGTCTAGGCTCTTTTTTTATTATAGCTTTAAGGTAGTCCAATAATTTTTATATTATCTCTCTTAGATCTATTTTCCAGGTCAGGGTTTTTTCCAATGAGATATTTCACACTATCTTCTCAATTCTTTTGGTTCTGTTTTATAATTTCTTGATTTCTCATAAAGTCGTTAGCTTCCATCTGCTCCATTCTAACATTGAAGAAATTCTTTTCTTCAACGAGCTTTGGGACCTCCTTTTCCATTTGGCCGATTCTGTTTTTTAAGGCATTTTTCTCCTCATTGGCTTTTTGTACTTCTTTTGACATTTGGTTTAGTCTATTTTTAAAGATGTCATTTTCTTCAGCATTTTTTGTCTCCTTTAACAAGCTGTTGACTTGTTTTTCATGATTTTCTTGTATCTCTCTCATTTCTCTTCCTAATTTTTCCTCTGTTTCTCAAAATTTTTTTTGAGTTCTTCCATGCCCCAAGACAATTTCATATTGTTTTTTTGGAGACTTTGGATGTAGGGGCCTTGACCTTGCTGTCTTCCTCTGGTTGCATGCTTTGATCTTCCTAGTCATAAGAAAATACCTTTGCGCTAAAAAAGTAACCTTCTATAGTTTTATTTTTATCCCCTTTTGGTCATTTTCCCAGTCAATTGCCTGACCTCTGAACTCCCTGTTAAGTGGAGGGTGCACTGTCCCAAGTTTTAGGAGTTTTGAGCAGCTGCTTTCAGAGATATCTCCAAGAACCTATAAATTCTCAGCTCTTCCAAAGAGCCATGATCAAAGGACAGGTGTTTAATCCTTTCCTGGACTGTACTCTGATCTGTGAGCAACCACAAGCACTGTTTTCTGCCCTGAATCTCCAAGTAGGATTCCCTCTCCATAGCTGTCACCAGCTCTGCCATCCCAGCATTTCTCAATGTCCCCAACTGCCACCCACTACTGCAACCCAGATCAGCTGCTTGATTCCCGCCACTGCAGTAGTGACTGCCACCGCCCTGGGGATGGGGCCAGTTCCTTTGTCACCAAGGTGAGAGAGTTTCCCACTGACCTCTGAAACTGTCTTTAGCATTGGTGGGTTGAGAAGCCTGGAAACCATGGTACAATGATTCAGCACCCTGAGGCTTGCTCTAGTCTGCCTGTCTTGGCATGGTCCAAGCTGGGCTGTGTTCTGCCCTGAGCCAGGTGCAATGGACCCCTTCTTTCAGCCTTCCAGGTTCTATTTCACTCTGTCATTTTGTTGCTTCTGCTGCTCTAGACGTTGTTGAAAGTCATTTTTAACAGATCCTTTGAGGGGTTTGTGTGGAGAGCTCAGGCAGGTCCCTGCTTCTACTCCACCATCTTGGCTCTACTCTCCCCACCCCCACTTAGCAGTTTTAATGGAAAACAGACCATTCTACAACCTAACTGACATTGCAGTTACTCAGTACAATGGATAGAGTAATGGCCCTGGAGAAAGGAAGTTCTGAATTCAAACACTACTTTAAAGGTTTTCTCACTGTTTAAACCTGGGAAGTAATTTAATCTGTCTGCCTCAGTTTGCTCAACTATCAAATGTGGATAATAATAGCACCCATCTCCCAGGGGTTTTTTGAGGATCAAATGATATATGTAACATGATTTTGCAAACCTTAAAAGGCTATGTAAATGGTAATATTTATTTGCCATTATTAAATGATCATCACATTTTGTCTTTAAGACCTCCAGTGAGGAGGAAACTACAACTCCTCAGTCAGTCAGTTTCAATTTTAAATAGCTTTAATTATTAGGACATTTTTTTACTTAAACCAAGCCTAGATTCAACAACTTGCAACATTTATCCACTTTTCCACTTCTGATCTTTAGGCAAAAGCAGAACCAGTCCAAAATTTCTTTGATGTCATTTATATAATTTTTTATATTATATTTCCTTTTAAATGTCTTCAGTACAATCATTTAGACCACATCTACATTTTGTCCCCAAGGATTTTTAGAAAGATTTAGCCAAATATATCTACAGAATTTTCCTGATCAGTTAAGAAACCCAGTCTGAAAAGGACTATAGAACAATCTGCTCTTGATAAAGCCAAACAATCATTGTACATGTTCGATAACCATTGCTTTAATATATTCTAGATTTTTTTCTAGAAATTTTAATAATGCTCATTGGCCTAGGGTTTAAAATCTTCACTTTCTTCCTTTGTTTGAAAATGAAGAATGCCATTTGTCCATCTCTAGTCCCTTGGCACCTCTCCTATTGCCCTGATCATTCAAAGGTCAGGGGCAGTTAATAATCAATCACATCTGCCAGCTTTTTTAAGTACCCTAACACTGGTGTCAAATTCAAATAGAAATGGATCCCTCCAGGCTAAATATTGACTTAGAAAACTACAAATTAACATGTTGCAAGGGATTTTCCCCACATGTATCATGGGGATGTCATATGGCTATAAAGAGGGCAAAATAAACATCTCTAGCTTCTTCTTACCTACCCTCCTACAAGCAAGACTTTAATTCCTACCAGGAGGGGAAGCAAGAATTTGGGACCAGATGGTTTGGTCACTCAGCTCTCAGAGACAAAGAGAGAGAGAGAGAGAGAGAGAGAGAGAGAGAGAGAGAGAGAGAGAGAGAGAGAGAGAGAGAGAGAGAGAGAGAGAGAAAGAAAGAAAGAAAGAGAAAGCTCTATATCTCACTCAAGGGGAAATTTCCAAAGTCTCTCATGTAGCAAAGTGGGAACAGGGACATGATGGAAATTGCCTGCTCCTCTCATGGAGGCTTCCTCTCAGAGTATTTTCCTTCAACAAACTGAAGCAGGGTTGGCATTGTCCATTTTTTCTCTTGAAGCTAGAAGCCAAAAGACTGGAAACAGGTCCAAAGACTTGAGGAGAATGCAGAACACTCCTCTACCTTGCTCTTGCCATCTCTGCCCCATTACTTATACAGACATGGGCTTTGGTCTCTACCAATGAAGACAGACCCATACAAATAGACTTTGGGACTGGGGTTATAAGCATTATCTATATTATTTATTTTGCCCTCCATTTTCCAGTTGCATTTTAGTCTTCTTTGGGCAGCAGTGTTTTGCCCCCAGGCTGTAAGTTTGAAGGGATAGGATTTAGTTTATCTGCGCCTGATAAGTTGAACTAATTAAAGGCTGATACGTGAGCTCTCTTCCATTCTTCATACTTGTCTTGTATATCAACAGGATAGTAACCATTTTTCCTCAGTCCAACAATCATTCTTTTTGGGCAAGAAAGCAGATGGAAAGTAAGAGTCGACATGTCTATCTTCTCGTCATCATGGATTATAAGCAGCCCATCCAGCATCAACAGTGGTTTTTTCTTTTTTTTAAGTTTATTGTCTCTCAATTTAGCATTTATATACTTTTAAAATTATTTTTATGTTTTTCTACTCAGCCTCAATTAATTTTACTCTTCCATTTACACTTTTACATTGTCTCTTCCATTAGATTGTGGCTTCCTTCAGGACAATGACCACATTTTTACCTTTCTTTGTATATCCTGTACTTAGCATGATGCTTGACAGATAGTAAACATTGAATAAATGATTTTTAACTGATTGTTGAATTTTAAAATTTCACATTCTTATCACTATTATTTTTGAAATCCCCTTTTGTTATAATCCCTTGCTTTCGTCTTGTGTGTGTATGTAAAATGCATCTAAGTGTAAATCTAAGTTGGTTAACAGTGACTGGTACATCAATATTGATTTCTTTAAATGACTTACCCTTTTCTCTTTATTGGAATTGTCTCTCTTTCTGTTGTTTTCAGATTAATTCCGAATCACTTCCCATACATTCTGGGTCTTACTTACTCATGAAATCTTAGCCTATGAGATTCTACCTTTCTCTCCTCTGAAGGTTTTGAGATCTGCTAGGTGGTGGCTAAGTGACATAATAGATAGAGAACTGGGCCTGAAGTCAGAAAGACCTGAAATAAAATCTGGCCTCATGTACTTACTAGCTGTGTGACCCTGGGCAAGTCAGCCTCTATTTGCCTCAGTTTACTCATTCATAAAATGGGAGCAATAGTCGTACCTCTAACATAATGTAGTTTTGAGAATTAGATAAGATAACATATGTAAAATGTTTTGCAAACTTAAAGCACAATATAAATATTAATTATCATATTATTGTTGTTGTTATGGTTACTGTTGTGTTATTTTCCTCCCTGTGAAATCTGATAAAATAATATCTCATTACTTTCAAGACTGTGCTCCTGAAAGACTGAAAGATATACTTCCTCAATGTTTACTTAGTTTGGTCTAGCCATTCTTTCCAATCTTGTCTTCTTCAGTACCATTTCTATTTCTTTGTATAACATATCAGAGACTGAGGTATTAGGGTCCAAAACTGTGGTTGCTCTTTTTTATTTATGAGGAAAATAGATCATTATAGAAACCGATTAATTTGTTCTGTTTTCCATCTGCTTATTTTCCTCCTGCCAGTTTCATCTATGAATGCTCTTGGGATAATGTTTGTTTGGATCTCAGACTATCACTTCTATAGACTTGTTTTCTTTCACTTCCAATGCTTTTCACTGTTTTATGAGGCAATATTACTTGTAATCTTCCACAATCCTTCCCTGTAGTGTTTTACAAATAAGTTTGTATTCTAAACTGGTACTGTCCTTGGCTGCCACATCTCTACTTTTGGCAAGGAGATTGGATATTTGTTGGCTGCAGTGATTTATGGTATCCTTTGGGCTCCTTGTTGTGGTGGCTGTTTCATATTAACTAAACTTGCAAGAAATGATGATAATTAAGGTCAATATCTTTGCCTTTTCCATTTCCCAGTTCTTTGACATCCACAGCTCATTTGAATAGGTCATGGTAAAGACGATGCACATTCTTCAGTGTCTTCATCCCTTGCCACTCTCTACAAAGAAATGAAGAGGATGTCACCATAGCAAATGGTGACAAGGTCATTTCTGGCCATTGAGAGGGATTAGTGATCTCCAAAGGTTCCATCTCTTGCTAGTTACATAACCTTGTCAAAGTCATTTCATATAGTTTGCCTCAGTTTCCTTATCAACAAAATGAAAATTAAAATTGTTTTGCTAATTTACAAAATTGTTGTAAGTCTTGCAATACATAAAGGTTATTTTTTTTTAAAGAAAGTTACACATAACAGTAGAATCAAAGACAGCTCCAGGAGGAAATCTTCACTTAATGTCTTATAGGTATCTCAAGTTTACCTTGTCAAAGAATGGAACCCACTATATTTTCCACTCATATCATCCCTTCTTTCTCAATTTATCTATTTCTCTTCTCCTTCCACTTCCAATTCCCCAGATTTCAGGACCATACCTCAGGTTCCTCCTGACTCGGGAAGATCTCTTTTACCTCTCTTACTCCTTTCTCCCATTGCTAAGTTCCTTCTTGAATCTCCATTTTGAGTTGCATTCCCCACTGCTAACTCTCCAGACTTATTCAACTGCCCCGTGATGTGGACATCTTCTCCTCTTCTCATCACTCCCTTACACTTTTCAGCTCCCCTTTCTGTGTTATCTTTTCAATTAAAATATATGATCATTGAGGACAGGAAATGGTTTTTTTTTGCTTGTATTTATATTCTCTATACACAATGTATTCAAAATGAATGCAAGATAGTTTTAAAGAGGCAGTGCACTAATAGCTGAGGGAATCAGGAAAGAATTTGTGTAGAAGGTAGAACTTGAGGTGAGTTTTGAAGGAAACTAAGGTTTCCAAGAGACAGAGCTGAGGAGGAAGTACATCCCAGGCACAGAAGAACTAGTACAAGGAAACAGGAGATGGATCATTGTGTGTGAGAGTCAGCAATCTGGCCAATGTGACTGGACCATAGAGAGCATCATGGGGAGTAATTTGTGAATTAACGGAGAAGTAGAAAGGGGACAGCTTGGAAAAAGCTTTATACATCAAATGGAGATTTTTTTTTATTTGATCCCAGAGAAAATTGGGATTCACTGAAGTTTATTGAGTGGAGGAACAGGAGCCATGTGAGACCAGTGCCTTAGGAAGATCACTTTGGCAGCTGTGTGGAAGATAGATTGGAGTGAGAAAAGACATGACTCATGAATACCAATTAGAAGATTGGTGCAATAATCTAAGTGAGAAGTGAAAAGAGAATCAACTAGAATGGTGGCTGTAGGAGTAGAGGGAAGGGGATATATACAAGATAGTTTGTGAATATAAAAATAATAAGATTCAACAATTGAATATATAACCAGATATGCCTTTTATAGACTGAACAAACAACATGCTTTTCACATAGATGTTATTATTTTTCAAATTTATGTAGATACAAATAATAATATACAAGTTCATCTTAAAAGTGTAGCTAAATTGTTCATAAATTTTTGTATTAATCCTTCTTATTTCTCTCTCCCTTTCTCTCTTCTTCCCCTCATCATTCCTCTTCCTCCTCCCTCTCAATATATTATTGTCTTTATCATCATAAAGGATTATTATAATAGATCATTAAGAAAATAATTTTGTACATTTTGGAGGCAAACTTAAGGCAGTAAAATGTATTTTCAGTATAATTTGTTTTGACTATAGTTATAGAAAATAATAAGCATTCTTATCAATCAATGCATACTGATAGTGCCAGAATCATTACGTTAGTGGAGTTTGATACTTTTGAATATTAAATAAAAAGAGTCCTCATACATAGAATGATTAAGAACTAGTTTAAAGTGTAACCAAAAGTGTAACCAAATGATATGAATCATAAAATCATGAAACTGGAATGGATCTCAGATCATTTAGCTCAGTCTTCAATCAGATTGAATTTATGAACCCCATAGGACAGATGGATGTTTATTTTCTTCTTAAAGGACTTGTGAAGATTATTATCCAGGAGTCTTCCTTCTCCCTCATTGTCCATAACTATCAGATTATGGAGTCAGCAATAAGTTAACTAAATTTGGAGTCCATGTGCTTTACCCAGGAGCACCTGAAATCATCATGCTTATTAATTCAGTACCTTCTCAGTATTCAATACCTTCTCAGTTTCTTCTCCCCTCTGATTGGAGGGCTGGGGAGCAGAACACTAAACTCTTTCCAAATCTTTCCTTTATATAGGGCTGGGATCTGAACTTTCCAGCTAACTTTTCATTTTCCATCAACAGTTCTGTTTGGTTTGGACTCTATAGACATCATGCTCCTCCACTGGGTATCCCCTCCTGAAGCCCTCTTTTTCAACTTCTTTTTGTGTGTTGTTGTCCCCATAAGTTTGAAAGCTCCTTTAAGGAAGAGATCGTCTCCTTTTTTGTACCCTCAGCATTAAGCATAATCTCTGACAAATAACAGATATTTAATAAATGTTCATTGTACTGTATTGCTAAACCCTGCTGGTTTTGCTTTTTTAACATCTCTAACATCCATTCTCTTCTCTCAATTTATATAGATACCACTCTATTTAAGGCCCTCATCATCTGTTTGTGTAGACTAGAAGTTCCCAATCTTATTTCACCTACTGCCACCTTTAAAAAAAATTGGTCACTTTCCCCCTGGAAGTCTTCTTTCTTTAACCCTTTAATTTTTTTTGAAATTCACATCATTTAAAAAATAGAAAAAAATATATTTTTAAAATGACACATCTTAAATTTAATAATTTATTGTAAATGTGTGGAGTTTTTCATGCATTGAAATTTTGATGACAATATTACATCATATAACTGTATAGTTATATAACTATATATCAGTTATATCATATAACTGTATATTGCAGACAACTCATTACATGCACATATTCCTGTCCATGGAATCCACAGGAAATCCTGTACTTGCCTGCCAACACTTGCTTGTTAAGACCTGTTAGTGGACTGGACCACAATTGGTTATAACTTGCATTTTGTGTGTTTATATGGAAAATAATGTAATCAGTATGACTTTAACTCTGTTACACAACAGATGAAACATGTATGAATATTTTTGTCAAAAATCTCCTCTCTTCTTCCTTATGCTTCCACTGCCCCTTTATTTTTATTCAATGCCCCAGCAACTGTACCCAAGGCTACCGCTGCCAGCCACCACCACCCCCAGATTGTTTCAGATCCCTTCCATGGGACAGTATTGCCCACTTTGGGGACCTCTGGTCAGGACTACGGCAATAGCATTCTAATTAGTATTCCCTGTATTGTGTCTTTTTTCACTCTAACCCATATTCTACACAGCCACAAGGCAAAATGATTGGCCATGCTAGGATCCTGTATCATATCTTGGCACACTTGCTGCAGGCCAGTTAAATATACTTTCTTAGGATCTACAGCTTTGCTCTGCAGCCATCTCTGTAGGTGACTGTCCACTTTCTACTTTACAACAAACAATAATATCAGTACAGTAAGAATATGCTTCTTACAATGTCTTGCCTCTCCAAAGCTAAGTCTCTAAATTATGCAAACTAACCTTCCAGGTGACTCCAGGCAGTCTTGCTATAATGCTTTGTACAAAAGCAAACGCTCTTCCTCTGAGACTCTCTGCCAGTCCTATCATCTTTTCTGATTCTGGTGCCTGCCACCATTGTAGTTCCTCTGTTTGCATGACTGATCCAAACCACTCACTCCTGTTCTCCTGAGAGTTCTTGTCCAGAGAATGGGCTAATTTGGGGCCTATAGCCTCTGCAACAGGAGGTATAGCTTCAGCCTAACCTACTGATGAAACATTATCTTCAGACTTGAATGTGACATACACTTCCCTCTCTTCTTCCCTTCCTATTGCTCTCTTTTCTTTTTTCCTTCTTTTACCCTTCCTTCTCCTATTCCACTTTCTCTATTATTATTATAAAGAATTATTCTAACATATTGTGCTTTTGAATTTTAATTTTTTTAAATTTTGAGTTATAAATTCTCTCCTTCCCCTCTTATTCTCCCCCACTCATTCAGAAGGCAAGTCATATGACATCCATTATACATATGGTATGCAAAATATATTTCTATATCAACCATGTTGCAAAAAGCAAAAAAAAAAAAAAAGTGAAAAACAATATGCTAGAATCTTTACCCAGAGTTCATTAGTTCTTTCTCTAAAGGCAGATAACATTTTTCACCATGAGTTCTTGTTATTCTATATATAATTTACATATTTTGGAGACAAATATGAGGATAGTAAAGTGTGCTATCATCTATAAAATATTTCCAGCATAGTTATAGAAATCACTAAGTATCTGACCATAAGGTTTCCATTTAACCCTACAAGAACCAACTGTCCTTGAGTAACAAATGGTCAGCATTGCTGGGGAATTAATTTCCACATTTCTTCTGGAAGATTATCTTGTTTAATCCAAGGGCAGCATTATAAAGCAGAAATAATTGATTATACATTTATTGATATATGAACAATAAGTATAATAGGAATATTTTAAAAAATTATGGGTTTGGTGGTTTTCTTTGGGGTGATATTTTGCTCCACATGTGTTTTTCATCTTGTAAAACAGTTGGTTGGTGCTGCCTTTGCTGGTTTGTGGTGGTCCACCACAAATCAAACATCACAATGAGACAATAAGAGGAAGGTGACCCATATGTGCCAAATATGGTTGCCATTGTTGATTTTCAGTTGTTTTCAGTTGTATTTGACTCTTTGTGACCTCAGCTGGGATTTTCTTGGCAAAGATACTAAAATGGTTTGCCATTTCCTTCTCCAGTTCATTTGACAGATGAGAAGGTCTTGACTTTTGCCTTTCCATAGGACTTTGATGACCCTGGAGGAGAGAAAGAGGCTGACAACTTTGTGCAGCTTTGCCTCCCTTAAATCCAATTCACATACAAGTCATCACCTTCATGATGCCACTGTTACTGTTTAAGAACAAAAGATTAACCTCAACATAACAATAACAACAGATAAGAAACTGAGACAAATAGGGTTGGGTGACTTGCCCAAAGTCACACAGCTATTAAGTGTTTTGAGGCACTATTTAAACTCAAGATGAGTCTCCCTGACTCCAGGCCAACACTCTATCCACTGTGCCATCTAACAGCTAAATGTGGTACTCCTCATAATTAAGCATTTTCACAGAGTTTGTCCTCAAATGCTTTTTCCACACCCCAAGGCTAAGAGAGCTAGTGTGTTATTTTTTCAACACTACTCTCTTCTGAAATGCCATTATGTTAGACAAGTCTTTTTCTTTAATCAATTTTAGTTTCAGAAGGTGAAAAGTCATCTGTATCATGATGTGTGCAAAGGTTTTGGGATACAGTATTATAGAATATGGATCTGAATTGCAATTTGTATAGCCCCCATGTGATCCTGGGCAAGTCACTCAACTTATCTAATCCTCAGTTTTCTCCTCTGTAACAGTTTCCTTATCTACGAAATGAGAGAATTGGGTAAGACAGCTTTTAAGAAATTTCCCAGCTCTCCGTCTATGAACCTATGATCTGTCTTGACAACTACTGCCTTCATCTTAGTAGATATTTCTACTAAGTAGATAGGGCAGACATTTCTGAGTAAAGAGAATCACAATCAACATTTCTGTCTATTAAAATTCTTATTTTCTTTTAAGACACAGCTCAAATGTGATCTACTCTAGAAGGCCTTTCCCAGGCCTCTCAGATGCTTGCACCTTCCTTCTAATGTAAGCTTCCATTTACTATGTATGCATCTTGTATGTATCTATTTCATATGTGTTGTCTCATCTAGTAGAATGCAATCTGTTTTTCTATTCCCAGCATTTAGCAAAATTCCTGGAACAGCAGGGGCTCAATGAATGCTCACTGATCAATTGGATATTTGATATGAAGCACCACATATTCAGCCAGGTCTGACTCCAGACCTAGTGCTCTTTCCACTGTATCACTTACCTGCCTTAAGGGGGAGGGGAAAAAAGGAGGGAACGAAAGAATGACAGATAGACACAGAGAGAAACACAAGAATATGGTGACAGAACAAAAGGAAGAATTGAAGGAAGGAAGGAAAGAAAAAAGGAAGGAAAGAAGAAAGGAGAAGGAAAGAAAAGAAGACCTTTGCTCTCATAAATCTTGCCCTCTTAATGGCACTTAACAACTAGGCGAAAGTTGGGAATCATAGCTTTTAACACAGGATACATAATAGCAGATTCACAGATGTTGGCTGGTTTTGTTTCCAAGGCAGTATGACATTTTGCTTTTGTGCCCCCTGAAATGTAAATTAAATTCATTGTTGTCTAAAGTTCAATATTTGGTCAGATTCAATATTGTACTGTGAGACAGAACTGACTGAAAGTTTGGCCTGGATCAAAATGACACGTACTTCAGAACTCTGTTGTGATCCCTTGGCCCAGTAGTTTGCCAAGACATGCTTTGGCAGTAGACAAGATGTTGAGCTCTCTTCTTTATCAAGCCTGGTGACTCATACTAGCCACCCACCAAGTTAAACTTTTCTGCCACTAGAGATTTGCCTAAGAAGTTAAGTGACTTATCCAGGATGGCAAAACAAGTGTGCTTCAGAGGTAAACGAATCCAGATCTTCTTTAGTCTGAACTGCTGTGAAAGCACCTTCACTGTATGAAATTTCTATTCCAACTTGTTCTTCCAAGTTAGTCTTCCTAAAATATCACTTTATTCATATCATTTTTCTCCTCTAAAAGTGTTCAAGAGCTCCCCATCAGTCCAAACTCCTCAGTCTCATTTTCAAGCCCTCCAAAGCCTTACACTGTCACAAAGAGGCTGACATATCCTAATGATTAGTCAATTACCTGAACAAAGGGAAGGGCAGACCCTCTCTGGGGCCAAGGAGCAGTGGATCAAGTAAGTGTAAACAAAGAATGAGGGCTGGATCTTGGTCTGTGAAGTGCTGACATTCAAGGGACTGGAATGATTGGGAAGATTCTATATGTAGAACAGAGAATCAAGACCATCAGTCTACCTCTATCCTTTGTGTCATCTAGCTGCCTTGTGTTCATCGTTTGTTGCCAAAGAAGACTGTGCCATCAGGGAAATGATGACATGACTTGCACTTGACTTTGTTTTGAGTGAGGGAGGGCTGTGCAAAGTCACCAGCCTCCCTTTCTCCTCCAGGGCCATCTGAGTCCACTAACCAGATATGTGTCAGGATGACTGGAGATAGCCCAGGATGCAATGGGAGACGTTGGCCCCTTTAGGCCAAGGTCTATTCAGGTACTCACTTAGGGTGAGGAAATGCCTATTCAGTGAATAGGCCTGTTTAAGAAGTAATCGGGGGTTGACCCCTTTAATGAGGTTAAAAAAAATAGGTACCTTAAGAAGGAGGGAAAGAAGGAGGGAATGAGAGAGGAACTTGATTCTGCAAAGCTTGGGCCTTTTATTGCAGCCTGTATGCCTATATCCTCATGGAAACCTCTTGCTGATTCTTCTACATCTATTTGACTAATCTGCTCCTACTCACCTTAGTTCTACTAGAATGATATCCAATTGTCCCCCTGAAGGGGAGAGAGAGGAGATATGGTGTAGCAATTGACTTATCATGTTTCTTACTTACTATGCCCCCTTTCTTTTCCTATTCCAAATTAAGGCACTGTTCAAGGCTTGGCTCAATCCCCTCCTGCCCAGAAAGCCTCTAACTATTCCAGTGAACACTCACCTCTTCCTCTTCTCAAATCTTTTAGTATTTATTATCTGCCACTCATTTTGACCTTTAGACATACCTGTTCTCTTTTAAATTCTTATATAGCCTCCAGAATAGCTAGCACAATTTGTACATATTAATATATGTTTGTTGAATGAATGTGTGAACTCATGACAAAAATGAAAAGTATAATTCTTTTTAATTAAAGTGGACTTTGTTGTACATGGACTCATGTTGTACACTTTTCAGTTTACAAGGTTATATAAAGTGTGACTGAAGATATTTTGTATTTTATGTACAAATTGACTATAATTTTATTAATCCAAAAACTGAAAACATACTGAAATATTTCAATAAGACTTTTTGCTATTCTGCGAGTAGTGAAAATTTACATGGTATCTTAGACTACAATTATGTACGTGAATATATACTCACATATATATGTATGTGTATGTAGAAAATCCGTGATTTCACTGGCATTAGAAATGTCCATTGAGGAAATTCCTTATGTCAGTGTGAATCAGTAGTATATAATCTCTTCTTCCTTCCTTCCTTCCTTCCTTCCTTCCTTCCTTCCTTTCTCTCTTTCTTTTTTTCTCTTTCTTTCTTTCTTTCTTTCTTCCTTCCTTTCCTTCTTTCTTTCTTTCTTCCTTCCTTTCTTTCCTTCTTTCCTTCCTTCCTTCTTTCCTTCCTTCCTTCCTTCCTTCCTTCCTTCCTTTCTCTCTTTCTTTCTTTTCTCTTTCTTTCTTTCTTTCTTTCTTTCTTTCTTCCTTCCTTTCCTTCTTTCTTTCTTCCTTCCTTCCTTCCTTTCTTCCTTTCTTCCTTCCTTTCTTTCTCTTTCTTTCTTTCTTCCTTCCTTCCTTTCTTTCTCTTTCTTTCTTTCTATCTTTCTTCCTTCCTTCCTTCCTTTCTCTCTTTCTTTCTTCCCTTCCTTCCTTCCTTCCTTCCTTCCTTCCTCCTTTCTTTCTTTCTTTCTTTCTTTCTTCCTTCCTTTCCTTCTTTCTTTCTTTCTTCCTTCCTTTCTTTCCTTCTTTCCTTCCTTCCATCTTTCCTTCCTTCCTTCCTTCCTTCCTTCCTTTCTTCCTTTCTTCCTTCCTTTCTTTCTCTTTCTTTCTTTCTTTCTTTCTTCCTTCCTTTCTTTCTCTTTCTTTCTTTCTATCTTTCTTCCTTCCTTCCTTCCTTTCTCTCTTTCTTTCTTCTCTTCCTTCCTTCCTTCCTTCCTTCCTTCCTCCTTTCTTTCTTTCTTTCTTTCTTTCTTTTTTTTCTTTCTTTCTTCCTTTCTTCCTTTCTTCCTTTCCTTGTTTTCTGGAAGTCAGGGTTTAGTAACTTGCCCATGGTCACACATTTAGCAAATGTCTGAAGCCAGATTTGAATTCAGGTCTTCCTGAGTCCAGGGTCTGTGTTCTATCCACTGAGTCACCTAGCTGCCCCAGCAACATACAACCTTTAAAAATTGCCTGGGATACTGAGAATTTAAGAGATTTGTCCAGGGTCATACAGCCAGAATGTGTTAAATTCCATGTGTGACTCTAGGTCCTTCTGCTTCTCAGGATATCTCTCTCTAGTTGGAATTTGCATAACACATTTAAAGTCACTTTTTTATAATTCATTAGAATGGAGAACTTCCCAGTGTGAAAACTCAGTCTACTTACATGTACATGTATAGTCTTAGAGGACGTGGCTAGGTAGCACAGTAGATAAAACACTTAACCTAGAATATGGAAGACCTGAATTCAAATTTGGCTTGAAACACTTAGTAGCTATGTGACTCTGTGACTCTGCAAGTCAGTTTACTCTGTTTGCATCAGTTTCCTCATCTGTAAAATGAGTGGAAAAGGAAATGGCAAACCACTCTAGTATCTTTGCCAAGAAAACCCCAAATGGGATCACAGAGAGTCAGATGTGACTGAAGTGACTCAATCACAGCCACAACTACCACCAACAATATCTTAGAGAGTTGTCTGGAGATGCCAAGAAGTTACCTGACTTGTTTGTATATTCATCCAGCTAGTATGTGGAAGAAGCAGATCTTAAGGATATTTCTTCCTGATTTCATCATGCTGTTTTTTATGTCACAATTAAAAAATTTTAAAAGTACTTAAGTCACTGATAACAATAAAAGTAATAGATTTATATGCGGTTTTAAACATTGAAAAGCATTTTACAAAATGTATCACTTAAACCACACAACATTCCTTTAAAGTATCATATCTTCATCACTATCATTATCACCATCATAGTCATCAGTATTCCCATTTTTACATATGAGGAAATGGGCTAAGAGAGGTTGAACAATTTGCCCTGGACACCAAGATCTAAGAAACCAAGATATAACTAATTTGTTTTTATGGAATTCTGATTTTATCTTTGTATCACTCTGTTATTTAATTTGGAACCCTGCTCATAGTTGTCATGTCATAAATCTTTGTTAATTTGAATTGAATAAAATTTAATCTGAACAGATATACCCAAAACTTTTAAGGCCACATAACTAACTTTAAGTATTTTCCAGGCATTGGTGTTTATCAGTAAAAGAGACACTTCAAAGAGAGAGATTATGACACTGGATCTTTTCTATTGTAAGGATTGGGGTCAGCCTAACAAACACCCCACCTCAGCTGAAGAAAGTGAAAAGATGTTGCTCCCTGATACTGTAACTAGTACAGAGCACATATCTGTTTTCCACCTGGCCTGAAAAAGGCCCAAGTATCTGCATGAAATGAATAGGTGAATCAATCAGTTATAGAGTATAAACCAAGCCTTTGATCAATCTAGACGTCTCTGCTAGTCATTGAATTATTGAAGTGACAAGGAGTCTTCTTGAAATGGTTGATAGACTTGAGTGTGCCCTGTGGAGCTACTAGAAAACTAGTGAACTAACTGGAATAGAGGACAGGAGCATCTGGCAGCTTAGTTATGGAAGTCTCTAGCCAAATTTCTGAAAAGTAATTATTGATTATAACAGCACTTTTTGAACTTTGTAGTCCCCAATGATTTGGAATTTTGTAAGCATTCTAGCATTGAAACACTCCCCCTGCCACAAAAAGCAACAACTTATGATGATTTCTTCATTGAGAAACAAAGATAGAATGGGAGTGATGAGAAATGGTATATGGGAGACTCTTTATGGAACACAGCAAACAAGTCACCCTGTATCTAAGAGGACAATTTAGAGGACTCTATCAAGA
The DNA here is from genome assembly GCA_023548195.1 of Bettongia penicillata ogilbyi. Taxonomy (NCBI): domain Eukaryota; kingdom Metazoa; phylum Chordata; class Mammalia; order Diprotodontia; family Potoroidae; genus Bettongia; species Bettongia penicillata. The sequence continues at coordinate 3,900,426 of JAJHZJ010000460.1, read as the reverse complement.
ATACTTTTAGGAGCTCTGATTTACTCATTTGAGGGGAGGAAAGGATTTCCAAGAATCAAGAGCAGTGAATTAACTCTTTGCCATATGTGCTCTAAACTTGCTCCTGGATTCTGAATTTATTTGTTGAATAATAAATACATCACAAACTTTTTTGTTATTGGTAGAAGAGAAGTAATGGGAGATATTTTGTACTAATTTTTCTTATAATTCTAATTTGGTAAATGACCCTTACTCAAAGCTAAATAAATCTACCTAACTGATAACATATGATCATTATGAGGGACAGCATACTGGTGGGAGTTCATGAGCTACATAACATTAGAAAACTGACTCACAAATCCTTTAGAAACTTCCCTAGAACCATGAAGTGAGACATAAGATCCACCCTCTCAACAAGTTCAAAGGGAATTGGAAGGATAGCTCTAGAGTCAACAGTATACCATACAGGGTCTAGAAATGGAGCCTTAGAAGGGATGGCTATAAATTAAGTAGGACTAAACAACGAATGCTTTGTTCTTCCATTTTCCAAAATATTCTTTGTAAATATCTTTACCTCTCATTTGACACAATATTGGGACACTAAACATATAGCTTATCTAATTCTTTTAAAGTTATACCAGCACAAATACATTTTATATGCAAATCATAGACAACAGAGAAGATACTCTTTTCATCAGGGAGAATGAATGTTTTTTTCCTTATCCATTTTTCTGTACTGATTTTTCATAGACTTGGAAATTTCAACTTAATTTATCTTTAGAAGGTCTCTAAAAAAGACTGGATATGATCCTACTTTTTGAAAAATTGTTTCAATTATTCTCCTACTAGACAGTAAGCTCCAAAAAGAAAGGAATCATGTCTTATAAAAATTTTGTATCTCCCCTGACTACACACTCAGGCATTGAGTTAGTAATGGAGATACAAAGACAAAAATAAAACTGCTCTTGTCATCAGGGAGCTTAAAGTCCTCATGGTTGAGTGAGGAACAATATTTATGTAAAAATGAGAGTAAATAGAAGCAATATATAAAGCAACTTCAGCCAGCACAGGAAGTTTGTTGGGAGAAGAATACTTATTACTGGAAGGATCAAAAATGGGTTTGTGTAGAAGATGCCACTTAAACTAAATATTGAATGTAGTCAAGGATTCTTAGAAGTAGAAGAGGGGAGAGAACATTCTAAGTGATGGACATAGAAGAAGGTCATACTGAAAGTGGATAGCAAGTTGCTTAGTATGTGAAGAAACTAGAGTATTTGGGGGTTAGTGATATGATATCGGTATAACAATAGGAGCCACAACACATTTAGACTATCAGTATAATAACTTGTTATTTTTCAGTCATTTTTCAATTGTTTGACTCTTCATCTCCCCATTTGGGGTTTTCTTGGCAAAGATCCTGCTTTTCCATTTCCTTCTCCAACTCATTTTACAGATGAGGAAGCTGAGGCAAACAGGGATAAGTGACTTGACCAGTGTCACTCAGCTAGTAAGTGTCTGAGGCTAAATTTGAACCAGGTGTTCTTGACTCCTAATCTGACACTTTATCCAGTATACCACCTAGCTGCCCAGCATAACACTAGGTGTTACAATAAATGATCTAATGGGGCACTTTTAAATGCCCAGGTTCATGGTAATTCTGTCCTTAGAGGTTTAGTTATGAAACCTATAAATGGCTTGAGACTGTGCTCCTAATTAGAGAGACAGAAAAACCAAACAAAAAACAAAATCTCTCCAATGACAAACTAGATGAAAAGTCACTGGGCCATGTGACTCCTATGTCCTCATTCTTGTGAACAAATGGAAGGAAGGACAGGGTCAACAATTAATATATTAAGAAATAAGATGCTAGATGCAATATTTAACAGAATAAAAAGCTATGCTTAGAAACAGGGCCAGTAGCACCACTGAAGCAACACAAAGAAAGGGGGCAAAGACTAAGAGTTCCTTCACATTCCTTTCCAAGTACCTTTTTTTCTCCTCATTCTCCAGCAACTAGAGTGAACTCCTATAATGGAAAAACATTTTATACTTCTTTGATGCCCCTCTTAGCTTTCATCTTTCCAGTCCTTCTGGAAGTGTGGGCTTCAGGTAGGAAAACTTCCAATATTGTCACCATTGCTGTCACCTCCTTGTTCCTGTTCCACAAGTTTCAAGGGAAACTTTCCTACCCACTCCCATACACATGTTCATCCTTTTGGAAGAGAGATCTTTGAAAATGTTTCTGTAGTAGAAAATTCCTCCTTCCATATCTGATGATATGTTAGCTTCCTCTTCCTGAACTGGGAAGAAATTAAAATTCCAGAGTTCTTATCAACCTAAGCCACCTCCAAATGTAGTCAGTCTAAGTCATGTTAGAAGAACTGTTACATTAAGTTTGGAGAAACAGATTGGAGCCAGATTTGGAAGGGTTTTAATTGCCAAAGACATGAGTTTGTATCTGGTTTGCCTACAGGCCATAGAGTGCCTGTAGCTTTTTATTTTCATTTATATATTATTATTTTTATTTTGAGTTTTCAGCATTAATTTCCACAAGATTTTGAGTTTCAATTTTTCTCCCCATCTCTCCCTTCCCTTCACCCCAAAAACTGTGTATTCTGATTAGCTCTTCCCCCAATCTACCCTCCATTCTATCACATCCCTCCCTTCCATTATCCCCATCTTCTCTCTTTTCTTGTAGGGCAAGATAGATTTCTATACCCCATTACCTTTATTTCCTATTTCCCAGTTGCATGTAAAAGCAATTCTCAACATTCATTCCTAAAACTTTGAGTTATGACTTTGCTTTCATCCTCCCTTCCCACCCATCCCCAATGAGAAGGCAAGCAATTCAATATAGGCTATATATGTGTAGTTTTGCAAAAGACTTCTATAGTAGTCATATTGTGAAGGACTAACTAAATTTCTCTCCATTCTATCCTGAACCCCCATTTATTCTATTCTCTCTTTTAACCTTGTCCCTCCCCAAAAGTATTTACTTCTAATTACTCTCTCCTCATATTTGCCTTCCTTTCTATCATCCCACCCCCACCCCACTTATCCCCATCTCCTCAACTTTCCTGTAGTGTAAGATAGATTTTCATGTCAAATTGAGCGTGCATGTTATTCACTCCTTAAGTCAAATGTGATGAGAGTAAGCTTCACTTTTTCCCTCTCACCTCCCCTTTTTCCCCTCCATTTAAAAAGCTTTATCTTACCTCTTTTAAGAGAGATAATTTGCCCCATTTCATTTCTCCCTTTCTCCTCCCAATATATTCCTCTCTCACTCCCTTAATTTTATTTTTTTAGTTATCATCCTTTCCTATTCAACTCACCCTGTGTCCTCTGTGTATGCATATGTGTGTGTGTGTGTGCATAATCCCTCCAACTACTCAAATACTGAGAAAAGTTTCAAGAGTTGCAAATATTTTCTTTCCATGTAGGAATGTAAACAGTTCAACTTTAGTAAGTCCCTTATGATTTATCTTTCCTGTTTATCTTTTCATGCTTCTCTTGATTCTTGTGTTTGAAAGTCAAATTTTCTATTCTGCTCTGTTTTTTCATCAAGAATGCTTGAAAGTCCTCTATTTCATTGAATGACCATTTTTCCCCTTGAAGTATTTTGCTCAATTTTTCTGGGTAGGTGATTCTTGGTTTTAATACTAGTTTCTTTGACTTCTGGATTATCATATGCCAAGCTCTGCGATCCCTTAATGTAGAAGATGCTAGGTCTTATGTTATCCTGATTTTATTTCTACAATGGCTGTTTGCAATATTTTCTCCTTGACCTGGGAACTCTGAAATTTGGCTACAATATTCCTAGGAGTTTTTCTTTTTGGATCTCTTTCAGGTGAATTCTCTTGGTGGATTCTTTCAATATTTATTTTACCCTCTGGTTCCAGAACATCAGGGCAGCTTTTTCCTTGATAATTTCATGAAAAATGATGGTTAGGCTCTTTTTTGATCATGGCTTTCAGGTGTAATTTTTAAATTGTCTCTTCTGGATCTATTTTCCAGGTCAGTTGTTTTTCCGATGAGATATTTCACATGGTCTTCTATTTTATTATTCTTCAGGTTTTGTTTTGTAATTGCCTTGTTTCTCATAAAGTCATTAGCTTCCATCTGCTCCATTCTAATTTCTAAAGAATTATTTTCTTCAGTGAGCTTTTGAACCTCCTTTTCCACTTGACTAATTCTGCTTTTTAAATCTTTCTTCTCCTCATTGGCTTTTTGGACCTCTTTTACCATTTGAGTTAGTCTATTTTTAAAGGTGTTATTTTCTTCAACATTTTTTGGGGTCTCCTTAAGCAAGTTGTTGACTCACTTTTCATGATTTTCTTACATTACTCTCATTTCTCTTCCCAATTTTTCCTCCATCTATCTTACTTGATTTTCAAAATCCTTTTTGAGCTCTTCCATTGCATATTTTTTGAAGGTTTTGGATGCAAAAGCTTTGACTTTAATGTCTTCCTCCGATGGTATGCATTGTTCTATCTCATCCAAAAGGATGGAAGGAAATACCTGTTCACCAAGAATGTAACCTTCTATAGTCTTAATTTTTTATTGCCTTTTTTGGACATTTTTCTAGACAGTCACTTGACTTTTGAGTCTTTGTCAAAAGGAGGGTCTACTCTAGGGATCTGTAAGTTCTCAGTTCCTCCAAAGTGACACAATCATGAGAGAGGGGTTTACTCCTATCTTGACCTGCACTTTGGTCTGGGAGCCACCGCAAGCTGTTCTGCCCAGTCTGTGAGTGGAATTCCCTCTCCAGAGCCTCCATCAGCTCCACCACACCAGCACTTTTCCTCACACCCTAGGACCTCCACTCAGGGATGAGACTGAGATCAGCAGCTCAATTCCCCCAGGGTCTTTAACCTTGGGCTCCAAAAAAATGGACACTGCTACTACAGTCTGGGGCTGAGGCTAAGGCAGGACACTTGCTCCCTTCTTATGCAAGTGAAAGAGCTTTTCCTCTGACTGTTGAAGCTACTTTTGGTGTTTTGGGGTTGAGAAATCTGGGAATCTCAGCTGCTGCCCGGGATACTGTGCCCTGAAGCCTGCTCCAGTCCTGTCCATGCTGTGCTGCAGGGCCAAAGTTGGGGTACACCCTGTGGACTGTGCTCCTCTCTGAGACTGGTGTGATAGACCTTTCCTTTTGGCCTTCCAGGCTACCTTGGGCTGGAAATCTCTTTCACTCTGTCGTTTTGTAGCTTCTACTACTCTCGCATTTGTTTAGAGTCATTTTTTATAGGTATTTTACGGGCTGTGGAGCAAGAGTTTCTATAGGTCTATCCTTCTTACTGACATCTTGACTCTATCCTCCTGCTTTTTAAAGCAAAGAAGTGGGACTGGAAACTGAACTGAAAAGCCTTGGTAACTGATTAGACATGGGTGGTGAGAGAATGCAAAGAAGTGAGGAATGAAAAAAATGAGTACCATATATAATAGGGGTATAGGTTAATATCATACTGGTAGTCAGCAGTCTAATTTGTTATCTGCAGGAAATGATGACTCTAGTTAAAGTTTCTACTTGAAATAGCATTGATTTTACCCTATTGTTAAGACTTTTAGTAGTAGTTTGGGGAAAGGTCTGCTGTATAGATTTAATTCCAGGGTAAGGAGGGCTCTGTTACATTATAAATCATTGGCATATAAATCAACCCTAATTTTCTTAAATATTCAAAGCTCTACAAGTTTACAATGATATGTGGTTAAATGTCAAACTCACAGCTTTCTTCATCTCTTGAAGCATCAGACAATGTGCTAGTCAGGCAGATTAAATTACATGGTCTTGGAAGAGAAGACAGTTTTTCAAGACTTCTTTTACCTAGTTATCGAGGAGGCTTAGCTTTCCAAGTTTCAAAGTAGGAAAGGAGAAAAACAAATATGTATTTCAGCCATAGAATGTTCTGAGTACAGATTAAAATTACTCTTGGGTTTCTGTAAAATTCTCTTCTAGATTCCCCCATTGACTTACATAGAGTTGTAGTTTGTTATTTATATTTCCCTCTCCAGATGACTGACAATTTACCTCATTCTTGATTTAAAAACCTCTTCATTGCATCTCCTTACTTCCTCTTAGCTTTCATAATTACTTCTTTCATTAGAACTGGCAAAGCAAGAGTTAAAGATGGGAAGTAAAGCTCCAATTTATATGTAATCCTTATGTTGGAACCAGACCCTGAGTTAGGAAATTGTGGATATACTTCCTCAAGATCCCACCATCTACTGACATCATGAAGTGTTGAAAATATGTGTGCCTGTGTATGTGTGTCTTGCTATTTCTAGAAGAGAAAGATCTCAGTTGAAGAATTCTCCTTGGGGTCATCCTTCATTTTGATGCCCTGTGAACCTTGCACAATAGAACACTGACACTTTTCTACCACTTTGCACAAAGTCTAACAGCTGGTGATTAGAGCCACTACTAGTGGAACAGCTGGGGGTGGGGAAGTTGAAAGGTGGGGGTTGGACATGCAGAGATGAACCCTACTCTTCTTTTGCCACAGAATTGGAAAGGATACTGCCCTTTTAGTTGAACCATTTCTCCAACATCACTTTACTTTCCCCATTACAAGTAAGAGGTTGATGCATCAGTAAGAAGCATTTGCATTGTCCACTGTTATTTTCAATAAACTATACTGGTAATCCTTTTCATATATCCCTCCCTACCCCCAATATGCCATTTTGCCTATGTTCTTTGCCCTTTCCCTTGCTACTATTTATTCCTATTAGTATATACAGAAATTAGTGCCTGCCAACTCCTGTCTCATATTTGATGTCAGTAGTGATGACAGAAATTGGGAAACTGAGGAGGCTTGACAAAACCAGAAAAGCAGAATATATATCTAGTATCTAGTTTGAGATACATGACAAAGAAGCTAAAGCTTAATGATGTCTCCCCTGGGAGATCATAAATCTTCTGAGTTACATACTATGCCTTTTTCTTAGCCAGTTCAGGGTGATAACCAGGAAAAGTAATAGGCAAGGAGAGATTAAGAATCCAAAGACAATCAAAGAAATAGTTCTTGGAACTAGAGGTAATTTTGATAGTCAAAGCCTGAAGAGAAGGGAAAGCAAGCACTTTTCATGGGTGTCCTGTTGATCTCTTTGAATCTTTGAATCTTTGAATTCCTTGTTGACACCTAGTTTAGGTTTCCCTCAGTCTCTCTTTCAGCTGTTTACTTATGAGCTGAGGAATTTTACGTGGGCAGTTAGGTGGCACAGTGGATATAATGTTGGGCCTGGAGTAGAGTCCTCTTCTTCAGTTTGGTACAGAGGATAAAACACTAGTCTTGGAAGCAGGAAAACTCATCTTCTTGAATTCAAATCCAGTCTCAGACATTTGCTTAGCTGTGTGACCCTGGGAAAGTAACTTATATGGAAGCAGGAAAACTCATCTTCTTGAATTCAAATCCAGTCTCAGACATTTGCTTAGCTGTGTGACCCTGGGAAAGTAACTTATATATATATATATATATATATGTATATACCATGAGGGACTACTCTTATCCACTGATACTGATCACTGATATTGACCTTACTTGTGTAACTCCCATGGAATGAATCTTTCCCAAGGACTGCAGTTTATCCAAAATTTATATGAAGGATACTAGGGCAAGTCTAACACTTTTGATCTCCTCATTTTATATTATTTGCAGAATCAAGTCCCTTATTTTCTACATTATCCATAGGAAGCCCTTGTTAAACATGGGGCCTTATTATATATACAGTGATTATTTTTCCCCACAAAATAGCATAGTATAATGGAAGGCATATTGAATTAAAAATCAGAACACCTGGGTTTGAATCCCATTTTTGCCATGACATTATTTTGGAAAGTTATTTTACATCTCATTGAATCAATTTCCTCATTGGTAAAAATGATATTAAACTAGATGACCTCTGAGGCCATCTATCAATATAGATTGATGGAAAACACTGTACCTTGACCCCAACATCATGACATCATTATTCCTCTTAGGTATGTACAAACAATAATCATCTTATTTTACATTCAAAATGACATGAGATATAAAATAGTTTATCAAACTACTTAGGTTACATTTTTCAGATGAGGATATACTGAGGCCCTGACAAATTAAATGACAAGACAAAGGATTACTCAGTAATGAATAGAGGAGCCAGGACTAGAACCCATGTTCCTTGACTTCAAATCTGGTGTTCTTTTTATTATAACATGCTGATCCTTGATGGAAAATATGGAATTTGTATCCAAGGAAGTGGAAAATTTTTTGAAGCTAAAATGGTATGTCTAGTTACTCTAATGATCAACTCTTGATCATCTCTGGTTTCCCCTTTCTAAGTCTAACTTTGTTAGTCTCCCAGGTTCAAGATACAAACCAAATGAAACACTCAAGGCATAGGTCAATTCAAACAAAAGTGATTTTATTTTGCTGCATAAAAAAGAATATTACAGTGTCTCACATAAAGACTTTCCCTTCCCTCCATCTACTATGTTTCAAACACTTTGTTGCAGATACAAGCATAAAGAAAAAAGGAATTCCTGCTCACAAGGAGAGTTTATTTTAATTGGAGAAAAAAGTACATATATAAATTTATGCAGTATACATTTAAAGTAAATAAACAAATATATGCAAAGCAGTTAAATGCCAGATAATTTGGGAAAGAGGGAATATGCAACTGGAGAGGATCAGTAAAGGTTTTATGCAAAAGATGATGCATTAATTATATTTTGAAGAAATGTAAGGGGAGGAAGTAGTGCATTCCAAACATGGCTGGTTTCATCTCAGTCAGAGATGAGGTGTCATCATGTTTGATGAACAGATGTAAGACTTATTTGGCTCAAAAAACTAATGCTGAGAAATGAGCCCCAGCATTAAGAATGCAATAGCAATCTAATGGGTTAGACCAGAGGTTAGCAAACTAGCATCAAAGGACTAACCTTGGATTATTTTTCTTTAGCCTCACAAGCCGAAAAATATTTTTGGGTTTTGTGTAGCCTTTGGGCTATAGTTTGTCAACCCCTGAGCTAGACAGTTATCTCAATTTATTGCAATTAATTATTCTGCAACAATGTATTTATTTTTAGCTCCTGCCTACACTGGGCCCTTCACTTTCTCCTAATGATCCTTCAGCACCGGACAGCTCCTATATCTATAACCCTCATCTTTGTTGGCAACAGAAAAGTTCCCATAGGGTGGGTTAGTAAAGACTTTATCCGGGAGATAAGTCCTCTACCTCCTCCCAACTATACATTCCTCCACTAAAAAAACAAAACAAACAAAAAAAAAACTCCACAACAAACACACAAAAACCCAAAATACTAACATATTCCAAAAGTATATCATAACTGACAGATCCAGCTTTGGAGTTGGAAAAATTTGGCATGTTATTCTCTATTAATAACTATTATAAAACAGTTAGATGGCATAGTATACAGATCCCTGGACCTGGAGTGAGGAAGGTCTAAATTAAAACCTGATGTCAAATACCAATTGTATGATCCATAAAATAGGAATAATAATAACACTCACCTTTTAGTGTTGTGAGATAAAATAATGTTTATAAAATGTTTTGCAATCCATAAAGTAGCATATAAGTGCTAGCTAGCTAAGATGTTGTACTCTTTTGGAGTATCCATTTGAAAATCATCACTACTAGCCTCAATAACTGAGATTTGACTGAGCTATGCTTGTGTACAACTTTATTCTCATAGAACAGGAACTGCTATTCCAGTTGCCTCATGTTGCAGCTTTCCATTTGTTGCTCTCATTCTGGTTAATCATTTCCATCACTTAGGGAACTGATGGACTCTGAGCACAGACTGAAGTATATATGTTCCCTTTATTTTTCTTGTTTTATTTTTGTTAGTGTGGAAATAGGTTTGCATTATTGTATATGTATGATGGATATTGTATTTCTTATTTTCTCAGTGGGAGAGAGGACAGAGGAAGGGAAACAATTGAAAATAAAAATAAAATTTAAATTAAAAATAATTCCCATCATTATGTTGTTCATAAATGTTCATTACAACAGTTATTTGTCAAATAACTCCTTCTTGGGAAGAAGCATATTATAAGCACAATTTAGTGACATCACAGGAGTCTTTCAGTTATAACCTTCTGTCTGAACTTTCCAAGTACAGTAGTTAAGATTAGTAGAACCATAGACACAACTCATCTTCCCACCTTATTTATATTTCCCTTTACTTACTTTGAACTTCATAATGGTGCTGCCTCTTACCTACCCCTCCCTCTCATTACATGCTGTAAGGATGAATTTAAGTGAATTAGTCATTCTCTGTAGGAGAGAGTATCTTCTTGCCAGAGGAGGTGACATCCTACTAGGAAGCAAAGGCCAGTTGGCACGGTTCCATCTCTCACACTAGCTAGCCCCTGGTTTGTAATTCCTGTTTCCATTCATCAGAGATCAGAGGGGTGGGAGCTAGGGGGCACTTCAAGGTAGCAGTCACTCATCACAGTATAAAAGAGGCAGAAAGTTCTGAGATGAACCAAAAAATCTATGAAAGTAAGCAGTATAATAAGTGCTAGCCCAGATCATTTGGCCCACACATGACAACCATCGTTCCTGGTTGAGTCTAGTGTTTTTAAGTTACAGTGTAGTAAAAGAGAGGTCACATAAAATGAGTAAAAATAGCTAACCCCTAAAACTTCAATATCAATTTTCCCTTTGAAAAAGAGAATCAAAGCCCCTATTTTATAACAACTGTCTTTTTCCCCTGTTGCTTTAACTGAGCTGTTAATTTTATTATTTCTAAATTACCATCTGCAGAGCAGTTTATTAGAAAGTGTATCTGTGTGAGAGGTCACAGCACACTCAGCATCAGTCACTAACTAGCCAAAGCAGGAACAAGGGTATTACCTGGTGGTCACCTTTCCTAACAAGTTATAAAACACAAGAATAATTATGGACCTGTACATTCACCCCATTACACTATAAGATGTGGTTGAAATCATTAATGAGAAATCAATTCATTAAAACTATAGCCTTAAAAGCAGAAATTTAGAAGAGGTACACTGACCCTTGCTTCTCCCACTCTTCTAACATCAACACAAGCAGCTTAAAAACAAAAAAACAGAGAAACTGGGAAAGGAGAGTAGGGAGGATAGTTGGAGACAGGCATTAATAATGTACATTTATATAGTACTTCAAAGTTTTCAAAGCATTTCCCCCAGAACAACCCATAGGTACTTAAACTGATGTGCTAAAGGATGGGGGAAAAATATAAGGTGCTGCTGAAAAAAGTCAGCAAAATGACATGAAATCCTCTAAAGAAATGTAGATAGTCAAGAATTAGAGGTAGTAGTGAGTAATAAATGAAAACAATGAATGGATGGATCCAAAGCATTTATTAGACACATTCAATATGCCAAGCACTCTACTAATAACTAGGGATGCAAATATGTAAATATGCAAGACTGTAACTGCCCTTGTGGAGTTTTGATTGGAAGAGCTGAAATTTTGTTTTTTTAGAGGCAGCTAGGTGGCACAGTTGATAGAACAACTGTATTCATAATTCAGTCTCAGATATTCACTAGCTGTGTGACCCTAGGTAAATGATTTAGCCTCTGTTTACCTCTGGTTCCTTGACTATATAATGGGGATGATAATAGCACCTATCTCCCAAGTTTGTTGTGAGGATCAAATGGGAAGTAAGTGCTATATAAGTAACAGTTGTTATCATTAAGTAACTGAACACATACAGGGGAGTGGTGGTCAGGAATGGAGTTTTGCTTGGTGTACACTAGAGTGATGGGCTTTGAGTCCGAAATACCTGGGTTTAAATCATCACTCTGACATTTTACTGTTTGTGTGACTCTGAGCAAGTCACTTTGTGTCTCGGAAATTCATAAAAGTTATTTACTAAATCATGTTTAGATTGGATTCAACACTGGAAGCTATATGACTCAGAGGAAGGAATCTTAGGTTTGAAGTCAGAGGGCCAGGGTTCAAACCTTGACTTTGCTACTTACTGCTGATTTGACTGTGGACCATAATTTAACCACTTTGAGACTCAGTTATCTCATTGGTAAAATGAGCATAATAAAATCTCCAGGATTTATTTCCAGGGATTTTTGTAAGGATCAAATAAGTCAGCATATGGAAAATTCTCCAATGACCTTAAAGTGCTATATAAATATAAGTCATTATTATTAACAACCCTAGGGCCTAACTCTTCATCTGTAAAATGGAGTGTTGGACTAGATAAGGGGTTCTTAACTTGAGATCCATGGAATCAAATGGAATTCTCATATAGTTTTCAAGTCCATAAACTTGGATGGGGAATATATACATTTTATTTCACTGGTTGCATTTTATTTTAGGCATTATTCTATGAAGGGGTCCATGGAATTTATGAGTCTATGAAAGGAGACCATGATACAAAAAAGGTTAAGAATCCCTGGACTAAATGCTCTCTAATGATCTTTACTTCTCTAAATACGTGAGGGAGTTTCCATCACTGGAGTTCCACATACTTCCACACATCTTAAAAGATAGACTAGATCACTTCTGAGATCTCTTCTATCTCAGTGATTCTGAGAACAGTGTAACATTGTGAAAGAAAGAATAAGGAAAAATTAAGAGTTACCTGGTACAGTAGAAACTTTTATAATAATTCTGTCGCTCATGAATAACTAAAATTCACTATCAAAATGGGGCACAATGGCAGTGAAATTCAACAAACATTTACAAAATATTTACTATGTCTAAGTCACGGAACCAAGCATTGGACAATTTCAGTATATAGATGAGTAGCAGTCTTCATAGAGAGCTAGATGGCTACTTGTTAATGATGTTGTAGAGGGAGTCTTTAGGTATGGGTTAGATTAGAATCTAATTTAGATATTATCTTAGATCTTTTCAAACCAAGAGTTTATCAATATGAAAATGTATAATCAGGAAATCTGGTTTGATGATGAAAATATTTGGATGGTGTGATTGGACTTGTGTAAATAATTAGCCAGCACACTTGCATTCCAAGGATCTTCCACTTGAATCATACCTTTGCCACTTTCATCTTGGGCAGATTATTTACCTATCTGGACTCAGTTACTCAGTTATGAAATTAGTTAGTTGGGCTGAATGACCTCTAGATTTACATTCAACTCCAAATCTGTGATCGTATGACTTTCCTGAGATAGCCACTCTTCCACAGAAGAGTGGACCTCATTAGGAGCTTCAAATGAAATTTGGCTATAGGACAAGGTAAAGGGGATTGCTGCTTCAGTAATTTTGAGAGGCTGTTCGTGTTTAATTTTTTGGTACCTTGCAATTCACAGTGGCTTTAAAAATCTGAAATAATTCAGAAAACCCAAAAATATCCTAATCCTTTTCCCTTTTCTTTGCATCCTCAAATGGTCTGAAGGAAGAGACAAGGGAAAAGGTAGCAAGAGGTCTTTCTTAGTCCATGTATGAAGGAGTGGCTTTTAAAGGCTAAAGCACTTACAGGAAGCTCCGAAATCAGTGAGTATTCACTGTTAAAGTTGTACTTGAAGGGACCAAGCCAGAAAACACTGAGCTTTGGAAGAACCAAGAAAGAGGAGGAGAAGGAAGAGGGAGAAGAGAGAGGAAGAGTAAAGAGCAAGAAGAACATGAAAAGGAGGAGAAGGAAGAGGGGAGAAAAGGATGTGGAAGTCAGAGGGTTAGAAATACAAGTTATCCATTTACAAGGGATATTGCAAACATATGGGATTTTTCTCAAAATTGGATCTTCCTCCACCAATGCAAATCAGCTCTTCCTAACTTAGTAGATAAGTTTTAGGAAGTTTTCTCATGAAAGTCCTAGGATCATAAATGTAGAGCTGGAAGGGAACTTAGAGGTCATTTAGTTCAAATCCCTCATTTTATAAACTAGAAAACTGAGGCTCGTGAAGTTAATAGCAGAGCCAATATTTGAGTTATTATTATTATTATATTCAAGCTCAACAATTTATTCATCATATCCCCTTCCCTCCCATAACTATTAATAAGAAAGAAGAGGAGTGAGGACTTGCTAAATCAAAAAAAGTACCTCTCTGAATTCTATGTAAAAGTCTTGATGAAATAGATGGGGATAGGTGGGAAGGGAGCACTCATGGTCTTCATGTCTCATTTCTTTTTTCACCTATTATCTTACCCAGGCTGCCAACTAGTAATGAGGGAGAGGAGCCATAGTGGAGAAGAGAAAAACAAACCATTTCCCTGGCACGGTATATTTAAGAGAGTGAGATGCATGAGAGGGAAGCCCCCTCGCACACATACTTGGGTGGCAGTCTCTGTGGTGGGGAAGAAAAGGAGAGAAGAATGGACTGCCACACCCCTTCCCAAGCTGGGATTCACTCGCCTTGGAGAAGTCCCCGCTTCAAGATCTGTCCATCGCTTCCCGCCATCCCCGTCCCAGTCCTCAATCATTCCAACTAAGTGGTAGTCCTTTACTTTCAAAGTGGGTGATGTAATGTATATTACTGTGTGCCCTGCCTGCCAGTCCCCAGAGGGGGAGGGAATCCAGAGACCCCTAGAGATGAGATAATACGGGGTTTCCAGAAATAGGGGACTTCATCTCTACGTTGTGGACGAAGAAGGCGCCTGCAAAGCACGCCCCACTTTCGCACTCTACTGTGCCCTATTAGTCTCGGTTTCTGAATGAGGAAGATACAGATACCGGCGCTAAAGTGCCAAGTGGTGAAATCTGTAACTGGAACTGTGATCGAAAGCCGGGATCCGAAAGACTACTTCTGGGGCAAGCCAAAGGGCGTGATTGGGGACAGTGGAGGGAGGGAGAGTGGGGTGGACATGGGGCGTGGGTTGTGGGGGGCGGTTACTAGGGCTGCTTACTAGAGGAGAGAACCTTCCTGCGTGAGACCCAGAAGAAAGGGGGTCCAGAAGCCACTCCAAGCAGTGGTGGGGGCGCAGCAACAGCAACAGAGAGCCCGACGGAGTTAGGACCGCTCGGAGCGTCCGGGTCTCGAGGTAGTATACGGTTTGCAATCCTTCTACTTACTGCCAGTTGCAGAAGATTTTGCTTTTAAGTGAAACGTACATGCCACCCATCCGTGGGCTGCTGCTTCTCTGAGCTTGCTTTCCCCCCTCCCTCTTTCCTCCACCTCCTTCCCTCCTCTTGTCTTCCTGTCTCACTCTCCCTTTAATTTGTGTGCGCCCCTAAGTTTGCGAGAGCTTCCTGGCCACACTGAGGCAGGGTCCGTCCGGGCACGGCGCCGGGGGCGGGGGAGGCTGCGCTGGGGGAATTGCAATCCAGAAGGATCTCGGGCCATGTATATTTCATCAAATGGACTTCACAAGTGTCTCATCTGCCAGCCATCAACGCTATGTGCGGTGACATTTCTGACTTGAGTAGAGGAATGCGTGAAGGGAGCCCTGGCGAAATTGGTACGAGAGGATCTCCTTGGCGCCAGTGCTAATTGTCCTGATTTATGTCCCTTCTGAGTGCGCTCAACGTCTTCATCGGAGATAAAATGAGAGCGGTGCCAAGCGGGGCAGAGCCGCCTGAGTGCTGCATCTGATCGTGGGGAGTTCGGGCATCCAGGCGTCCTGCAGCTACTCGGACCAAATAAACGAGCAAACACAAAAAGGGAACGAAAGAAAGAAAGGAGGGGGTGGAAATAAAGGAAACACAGCAGCCACCAGGAAAGCCTCAGTAAAAGTTTAAGGCGAAAAGTGGGAGAGGTGGCGCGGGGAGTCGCAGAGGAGAGTGAACTGGGGAGACTGAGGTTGTCTGCAATTTTGTTCTTATTATCATCACATTTTTTTGGAGGGAGAGGCACCTTTCCTTCTCTCTCTCTCTCTACCTCTCCTCCCACCCCTTTTCCCCCTCTCCACTCCCCCTATCTACCTGTCAAAGTCACTGATCTTTTTGCATTTCGGAAGAGGAGGACACCGAGCAGGAATTCCCTCTCTGGGGTCTCAGCTTTGAAAGGGCCAACTCCTCCCGGGAGCCAGCTCTTTTCCCTCGGCACCGGGCGAAGGTAATTAAGCAGCGGGGCGTTGATTGCTGTTGTGGGGGCTCTCTTTCCACCATCCCCTTCCCAGCCCCCAGCCCCACGCCCTCTCCTCTGGACTTCTGGAGGCAAGTGAAGCAACTCTGCGGTGGTGGGGGCGAGCTCGACGGCTCCTACAGGACCCCCGACTCCCTCCTAATCAGTCCGCCCCGGTGCCGGGTCCCCGTGCTCGCCCGAGGAGGCACGGCGGGGGAGAGCAGCCTCCGCCCGGCAGCCGCGGGCTCCGATGCTGCCGCTGCCGCCACTGGACGCGGACGAGGCTGGGAAGGTCCGCGGCAAGGAGCCGTCTGCTCGCCTCCCGCTTACTGTAACAAGGGCAAATGGTCCACACGGTAAGTGCAGCCTCCCTCCCTCCTTCAGCGACCCGCCCGTTTTCTTCTTTTTCTTCTTTTTTTAACCCTCCCGTAACCCCTCTCCCCGCAACCTATGGCCCCCTCAACCAGAAGAACTGTAATGCAATCCACAGGCAGAAGGGAAGGCTCCGGGGGATGGGAGAGGAACTTTGTAGAGCACCTTTAGAAGACAAGCCTGTGTGGTATGCATATGTGCACCAGTACACACGCACACACCACGTATGTGCATGTGTCTAGGTGCGCCCATCAGGTAGCATGTAAGCACTGGTCTCACCCACCTCTCGATCAGGGTCTGTGTCCTGTTCCTAAAAACCCGGACGGATATGATCATATCACTCAGGAGCATACCTGACCACACACCAGGGGATCTGTCAGGTTTATTTTGACAATTGACTTTTGCCTGGGGCGGGGGGGGACACAAAGAGGTCCCCCTCCCCACCAAATCAGTCCTTTTGCAGCCGCGGTGGTGCTGGGGACTAAGGGGAGAGGCTTTTGAAGTCTCTTTCTTTTAATTCCTTTTATTGGTGCAAGATTAAAGCATTACTATCCCATGCCCTGCAGCTGGGAGAGAAAGAAGGATGGAAAGAGGAATAGACTTCGGAATGCAGACTGAAATATTTTCTCAGATTATTTACTACCATTAAATGAATCAGTCGATGGATACGGCTAGGGAAATTGAATTGCTCACAATGCTATTCTCCCCTGTATGGATCTGTGGATATCTATATATAATACAAATAATACCGAATATTATTGGGCTCAAAATAACCAATTAAGTGATTCATACAGGGAAAAGTTGGATACAAAAAGAAACTGCGCCCTCTGCTGTTTCTTTGGGTACCACAACCGGGGACCAATTTTTCAGGATCCACTTAAGAGTACCTTGTCCTTGCACGGGAAAAGATGACTAGCCACTATTCTAAAGGACCTTTTGTTTGCAAGAGCTAGAGTCGGCTCTCCTGTCATTGCATTATGTATAAGCGGGTCTTTTTTGGGGGGAGGGGGAACAAGTATCTTTCTTTTCATTGCCTTTTTAGTTCTTTTCCTTCTCCAGTGTCTAATTAATCTAGGACCTCATATATTGGCATGTCATTGAAACTCCTCTCAGTTCATTCAGTGTGATTCCACAACCTCCCCCCCCCCACCATCTAATTAAATTCAGGCTCATAAATAAAACCTCAAGCCATCCTCATCAACTTCTTGGAATGAACATTAGCAACCTGGCTTCCCTTCTCCCGTCCCCCCAAGCCAAGGACATCAAACCCATAAGGGGTGAGTGAAGGAACACATCTTGTGGCACAAGGATGGTAGGGAGCCGGAACTTTAAAAGAAGAGAATGGAAGTGATTCAACAAAGAGTGTAACTAGCACAAAATCTGCTAGAAGATGGGAACAGAGTCCCTTCACCAAATAAAGGAGCGGTCCTGTATCATAACAGTGTGTCAGTCTTTGGAATAGAAAAGACTGAGAATTCCAATTAGCATATGGTGAAGTTGGCACCTCACTTGTTCTGGAAATAAAGCCCAGTTTTAGGATAGAAATCACTAAAAGTGCCCTCCCTTTCTGGCAGTTGAAAAATTAAAACTTTAGCCTGGGAAAATGAATAAAAGTCCAATCTTTCTTAAAATACATTTACTGGTTAAACTTCAGAAGAATTAATGGCCCAAGCACCAAAGTTTATTGGAAATAGGTGGCCTTTACTGAACATCTTTACTCTTGGATGTGTTAACTCACCTATTACCAATTTTCAACTCAGTTAAGTTGACTTGACCACTTCCCTCCTCCCCCTTCCACCATGGCAAAAGAAAAAGGCTTCCTCCAAAAGCATGTGTTGCAGATAAGGTTGTTGGCTGTTTGTGTTTTGTTTTAATTTTTTAAACTTTACCTTGCTTTAAGGAGAGAATCTCGAGACTTTCACCTCATTCTGTTTTCTTTTTTAGCAATATAAAAAAAAAAAGTAAAAACAGAGGCCTTCCCATTTGAACCTTTTGTTCAGATCTCTGTATTGCTGCATGGAGCCTATCTAGAATTTTTTTAGATACCATGAAGCATGATGGTTTTCTACTCCTGAGTGGCAATATCACAATACCATGGATTCCATACCTTGTTTACTAGCTTACTGATCTTTCCCCTGCTGAAATTCAGGAGTAGGTGAGTCTGGGGAATTTGATAACAGCAATAACAGATTTTCATTTGTTGACATCCCAAACTGTATTTGCTCTTGAATTTTTAGTTTGGACAACTTTTATGAGGATTGCTTGTCCCTGTTTTCTGAGGGTAGAGGATAAAGTGTGATATTATTCCTATTGGTTGTATAAAATTTATGCAAATATTTATCTTGGTTAACTTTTTTTTACACCGAATCATACCAGGGACAGCCTTCATATTTATATAGCCTCTTAAGATTTTATGTGTCAGGAAATTTTGGAAGAGGTACTGATAGTTACAAAAGCATGTCTGGAAGGAAAATAATTTTTTAGACCATTCATATGGTGGATATGAAGTGTGCATGTACATATGATAAATTATATCTCACAGAATAGGCAAAAATATAGTATAGTTTTTAAAATGGCATGCTCTGTCAACTCTTAAAGATCTGGGTTCAAACTTTAGGTGCTTATTTCCATAAACTTCCATTTTTGGAGAATGTGGATCTTCCTGGCTTAGATAGTTGGAAGAGAGGAGAATTTAGTGTTTGGCTGAACAGACAGAGAAGTTCTTTGGGGATGAAAACCAACTTTTCTACTGGATTCTTTGGTTCTGAAATAGTATTAGGAATTTTAATAATCAAGCAGAGTGTCTAACACTAAAACCTATAATATACATCCCACGAACTATATGCTATCCAGTTTTAGTAGAAGATTTTCTCCTGAGAAAAACTGGGACTTTACTTAAAGACTTTGGTTGTGATCAGGATCTCAAAGGCTAAGAGAATGATTATAATATTCCATAATGTAAATATTGTATACTAGTGACACCACAAAGTAATCCAGTTCTTTATATTTTAACCAGAAGAATTAAGGAAATTACTAATGTCAATCTATATCCAATGGAGACACTTAGAAATGCTGACTTTTCTACAAAAAGATCCCTGAATGCAAAGTATGATTCAAGTATCTTTTTTAAAAAGACAACATGGGCAGTGAATTATATTGTTCCTGTTTGGAAAGTTGTCAGGTGATAGGTAGTGGAAACTGTCTACAACTTTGTCAACTGAGACAACCCTAATAAAATGTGATTGCAAACCACATTATTCTATTTCTCTCCATTTCAAAGTGTGTATATTTATATCAAGTTAATGTTGATGGGGAATAGATTCATAGTCTCCAATTCCAGATGCACCCTGAATTCAAAACCCATGGTCGATAGAACAAATATAAACCCAGCAACACCACCAAGTGTGAGGCTCTATCCAAAATGGAATGCTGGGAACCATCTAAAATATCTCAGCCATGATGTTTAGACATAAGACATCAACAAGAATTGGCAGTTTATTTTGCTAGAGATGTCTAGCAATCATTTTAACTATAACTCTTTACAGCTAGAAGTTTAGGGCTTCTATTTGGGTCAAAAGAAAGGGCCTTTGGAACACTGTGGAAAGCCAATGCATGGTGGAAGTGAATCAGCTAAAGGAAACTGAAAAAACAAAAAGATGTACTGTATGCATGCCATTTTTATAGTGCATTCCATCCTTGATCAATAACATCTGTCAGGTGGAGATGTATGACAAATATACATATTTATACATTTCAGCCACACACTTATACAATGATCCATGTATCGCAAGTACTTATAGCCTCACAGCAAGAGTTTCCGTTCAAAACAATTCTTCACTGTTTGGGATTGCTGACAGACCCAAAAACATTACTTAATTACTCTAAATTTTTAAGATCTGCTGAGTAAAGAAATGGACATCACGAGATTTGACCCTGCCAGAGAGCTCTTCTGGTGCTGCATATATTTAGAGAATGTGGCACGTGAGAAAATTCAAAGCCTGAATTACTTTGTAATTAATTCAGCTACAGCCCAGAAGGGATAGCCCCAGTGTGCTAAATGCCAAAATATGTCATTGAATACCCCTGTTTGCATAATCCAGCTGCCTGGCCCTTTGTGGCTATGACTTAGACTTTTAAAGCCCATCTAAAATTTGAATTTAACGCAATTGAGATCAGACGGACACCAAGGCTGTAAAAGCTCAAAATCTAGTTATTAGAAGTGATCTACTTATGTTATTTAGGGAAAATTTTTCCCTTTTATTAATTTATATTTTTAATAGTAAAGTCCTGTGTTTGACAAAGGTCTTTTCTCCCCTGCAGCTTAATATTTAATTTTTTTTTTTGAAATCTGGAGATTTAATTTCTTTTAAATTTTTGGTTAATATGACTTTTTAAAAAAGTCTGTAATCTTGAGAAACAGGAGATTATCTAAGACTAGAGTACATAATGAGTGACGCTACAAAGATTAAGAATAATAAAAACAGATAGCATAATTGGGTTATGAGAGCCTTGATGACCCCCTCCCCGTGCTCTTTAATACACTTTGGTCAATATCTTTCCCTATGTCAACAGGAGCTCATTAAGTGGCGATTCTGCAGACTAACTGAGCTATGCTGTATTAGTTCTTGCCAAAGCCTGACATTTTTAATACATTAATAATATGTCTGTAATGTAATGGAAAACTATTAATCACAACTGGTTATGTGCCAGGAATGTAAGCTATAATTGGCTGCTTCTTGTCAGAGATGTCTGTTGCTCAGTCCTACATTTGCCTAATATTCAAATATCTTGCACTCCTCTGCATTTTTTTCCCTTGTCAGGGCACTATGGTAGATCAATGTGATAGTATATAATTCTGTGTAATGACCATCATTATAACTGGGAGTCCTTTCAATTAGAATTTCTTATATTGGCAGTATTGTTATGTCATGAGACATTAACAGGTGCAAACCCTTGTCTCTCCTCCATGCTCATACTGTACATATAAATATGTACATTACTTCCAATTTTGGTAAGTTAGACCATTTCCTTTGCTTAAACTAAGTGTAGAAGTTACAGCAAGTTGGATGGAAAAAGAGAAAAAGGAAAGAATTACCAATAATGAAAGAGTGGAGTTACCTGAGTTCCTTTTGGAAATCAATAAAGAGAACCTTACGGATAATTCAAATTTATGCTTAAATGCTTAGATTTGGGGCTCTTCCTATGCATAACAAACAAACAAAAACCACTGTGACTCCAGTAAAAGAAAAATCAAGACAGATTCTTCAAGATAAAACCTGAAATTTTCACCAATCAAGTTATTTTTGATACATACGTAGTTAAATGTTTAAATTTGAGAGTACAGGTTAATAATTTTCAGGTCTAACAGATTTATCGTTCTTGTTTAGCTGCTCTTCTTTGCCTCCCTTCAAGATATTTGCTAGTAAATGTACTCACATAGTAAACGTGTTCAAAGCACGTACCCAGACTATGTTACTTTACATTACTTTTAACACTTTCAGAAGTAATTAAATTGTTTAACAAATGAGTGTTTCTAAAAATACTAACCTTGAGGCCATTGCTTAAAAATGGGAAAAAACAGAATGAATGCTCAAATAGCCACAACACATGGGTCCATGTGATATTGTTTTAGTTTAAGATTTTTAAAATGTCCTCTATGTAAGTTTTACTTTATTAAAAAATGACAAATTCAGATCTGTAGTTTATACATGTTTAGACAAACTACTAATTACTTCGTCATGGAAATTCAAATATTCAACACACTTCCTAATAGAAAATATTGCAAATTGCAGCTGTATGATAACATTTTATGAATGGAATATAATGAAAATTGCACTTGCATCCATAAAGCAATTATTATAAATTACTTTGCTATGGAAACACTATTCAACCATCTGTTGGCATTTTGTAGTGTCTGTAGCTTAGTTCATTTTAAGATGGTGCATTATTTAAGTATGGTAAGTCCTCTTATTGTTTTGAAGACAATTAACTTGCATGTTTAAAGAGTGTTGTGTGGATTTAGAGGTCTATGATGAAGCTCATAAAAACTGCATTTTTGTCACTTCTGGATTGTGGAGAAGGTAAATCATTTTTCTAGGTGTAAAATTACATGTGAACAATGAATTATTTGATTATCTTACTTTATTATTTTTAATTGCACCTGGATTTAAAATGTAAATAGCTGTTTAGTTTTGACAACAAGTTAGCTCAAAAGGAAAAGTTTTAAGTTGGATTTAGTGACACTTTTGTGTCCAAATGTGGATTGCTAGTAATAGTCATTAATTAAACCCACTGTGAAATGGTATAGACATTTTATTTTAGAATAAATGTCATACTATTATGCTTCATGGCCTGTTAACTTGCCCTCTTCTATTTTTATGTGTATGTTTTAAATCGGGCATTTTACCACAGAGATCAAAGTTTTAATATGGAACATAATGTTGGCCTTTGGGACAAATTCTCCACTTCTGTTATGGAAAAGACAGAAATGATGTGTTAAAAAAGCTAAGAAAATGGAAAATCTAAAAAAAGAGAAATTTGCTCTTTTATATTTATTTTTAAACAATTTCCAGTTTCCAAGTCTCATCTCTATCACTAAATACAGCTGAACAAAAGATTCTAAGTTCTTCCAATACTAATGAGCAAATCCAAAGGGACAGCCTAGTGCCAACAATACTGTTTTTCATTCAAGCTAACAAAAGCTGAGAAATGTACAAGGAATTTGGATATCTTTAGGGTCCCTCTGCCAAGAGACAAAAGCCACACACGTAGTTGTCATTTCTTTGTCATTGTAATAAAAGAGCTCATTTCCCCCCATTGTTCTTTCAGGATTTTCCAGGCCTGCCAGTTATATGAGGAATGTTTAAATCTGGCTGTTTGCTCTCCATTTAGCCTAGATAGAAATATAATTTTTGAACCAAAAAAACCTGTAAGTCACCTGCAGCAGCACACATGTGCCTGTGTTAAGGAAGAGTTAAATGCTTTATATCAGAATGCTTTCCAGTGTGAATGATTTCTTTGGTTTGTTCATTCTAGCAAAGCAGCCACAGTAAAGGTTATCCATATTACACCAATTTGCTTTATATTACATCAAACCTCCCAAATGTCAACATATCAGACATTTGGTAATGCATTGATTCTGGGACAATAACTCTTACTCTTATTGTTTCTAAAAGGGTGTTGGTGCCAGAAGAAAAGAATGATTGATGGGAAACAGACACCAGGCTGTAGACACTCATCCTTTTGCTTCAGATACTGATTTATCAGCGAGTCTGGGCATCCCTTGTGAGTCGTGAACACAGAGGAGGATCACTCAGGGTTATCGGCAGTCCAACTGAAGACCTACCACTTTGCTAAATTATCATCCCTTCTTGGACATTTGTTACAACGACGACACGAAAAAAAATCAAAACAAAGCAAAGCAAGACCCCAACAATCCTAGAGATAAGCTCTGGGACAAAGAAAAATCTTAGGGCTGGTTATAAAGGCCATCACATGAGTATGATAGACTTCCACCAAAGTCCTCGACTTACACAAAAAAGCACTATATTCTAAGATATCACCACTCTTGGCTTTGGAATCT
The DNA here is from genome assembly GCA_023548195.1 of Bettongia penicillata ogilbyi. Classification (NCBI taxonomy): domain Eukaryota; kingdom Metazoa; phylum Chordata; class Mammalia; order Diprotodontia; family Potoroidae; genus Bettongia; species Bettongia penicillata. The sequence goes on along the minus strand of JAJHZJ010000460.1, from coordinate 3,876,522 downwards.
GCTTTGGGGCTTGTGTGTGTATATTTAAAATACATATATATATATATATATATAAAGAAAACAAAGTTACAGTCCACCAACTTTGTTTCAGTCCTGGTGAAGTTGTCAAAGGATTTAGAGATGTATTTGTCAAGATTTTTATCAATTCATGCCCTTTGGGTTACTGTGTCCTCAGTGATGCAGCATTATCCATCAGTGTGGGGACATTATGATGTGTGTAAGACTCAGATTTACACAGAAGAAGGGAAAGTTTGGGATTACATGGCTTGCCAGCCAGAAGCTACTGACATGACAAAGTATCTGAAGGTGAAATTGGATCCTCCTGACATTACCTGTGGAGACCCACCTGAGACGTTCTGTGCAATGGTGAGATAAACTTTTAAAAAAGAGTATTTCCGGGTTAAGTGGGGGCATGGCCTATATACCCAAATGCTAGAGTGTGAAGACATAAAATGGGTGGAATCCTCAGGTAGCTGATTTGTTTTTACAGGATAGCTTCATTCTACAAATAGGTTTCCTGTATAAGGAATGATAATTTGTACAGTATGATGGATGCACTGAGACTTATAGTTGGCTTCCCGGGAAAACAGAGGTTTTTGCAAGAGGAAGTGTACTGTAAGAAAGTTGAATTGAATGGCCAATTTCAGATCTGGGAGCTCTGGATGGGAGTTGATCCTGTTTGGTTGGTTAAATGTAAAAGCCTGGGAGTGGTGGGGTGGTGATGGTTGAAATACTTTGTGATATAATAATAGCAATAACAAAAATAATACAATCATACAATAAGTTATCATTGTAATAATTATTTATGGTTATTATTATTGATAGTATTATACTAGGACAAAGATGAATAGTGAATGATTGAGTCTTGGATTAGATCCAAATACAGGTGAGTTCCCCTCCTTCCCCTGCCCCAAGTTTGTCTGTATTAGGAAACAGCTATGATTTGGTGTAGTTGGTTAAGTGAAACCTCTCTCTTCACTATCCAAGAGCTACAGAATAGAAGGATAACAGAGTCATAGAATGTCAGGAAAATGCTCCTTCAGAAAGGATATTCCTATCAAACATATAGTTAGTTCCTGGAAGCCAGCAATTCCAGAGCACAGAAATGCAGATGTGGGTCTGGTTTTGGCCACAAAATGATCAGAAATTGTTCTCTCAGTGTTTCCAACTCTTCTTTGGTTGGTGGTGATGGTGAGGAAGAGAACAGTGTGGCATAGTGGACGTAGAGGACTAAATGGAGAAATTAAGAGACTTGATTTCTAGTCCTGGTTCTGACATTGAACGGTGGGGTGACCATGGGTAAATTGTTTAATTTTATCTAGATTTCAATTTCCTTATCCATAAAATAAGGAGAGTCACAGAATTTCAGAGTTGGGAGGGACACTGATGACTATCAATTCCTACTTATACCTATAAAAATAATTCTTTTTGCACCACCATTGATAAGTAAAGACCTCCGGTAAATCTTAAATCTACTACTTCCTGAAGCAGTTGTTTACTTTTAGATGGCTCTAATTACTAATCGAGCAGCCAATAATCATTTATTAAGCACTTATTGTATTCTACACACAGTTCTGGAAATACAAAGCCAAAAATGAAACAGTCCCTGCCTTCAAGGAGCTTGTATTCTATCAAGAAAGATGCATCAAGAAGAAATCTTTCTAGTTTCCAATTTTTGATTTTGGGTTTGCTTTCTGGGTCCAAGGAGAATAAGTTATAAATCCGTTACCACATGACAGCTTTTTCAACACTTGACTATATGTGTTACTGACTTCTCTTCTCCAGGTTAAATGTATTCAGTTTTTTCAACTGATCATCATAAGGAATGATTTTTAGTCCTTTCACCAACTTGGTTGCCTTCCTTCTACATATTTTACAGTTTATCAATGGTCTTCTTAAATCAATTTAACTAGATGGTCTTTGATCCCTGCCAGCTTGAAATTTTATGATTTTGTGGGTAAAATTAAAAAAAAACCGGGGCTTTACAGTACCTATGTTGGATTTTTTTTAAATAAAAAGGACATATATGCAAATATGTCTAAAAAGTAATAATATATGGTGCGGTGATGGAAGTTAAAGGGATTAGGTAAGACTGATTTTTTTTTCAATATTATTACTTTGATTTAAAGCTGGCCTTTATAGGAGATGTGATCCCATTTTTCTCCAACATGACGAGTATGAAGATGATGCTTTTTAATACATTTCTTACCTGACTTTATTGTTTTGAACCTGGTCTGGCATTTTCAGGATACTGAAACTATTAATCAAAGTAACATCTGTTCACCATCCCCAGTGAGGTAAATTAGCATAAGATCATCTTAGACCTAGCATTTCAGAAAAAAGGCTTTTTAACAGGAAACAATTTTGAGCAATAAAGAGTGTTTTCACCTGAACACTAAGGGCTTGCCATTTTCCAGAAGTGCCTTTGGGGACTGGTTTGAATTACAAACTGGACCTGATTTTGTGGAGAACGAGAAAAAGAAAGTGACTGTCACTATGACGAAACTGCTTCAAAAGTCTAAATATTTCAAAAAGAGGACTTGTCTCTCTGAGAAATGGATGTGTGCTAAGCAAATAATTTGAAATGTAGAATCAAGAGACTTCCATGGAAGGTTCTTATTTAGAAAGAATTATACATAATTTTCATAAAGTCTGTTAAGAAGAGGAAGAAGTTTGTCATTTTTATAAAACAGATTGAATTGTTTCTGACAAAAGGTTAGATGACATGCCAAAGTATTGTTGTGAATCTAGGGGAAATTGCTTTTCAGGCGATGTTTGCTAAAATATCTGACTCCTTAAGGTGTAAGAAGGATGTCCACCAATGCTTCCTCTGATGCAAATAGGCTTTTCTACATAGTTCTTTATAGCACTTATAATATCATGACTTTTTTGAAACTGTTTAAGAATGTAGACGTGAACAGAAAAGTTAGAAGTAGTCTTTTTCGACATGTAATTCCAAGCAGCATGAACCTGGTATAGTAAGTTCAATGAGTGGTTTACCTGTGTTCACCTGCTATCTTTGGTTGCCTCCTCAGTATGGCTCCTGTGAGGGAGTTAGCATGAGATAGGAATAAGAATTTAGATTCTGTAGGACCTGTTTTCAGGGACTGTTAGGTCTATAATCCTACTGTGTTGTAGGAGTTTACTTATGGACTTGAGAATGATGTATTTTCCCCTTGGATAGAAACTATCTTCTTTTTTTTTTTGACCTAGTTTTCCAACCTTAGACTTCATTGGAGTCATTCCCAGTAGCCCATGAGTTCTGATAAAAAAAATAATAAAAGTAAAATAAAACTGAATATCAAACTTCAAAAATCCTTAAGTTGCAAGTGTGGGCTCACTGTTTAGAAACTCTACCACACAGAGGACTTTCTGACCATCAGAATCCAGGCCATCACTCAAGTGCCTGAGTCTTCTGTGGATTTGAGTTAGTCATTATACATGACAGTTTTTCAGGGAAGAGAACCGGGTTTATGAGGCATTACCTGTCAATGCTTAATTTGTACTCCTTAATATGCATATTATTGGCATAATGGATTTAATAATCTATCATCTAAATGAATACTTTGGGACTATTTGTATGCACATTATAGACCAAGTCAGTGATAATGGCCTAAATATAGGCACACAATTGCTCCTCTGTAATTTTGACTTTTCCATAAAACTCTACAGCATAAGGATTCCTGACACAAGACGGTAAAGCTGTCTCAGGACTCTGCCAGCTCAGGCCTGCTTAGGTGCTCCTTAGCCCCAGGATTTATGGAAGTCAGTAAAGTCATTTGTGTTATGGCTTACTCAGGCTCCTCACTTCTCTCTGACATGCTTATCCATAACTGTTCCCTCAGAGTCATTAGGACCTATTATATCAATGTAGCTGCCATACACACCATTGCACGTTTTGCCCCATATGTAAATTTCTTTTTCTTTTGCTGCAAAATAGTTTCAAAGACCATTTGTCCAATTGATAACACCCTTGTTGGCAACGATAATAGGGAGTTCAAGGACTGGGGAGCAGGGAGCATGCTGAGAGGAAAAGCAGAGCCTACTGGAGACTGGTCTTGTTTAACGCAGTGTGGAATCACATAAACAGCACATCCTAGGTTTATCTGAACAGTGAGTCAACCCATGCACAGCACACTACTGTTGAGGTCCAACATTCCAAAACTAAAAAACAGACTCAGAGAATATTACAACACCATTTTGCAGTAGTTGCTTTGTTTCCTCAGAGTCTATGGGATGCTGGGAATTTTTGCTTTGTCTCTATTATCTGTTGCCTCTCTTTCTTTTGTTTCTGTTGATAGTCTAGTGCACAGTGGTTTCAGTTGCTTTGAAAGAGAGCTGCATTGACTTTAAAAATGAGCACAAGAAAAGAAAATAAGGCATCATGGGTCACTGGGAAGAGTGCTAGATTTGGAGCCATAGGGGCCCTGACTCAAATTGAGCCCTGTGTGACCTTGAGCAAATTAGTTTAGTAATTTATCTTGATAAATCTCATCTAGGAAGTGGGGAGGGGGTTGGATTAGATGACATCAAAGGTCTCTTCCATCTCTAAATCAATGATCCTATTATCTCTCATAACAACATGCCTGAGTATTAGTTAAACAAAAGCACTATTAACCCTGGCAGAACATTTAAAAATCAAGCTCATTTAATATAAGAAGGCGAATTTCACTTTCTACCTGCAGAGAAGAAATGCAATTATCCCTTCCATATTGAGGGAGTTGGGGGTGTGGTCACACAATCTAGAAAATCTTCATAAATTTTTTTGACCCCCCCTTCACACCAGACAAGAAATCTAATTTTCTTCTTTTTCTTTTTTATGGGGCTTTTACAGTACCTTACTGTAAAATTTTGGTAAAGTATTTGGTCATAGGTCTTTATCATCTGTTGCCTTTTATGGGTCATATGTGGTTTTTGCAAGACTACCAAAAAGTTCCCATTTAATTTCTTATGCTGATCAGTGACTTATCGAGATCTTGAAGGGAAAGGTCACTATGTGGAATGGATAACTATAGACCAGAATGGAACACCTATAGTACCAAGAGTTGAGTGACTTAACTCCTAGTCCTGTTAATGTCTCTGAATCGTCTTTTGAGGGGGACTGGGGTAGAGAGTGGTTTTCATTAATATCTTCTTTCCCACCTATGCCCCATAACTCCCCTCCTGCCCAGCTCTGAGATTCTACCACTCAATAATCTTTGGCACAATGTATTCCAGAGAACTGTCTACACTTAAATTACCAGGAATAAGAAAAAATAAAGTGCTATATTAGGTAACAGGTGAACTGTTGAGTATACTGAGAAACTTATACTTCTTTTTTTATTTTTATTTTTGAGGCAATCTGAGTTAAGTGACTTGCCCAAGGTCACAGACATATCCTCTGAGGTCAGATTTAAATTCTCCAGGGCCAGTGCTCTATCCACTGCTCCACCTAGATGCCTCAACTTCTACTTCTTTTGAACTTTACACATCCCTTAATCAGTTAAGATTGTGTGCAGAAAGTTATTTTCTGAATATGTGTGTTATATTGAGGGTCATATAGTGTGAAGGCAGCTTACAGAAAGCTTGCTAGATTCTAAACCTACTTCTGCTATGTATTAGTGGTATGACCTTGGGCAAGTCATTTTCCTTTTATGGGCCTTAATTTCCTGGACTTGTTGAATTCCAAGGTCTCTTTTAGCTCCAAATCTATAATTCTAAGTAGAGTATCAAAGCATAATAATTCCAATATGACACTGAGTGTTAATGAAGTTCCTGTCTATCATCCTAGTCAATTAAGAACACCAGGTAAGAGAGCTGGTAGTGTCAGAAAATCCAAGATCATTTTAGTGCCAACAACTTCAATTGCATACACGATGCTATCATATTATGAACCTTCCCTGAGATCTGAGATGACAGTGGAAAGCCAGCGATTTCCTCTTTGTGTTTAGACAAATCTCTCTGTCACATCTCAATGCAACGCCCCAGTGGCTTAAAAATGGTAAAATTATCCGCAATTATCTCCACCCTGCAGCTAATTTTCTGAAGAAGTTAAACAGAAGCTTTGAAAAGATGCCCACAGACAGGAGAAGTCGGTGCATTTGTACAATTTATGGAACTGAAGTGCTGATGACAGTCGAAATGCGAGCCCCTGAGTGTTGCTGTGGATTTCACTGCCAATCAAATGGAATTAGGAAACAAGATTATTAAAAAGTCTTCTGTGCATATAATTCTGGCATAATATTATGAGGTGGACATTAAATGTTTCCCTTAGAGACTTGAGCATCGTTAATACCGCATGCCTTTAATTACAAGTACACTCATATAACTAAAAAAAAGAGGAAAAACAAAGTACTCTAAGGTGTAGTTAGCAAGACTGTTACAATGTTTGTGGAAATAATTAAAAGGAAAATTATTTTTCTAAATTACTCAGTCACAATTTGAAACAAAATGAATTTTCTTGAAGAAATATACTACCATATTCATGCATATTAGACAAGCATAGCCATCAACCTTAATATGCTATTAAGGATTGTTCCTATGACATTTCAAGATCAATTGCCATCAAGGGGGAAGGAGAAGGTACAAAACTTGGTTATTTTCATTTGTTGTAAATGTTAAATGTTAAGCATATTTTCCACTGTTAAAATGGAACTTATAAAATCTTCAACAGAATAGATGCAGAGCAGCAACCATTAGGCTTCTATTTTTGGAAGAATTGGGTGACTTGAGGGATTGAGTATAATATAGAGTATAGAGTTTCTGCTTGAAATTGATGGTTTTGAGATCAGCTCAGGTTGCCATCTGGTGGCTATTTGGTTGCCTCTGAGAAATTAGCATTCTCATTGAAAAGGTATCAATAACAGTTCTCCTAAAACTTCATATGAAAAGGAATTTTCAGCAGACATCACAACTGTATAAAAATAGACCCTATTCACATATGCTGTCTTTCCAAAAAATAAGGAAAACTTTAATGTTTGGGACAAGTTTTCTTTCATTTTATTTGCCCTCTACTATACCAGGACAGTGGTGTTAAAACATCTGTCAATTTCCATTTCCCCTCCCTTCAAGTTCTTCATTAAGATTATTTATTTACAGGATTACTTACTTTTTTAAAAGAAAAAATTCCTCCTTTGCCACGGTGTTCATATTGGAAAGCAGAATTCATGTCCAAGGTATATTATTCCTCTAAATACAAAGCAGATTAATTTTTCTAAACCACCCCTTTGTCTTGTCATCTCCCTGCTCAAGAGCCTACAAGGAGTCTTTCTTGCTTACTGAATCCAAAGAAGCTGTAACTAGTAATTTTAGCATTCAAAGCTGAATTCAGTAGAGGCAGGAGTGTGGTATGTGCAAGGACACCATGAGGCCTCAGCTAAGGATTTTGGGGAGGAAGGGAGAGTAATGTTGCATCTGGTATGCAGCCAGAACAGAAGCTTCCTATTTTAACCAAGCACTTTTATTAACTGGGTAGTGAGCTTAGTTATTTCTATGCTGCAGAAGGAATTCAAGTGAAATCACCACCTTTAAAATTTCAGTGATACGGAGCAAAGTGATGATTGCTCTACCATGCTCATGGCTCTGAATGCATGGTCTAAATATCTCCATCTGAATCCTAAGTGACCAACACAATCATGTGACTTTATTTTGCATTACTTACAAATACAAATCTTCGATTCCATTCAGGGTATCTTTTTGCCTCTTTACTTTTGCTAATGCTGCTCTGAATGCCATTCTCTTCCTTTTGTTTGTTTTTGAACCATACCCAATGGCGCCTTCAAAGCCTTGGCCAAGTGGACTTCTCCGACAAACCAATCAATAATGATCTATTTCTTGCTTTTCTAACTCTGTACTTATCTCTTCTGTACATCTATGCCACACAATTAACACTAGCATACACTTTCTGATTTTCTAATTGTAGGAATATTTGTCTATTGTATCAGTTTGTCGACAGAGGTGGTATAATGTAGCGAGGTGTATGTTCAAACCTTAGCTCCAGTACTTATTAGCCTGCATGTCTGTGGATGAGTTGTTTAGTCTGCTAATTTAGGTATTGGTTGCCTTGGGTACCGTTTACCTTGGGTACTAGGTACTGTTTACCTTAATCACAGATTCTTGATAGATTGTCTGCATACAAAACTTATTTTTAACCTGAAGTTTTATGTATGTACGTCTTCATTCTCAGCTATTTTACACTCCTAGGGGGCTATGATTTCTGTACTATGGTATAGTGCAAACAGAACTCAGCTTAGAGTGAGAGAATCTGGGTTCAAATTCAAGACTTTCTGAATTCTTCTCAGTTATTACCTTAGGCAAGTCAGTTATCTTTTCAGGAACTCACTTTCCTTACCTATAAAAGTAAGGGATTGAACTAGAGGACCACAAAGTTTATTTATTCATGTTTGACTCTATGTGATCCCACTGGCAAAGATACAGGGTGACCTACCATTTCTTTCTCCAAAATGTCCCCATTTTCCAGATGAACCACTGGGGCAAACAGGGGGTAAGTGCTTTACCCAGGGTGACACGCAGATAGTAAGCATGTGAGACTGGATTAAACTCAGATCTTCCAGATTTCAGGCACAATGTGCTATCCCCTGTACCACCTAGCTACCCACAAAGTTCCTATCTGTCATTAAATCTGTGACCTTTTTTGTACCCCACAATAGACAGAAGAGTGCTAGGTGCAGTAAATATTTGCTTATTTCTTTGCTAATTCAATTTATACCCCCCAAATTCTCTTTCTCCTCAATGTTTACAGCTTCCTTGATCTGCTTTTATGATAAATGTATAAATGCCTTGTCTGAAGTATCATCAATCCCAGATCACAGCATTGTCACTGGGAGGAAGTTTAGAGGTCCACTTCACAACTACTGCCCTTGAGCATATTGCTTGCATTGTTTTCTTGATTTAGGCATCTGAAAATATTTAGGAAAATCAAATACGTCACAAGAGAGCTAGAGAAAAAGTGAATTCTCTGAGCTTTCTCCCTGAAGATGGGCACCAGTGATTTTCTTCTCCTTTTATCTTTAACTGCAGGCTTTATTCTAGAAGAAGCATTAGTTATTTAACCTTCTGTTGATTTAACTTTTTTTCTAAAGTCCACTATGTTTTTAAAGTAATAATAATAATATCCTACATGGAAGATTTGCATATGTCACTGTTTTGTCAGTTAATCAATGAAAATCTGAATATTTCTTCCCTAGAGGAAGGTCCTTCTTTCCTCAGGAAGATTCTGTTAACTTTTCCATGTCCTTGGCAGTAACTGCTGCATTTGGTGACATAGCAACAGTGATATAAGGTACGTTGGACAGAGTCACCTGGTTGCTGCCTTCTATGAACTCAGTTGCTCTTTGGGCAATGAAGTTGGGAAAAAAGCTGTTTATTTTCCAAAATTCACTGTTGGTCTCTTAAAGGTAATAATGCTAGTCCTGGAATAATAATAATAATAAAAAATCATCGCATACACGAATGCTTCTCCCTTTAACAGTGCCTGACATAAAATCTCAGTTGGTCTTCATTCTCTAGACCAATGAATAGATTGGTCTTCTATGAACCATTTTGTACTTCAGAGTTTCTTTTCTTGTGAAAGGGGAAGAAAATGATCAAAGTCACTTCACAGCAGTCAAAATGAAAGAAAGCATACTGGAATCTGGCTGCTTGCAAGGTTCTTTCCAACTGCTGGTAATTTACAGATTCTCATAGCTTCCCTCCTGTGAAAATTAAAGATGTGGATTGTGGGCAAACCCAGAAATGGCTTCATTCTTTGACCTACTTTAAGACCAGCTTCTAAAATATTAAATGCTATCTTAAACTAGGCATTTGTTTTCACATAAGGAAAATATCTATCTTGAGAGTTATTGAGAATTCTAACCATTATCAGTCTTCATGTGCTGGATATGGTCATGCATACTTTCTAATCCTTGTTGCTGAGGAAGATTGAGACTGGTGGACCATCTGAGTTTGGGAGTTCTGAGCTACAGTGGGTTAAAGCTTGTTGATTGCACTGTTTGACACCAATATGATGAGCTGCTGAGAGCAGGTACCACCACAGGATGCACAAGGAAGGGCATAATGCTCCATTTAAAACAGAGCATGCCAACGCCCCTATGCCAATAATTTGGGCGATTAGCCCATGAGTGACCCCTGCTTTTGCAGTTTGGACAAGACAAGGAAACTCAGACTCAAAACAAATAAAGAACAAAAACTATGTTCATAAATGTTGTCTAATCTTTTTTTTAAAGTCATTAAAGGTGCCATTTTAAGATTTTTTCCTGTATCGTTCTGTCCTTTGCTGATATGAATGATCAAATGTAACTTTACAGCCCGTGCTTGGTTTGAACATATCTGACTAGTTTGGGGAATATTGTAATAATTATCCTGTATCTGACTTGTGCAAAGGAAGATTTCACAAAATATAAAGATAAAAGTTAGAAGATGAAACCTACTTAGCGATTTAAAAACTGATGAATCCCATATTTCAGGAAAAGTTCATTCAGTCCATTAACAGACTCTTTGCATTTGCTAATTCCCCATTATAAGAGATTAACAAAAATTATGATAGTCTGTTGATCTGACAGGCAGATGGAAAAGTGGTGGTATGGGAGATAAAAACAGCCTCTAATTTCTACTTAATCACTTATTAGGTATATGAACAGGGGTGGGGACTTTTTCACCCCTGAGGATATTTTTTTTCCTCTTCTGTAAAATGAGGAGGTCATACTAGATGACTTTCTACATACTAGACTCTTTCAAGTTATAGTGATTTATTTCTCTGTGTAACAATTCAACAACTAAGGTTTATATGATGCTCTAAGGTTTGCAAAGTGATTTACATAGGTTATCTCATTGGATCCTCAAAATAGCCCTGTGAGGTAGGACTATTACTATCCCCATTTTTGTAGATAAAGAAATTGGGGTTAAGAAAAATTAAGGGACTTAATTAAAAGGGACAGAATCACACAGCTGACAAATGAGACAAGATTTGATCTCAGTTCTTTCTGACTCCAACTGGAGCTCTCTTGTCACTCTAGTACCTTGCTGTCTTTGTTTACAAACATTTTCTTACCATCCAAGCGGAACAGTGACCCAGTTATGGCAATTTTGAGTCACAGTTTTTCCATGTTTTCCGTAGTGACATTCCAAGGTTAAGGCTACTTTAGGTTTGAGGACTCAGGCTAATTTTGTAGGAGGACTGTTCATATCAATTCTCCTCAGTGAGGGCAGGACTGCTTTTAGAAACCACCAGGGAAGGAGGTACATGTTGGGTACTTGTTTCATGGGGATTGGTTGGAGAAAGTTCTTAAAAGCATCACTGGGGAGGGAATAGCAGCACCAAATGCATTTGTCTCAAGGAAAGGGTGTAAGGGTGTGTGTGTGTGTGTGTGTGTGTGTGTGTGTGTGTGTGTGTGTGTGTGTGTGTGTGTGTGTGTGTGTGTGTGTATTATGCTGCCAAATCTCAGACTACATGTTGACAGACCTAGTTTGGGAAATCTAGGTAATTAAAATTTATATAATATAATTCTATTTTATATAGCATTATTTCATATTGCTCTTGTCTCTGTCACACTGTGACTATATGCTCCTAGGCAACTCTCTAGCTAATCTAAGCATATAGATAGCTCATCTTTAAATCTAGATCAATAAATTTACCCTTCTAGCACTTAATGATCCAGTTAAACTCTCCTGTTACTCAAACTCAAGGATTTATCTCCCATCTCCAAGCTGTTACTCAGGTCATCCTCCATCCCTAGAACTTATTCCCTTTCCCCTACTCCCTGTTCCTAGCCTCCTTAGAATCTCTAGCTTCTTCCAAATCTCAGCTTGCTTATCATTTCCTTTGCAAAGCCTTTCCTGTTTCCCTTGTTCTTACAGTCCTTCCCACCCTGAAATCATGTTTTATTTCCTTATCTGCATTCAGAATGTTTCCTTCTCAGTAGAAGGAAGCAAACTCCTTGCAGGAAGGGACACTTTTGATGCTCGCCTTCAGTGCCCATGACAATTATCTGTGAAAAGTAGTCACTTCATCAATGGTTAGCCATAGCTACTTAAAAACTGATTTTCTTTTTTTACTTTACTGTCATTTTTTGGTAGTTGTATGCTTATCACTTGGATATTGGAAAAAGCATTGAACTTGGAGTCAGAAGACTCTCGATCAAATCAGAGCTTTGTCACTTACTATCTGTGTCACCTTAAGCAAATTAATTAACCTGTCTGAGCCTCAGTTGCTTAACATGTGAAATGAAGACCAGAGGATTAGAAGACCTCTAAGATTCCTACTAGTTTAAAGTCTATGACACTGTAATTACAAGGTCTTAGGGAAGAACTTAAATCATACATTTGGTTCTTGTTTTTAGAAGTATGAAATGTTGTTACTCAGTCATGTCTGACTCTTTCTGACCCCATTTAGAGTTTTCTTGGCAAAGATACTGGAGTGGTTTGCCATTTCCTTCTCCAGCTCATTTTACAGATGTGTCTAGTGATTTGTCCAGTCACACAGCCAATAAGCATCTGAGGCCAAATTTGAACTCTGGAAGATGAATTATCCTGATTTCCAGACTTTCAACTGTATCTACTGTGCCACCTAACTTCCTGTTATGAAATGCAGTAGTATGATTTCATTCTTTTCAAAATTTGTTTGATTTTTTCAAAGTTAAAAATGATCATAGAAAATTTTATTTTATAAGCAGAATATAGATCTTTGGGAAATGCTCTTATATGATAGGAGTCTTCTTTGGAGGATAAGCAATCTAATCATCTGTGGTATTTTGTATTCTTTTTTTCTTTGTTTTCCATTATAACATTAATATCAATGGAAATACGTTGCTGGAAATCAGAGAGGAAGGAACACATATTTACTTACTGCCTAAAAGAATATGAAGTCAGCAACTGTGGGCTGCTTAACAAAATCATTCTTGTGAGAGAAATGTTGAGCAAGAGTTAGTGTAGTGTTTTAATTTTTTTATGATAATAAAACTTTATAAAATTTTATGGTAATAAAACTACTTACACAGAATTTTCTATTCAATTTACAGCCCCCCAAATATACTGATATAGGATTCTTGCTTGTCATAGTTTTAAAATGTACTTTGGTGACTAAGTAATGATAAAAGCTTCAGAACCTTGAAATTTCACCTCAATATTATTTACTTCATTCCTGGCTTATGGTAAAGTCCAAAGAACATATTTTTAAATATATAATAAGTTAATGGTCTTTTGCATTATGTCTTTTAGGATCCAAAGGTGGACACACACACATATACATACACATACATGTTTTAGAAGTATGAAATGTTATATATGTATATATATATATATTATATATATATATAAAATACCAAATAGTTCTACTCTTTTAACTTCCAAGTACAGAGATACTTATATTATATATATATATATATATATATATATATATATATATATATATAACATATGTATATATGCATGCCTTTGCCATTCATCTGTAATAATGGCCTGACAGTGGTTTTCAACTGGATGATACCCCATTTACTCTGCAAGATGCTATATATATATATGTATATATTACCTCATATCTCATAAAAGTAATCATCCCATAGATGAAAACCTATAACTAATGAGTAACATTACTTAAGGATTTTAGAAAGGGCGGGATACAATTAACAATAAAAATTGTAGCTGAGGAACGTCCATCAGAGATGATGGGTTGAACATGCAGAATCATAGATTTGGAACTGAAAAATAACTTAAGGAACATCTAGTGCAACGCTCTCATTTTACAGAGGCGACTGAGGGCTCAGGGAGGGGATGTGACTTGTCAAGGTCATACAAGGTCTTAAATGTCAATGCTGAGATTTGATGCTATATCCTCTGGCACTAAATTCAGCCCTCTTTCTGCTATACTGTGTTACCTTTCCTATGAATGTATTGTAGTGGATAGAGAAAGCAACTATAATAACAATCCACACTTATGTTGTATTTCAAGATTCATAGTTAATAGGTAGGAGAGGAACTTTTAAAAATCAAACCTATAGTTTTAATGACTTAAGAAATAAACTCCCTCTACTAATACAGATGAGTGACTATTCTGCACTTTTTAGTATTACAGAGCTTCCTGGTGCACTGAGTGGTTAACTGATTTGCCCAAGATCACCAACCCACATGGATTAGAGGTCTGAATAAATCTTGATCTTGCTGACTGAGATCAGCTCCTATACTTTCTCTCCTGAAAGTATTATTATTATCCCCATTTTAAAAGATTGAGAAACTGAAGAAAACTGAACCTCGGACAAATTATGTGACTTATCTAGGGTCACTCTAGTATTTGAACCCAGACTTCCTACTTCCACATCTGGTTGCCTTTTTATTACCCTATGAAGAGCTTAAATTGTCCACTTCTTGGTCACTCTTAAGGTAACCATGCAAAAACAAAAGGAAGAAAGGAAAGAAAGGAAGAAAGAAAGAAAAATGAGGGAAGAGAAAAAAGGAGAAAGAGAAAGAAGGAAAGAAGAGAGAAAAGGAAAAGAGAGAGAAAAGAATAAAGAAAGAAAAAAGAAGGAAGGAAAAGGAAGAAAGAAAAATGAGGGAAGAAAACAAGTAAGGAAAGTAGGGAGAAAGAAAAGAAAAATGAGGGAAGGAAGAAAAAGAAAGGGAAAGAAAAGGAAAAGAATAAAATGATGCTTTTAGAAAAGAAAGTGAAGGCAAGGTGGGTGATGTTGATGTTTGGATATCGAAATAGAAAAATGCACTTATTGTCTTCACTGCCAAAGTCACAGACCTCTTGGTGCTTGGGTGCCCAGCTGAGAGCATGTGTATCCTTTATTTCCATGCTAGCTTCAATACTAATCTAAATCGAAACTCTTCTAGACTAGCAGCTTGGAGTGAGTCTCTAAAAGTTCTCTGTTTACAAATCTATGAATTGCTTTTACCTTCTTTGACTCTCCTTCGGAGACCTATCAGACCACCGCCTCATGAGCATCTGGCTTTGAGCCATGTAACTATCACCCAAATCACTTTACAATGGTGGCTTAAAAGCAAATGAAATGTATTAAAAATAAAACAGTATTAAAATAATCTTCCATGGATGTTGTGGCATTTGCATTGAGATTATAATGACTCAATGTTTTAACAAAGGTATTAGGAATGTCTAAAAAACAATATAACTCTTGAAAACAAAAAAAAAATGTGAACAAATAAATATTATTTTAAAAATAAATTCCATCAAAGGCCATATTAGTAACAAAGTGTTCACATATACTCGATGTGTCAACCTCCATGGAAAATGAAAGCTTAGCTGATGGGAAAAGAGAGACAGACAAATACATACTAGAAATCTAAGTCTTGCTGCCAAAATTCTCTCTGTCATCAGACACTTTGATCATGTTATCTCCTCAAAAACCTCCTTTTGCTCTCCATTGCCCTCCAGATCAAATAAAATAAGGCATCATAAAACTGTCTTTTGGTTCATAACTCTTTATCAATTTGCCCCTGCCTGTATCTCTGCCCTGTTTCCTCAGAAAGCTGTGTATTTCTTTTACTTCAATCAAGGGGAAAAAAACCCCTTCTTTCCTACTGCTTCACTCCTTACCTTCAGTTGCCTTTCCACAATTTTCAAAAGAACATAAGCAATGCCATGTGAAATCAGGCTAGGGACCCATTTAACCACCTCTTGGTAATGACAACAAGGGCATATTCTGCGGGACAGTTGGATGGTTGATTGTTATTGTATCATTTCTCTAGTTTAGAAATGTATTCCTAAGCATCCTCAACTTTCCTTTAAAACCTTTATAATTTGGTTGCTATATTATCAACTAAGGATCATGAATTTCCCAAAACCTCTCTTGTATAGTATAAACCTGTGTAGTACAGCCTCCCACTTCAAATCCATCAAGTCATTTCTCATCTCTGATTCATAAATTGTTCTTTCAAAAAGCATGATTTAAGTGTTTTTAGGCAAACTAGTAGTTTAGATAAAGTGAACCTGAGATCCTAAATCCCACTTACCTAAAATACTATGACTAAAATAATCTGATAGAAATTCCCTAAAGTTGCTTTAAAAAGCCCCCCAAATTTGGGTTCATTGCAGCTTATTTCTTCAGACTGAAATTGATGACAACATAAACTGCAGAATATTATAGTGGATAAGGGAGCTGGTGTGAGTGGAAGAAAGAATTAGGTTCATATCCTGCATATGACACATGATGACTGTATGACTCTGGACAAACTAGCTCCTTTCAGAAGCCCAGGGCAGCTCTCTACTGCTTCAAATTGCGACATAGAAGTTGATGCATTGATAGGCAATTCCCTTTTGAGGAGTTCTTAAATTCATGGCATAGGGGTGGGAATGGGGAAAGATCAGTAACTCCAATTGTGAATACTTAAAATATGATAATGTAATTCAACTCAGTGCATTTTTATTGAATGTCTAGGTCTATGACTTTTGGAAAATCATTTAACCCATCCTGACCTCAGTTTCTTTATATGTAGAATAGGGATGACAAAATAGAAACATAGCTGACTAACATTTAGAGTAGTCAGAGTTGCTTTGAGGATCAAATGGTATAATGGAAATGAAAACACTTTTTCCCTTAATACCTTACAAATGCAATAATAATAACTGGCATTTATATAGTACTTTAAGATTTATAAAGCACTTCCCAAATATAATCGCATTTGATCCTTATAACAACCCTGAGAAGTAGGTGTAATTATTATCTTCATTTTACAGATGAGGACACTGAGGTAGGCAAAAGTTAAATGATTTGCTCAGGGTCATACAGCTTGTCAGTGTTTGAGACATAATTTGAACTCAAGTCTTCCTGACCCCCAGGTCAGCACTTGATCCACTACCTCCTAGCTGCCTCTAAGGCTATAAGGTAGAGTTGGTGTTAATAAATTATTTCTACTATTACCATCATTCAATCCAATTCCACATAGACTGATTGAATGTATATTATATACCTGGAACGCTGCTTAAACCCTGAGGCTATAAGAACAAAAATGAAATTGATTCTGCCTTCAAAGGGTTTACATTCTACTGGTATAATTCCTATGAGTAAAGTACAGTGTTAATTCCTCTGAGGAATAGAAGTCAAATATGGATTTCTTCCTCTTGAAAAGCCTCTGGTCCAGGCTACAATACTTAAGCACAGGGTGCCTGAAACATTCCTGGAAGGTATATAGTTAAGTGCTAGAGCAAGTGATTCAAGTAACTAGGAGTGTGAGCCCAAGTAGTTCTGATCACAAAAGGGGCCTTGGTGAAAGGATAAAAAAAAGCATTGATATATGAGCAATTTAATCACGTACCTCCAGGGCCTTAACTTCAGAAGTGTTTTCCTATAACACTGTCTGCCATCACAATTCTCCTTCCTTTTCTAATGTGCTTGATATGAGATTTCACTGTAATTCCAGATAGGTTGTCATCATAGGTTGTAATATGATTGTAAGCCCTTTCAAATTCCATTTTTAATTTTTTTTTTAATTTTTACTCAGAGTAGCCAGACAAAAGTTCAGAGTAAAATTTCCTGATGGAATCCCAATATACTCATGACCTGAAGACACTGACTCCTAAAACCATCCTTTTAATACACAACAAAGGCCTTTTCAAAACAGGTATACCCATCAGTGAAAAGGTAAAATTTCTTACTCAGCTGGTGTTGGTCAGTGCTTTGGTTATTTACACAATAGAGTCTTTTTAACACTTAGAACTTTATTTGGGAATATGGGCAACTGCAGAGGGCAGAGTATTTGATCAGAAGTTAGAAGTATGGAATTCAAATAACAGCTATGCCACTTATTACCCGGGTATCCTAGAGCAAGCCATTCAATCTCCTTCAGGGCCTCAGTTTCCTATTCCGTAAAAATGAGTAAGAGATGGAATATGATGTCCATTTTAAGTAAGATCCATAAGGTCTCTGACTACCAAATCCTGTAATTCTTTAATCATAGGACCATTGATCTTACACTTGAAAGGTTCTCAGAAATCATCGCCTGCGACTCTATCATTTTGGTCATTGGGAACCTGAGTCCCAGTGAACTGAAGTACCCAAAGTCACATATGATGAGTGAGTAGCTCAACTGAGGTTTGAAGATAAGTTCCCCATTCCCAGATCCGAGGCTCTTCATACCATACTACATGACTTTATTATCAATGTTATGACAAAACAGAAATGTGTCTACCTAGCACTTAGAAAAGAGAAAATTCTTGTGGAATATTGTTCTGATCAGAGAAGGCAAAAAACCCCAAAACAAACCCATAGATATTTATAATATAATACCATCAGATTTTTACATGAACACAAGGAAGGAAGACATTTGCTCCCCTGGCTATCTGTTAGGAGACTGGGAAAGAGCAAAGGTTTAGAATAAAGAACCCTGGTTTCTACTTCCAGATCAGCTGCTAACTAGCTGGGTGATGAAACAAATCTCTTCCTCCCTCTGGGGTGTAGTTTTCTCATCTATAAAAGGAGGGGGTGGGAATAGATGATCTGCCAGCACTGAAATTCCATAGGTTCAAGTTGATTTTCTTGGCCCGTTTTAGAAAGATATAAATATGCTGCCCTAGAGTTTTCTAGTGTATTCATTCCCTCTTTAGGAAGTGCTCCAAAGCATAGCTCCTTATTTCCTTTGCCATCTTGCAGAGTGTGGTAGCTAAGTTGGTTTTGGAAAAAATGAATGCCAGAGTCTTGGGTGTTGTTTCATCTTTCTGGATGGCATTAGGTGTGTTAAAAGGCTGTCACTGAAATCTAATTAGATCTGTGAATCTTTGGGCCCCACAGTGTCAAAGAAGTATTATAAGGATGACAAATGGAAAATTGTAAAGTTCTTGGAGATCTCCAGAGGAAAGGGGCTATGTAACTTCAAAGTATAACTAATGGCAGCATTAATGTAGAACGATAAGGTTGTTGATATGGATACAATCTGGAATGCAAGATAATTTTCAAATGTCACCATACTGGCTTTTCTTTCCCTTTCTCATTTTCTGAAAGCCAGCAATCAAACAGAAGGACTAATTGTGGGTAAAGTTTTCATCTTATTTCAGTATCATTTAAGAAAGGAAAACCTAAGCTCTTAATTTCAGGGGAAAAGAAAAAAGCTGAGTTCTTGAGCTGCCTGTTGGTGCCAGTTTATAACCTAGAGTGTATGTTTATAGCTAAAGAAGAATTCATCCAGTCAACACCACACTCCTACAAGGAGAAGCATGTTTTTTTTTTCCTCATATGTAAATCCTGTGTCTCTTTAACATTCTGGAATGTTTTACATTTTTTTCCCTGGGCAAAAACTGTCAGAAATCATCATTTTAACTCCTCAGTTTGCTTTTTACTGTCTACACCTGCTCATAAGCATCTCTGGTCTCCTGTGAAAAACAGAAGCCAGACTGATTCTGGGTGACATTTACAAATGACTGAAAGAGAAACCAAACAGCAAATACCTAAGAAGAATGACTCATTTTTTTGAAAAGCACCATGTGGACGGCCAAAAGAACAAGTACAGCATGTAATCTTCTTGACGGCACCCAAGATAACTCTCATGCATGATTTCTTTCTCCTGTTTTGTTCATCCTTATTCTCTCTGCTTGTCCTCCCTTCCCCAAACCCAGAACATTTAGTTCCTTGGCTCCACTGAACCCAGGTCTTATATGGATGACCTTGTACAAGACACTTTATTTCTGTATAATTCATCTGCAAAAATTTCATCTGTGAAATAAGAGACTTGGTCTCTTCTAAAGATGTGCCTAGTTCTAAATTTGTGGTTTAGGATCCATATGGAAATGCCCTAGGAAAACCACACTCTACTATAACCTACAGAAGTGTCCTAAAATGACAGGACATTTTCTAGTCATTTTATTGGATGACATTTATGCAAATTATCAATACCACTTAATAAGGCACTGATCTGAAAACCTAAACAACTAGAAGTCCATAATTCACCAGAGCTACCAGGTCCCAATCTGCTTCCTTGCTTCACGAAACTGTATTTTCATCCTTATTTTGCAAAATATCAGAGTTAGAAGGGATATTAAAGTCCCTCTACCTTCAACTGTCACTGCAAAGAATTCCATTATAACATATGCAACAAATAGTCATCCAGTATTTCTTTGATGTCATCAAATAAGGAAGACACCCTTTCCCCTCCACAACAGTCCATTAAACTTTTAATTTTAATTGTTAGGACATTTTTCCTCACATCAAGTCTATATTTGCCTCTTCATAACTTCTGCCTCTTGGCCCTACTTCTGGAACTCTGATACCAGTGAGAAGAAATCTAATTCCTGCTTCACTTTATGTTCCTTCAGAATATTTTCAGAGAGTTTTCATATCACATACCTTCAAAGTTTTATCTTCTTTGGGTTATATACTACAATTTCTTACTTTTCAGAAGAAGAAATTAAACAACCCTCTGAAAGCAATTCAATCTACACGTAGTTGTCTATATGTTTTTTGTGTCATACCTCCCTATCAAATTCTAGTCATTTGTCTAGAACATTATGCTTCACAAATTTAAGTGAAATTTAAAATTGTTCTGTGTGACTCCAGAAAGCAGAGGTGGAAATAACAGGAGAAAGATACAGGGAGGGAAATTTCAGTTCAACATTAGAAAAAATACCCCACTAAAACCATAGCATATTAGGACAAGTTATGTTTAGACATTACTGAATTGCAGAATATTAGGGACTATTTAGTCCACTCCAGTCCCATTACAGATAAAAAATGGAGTCCTAAAAATGTGTGGTGCTTTCCAAAAGAGACACAGTTACTAAGTGGTAGAACCAGGACTTTAATCCAGGTCTTCTGACTAAACCTGATTATCCACCTGGACTGTGACAAGTAGCAAGTTCCTTGTTACCAGAAGGAGTTAAGCAGAGATAGAATAAACATCTTTCAGGGAGTAGTTGAGGGACATGTAAGGACATATATGTTAGAAAAGTTTATACTGGTTGAGTGGCAATATCTGCTTTTAAAATATTTGAAATGCTGCCAAGTGGAAAAAGGAATGGAATTTCCCTTTTTGGTCCTACAGAAAGGAAGTGGGAACAATTCAACAAATGTATTAAGCAGGTATTATGTAGAAGATATTGTGCTACTCATGGGAGATATAAACAGTAAAAATGCAACTGTCCTTGCTCTCATGGGGCTTCTGCTGGAAGGTAGTGTATGGAGCTGATGTGCGCAGGTGGATGGAAGGTTCAGAGAGGCTGATTTAAGATATTATAAGAAAGCTAGGAAATTTTAAGGATAAAAAAGCCTCTCTAAAATTAAAGCTATGCTACAGTGGTAGTGGGTTCCCTTTCCTAGGAGATCTGGAAATGAAGACTGAGTAAACACAAAGATGCTTTAGAGTAATGGTGTCAAACTCAAAAATAAATGGGGACCATTAAACCACAAATAAGGATCACTGTGAACTGCATATTGACTTAGCTTTAAAATGGATTATTATATTATACATATTTCATTGTATTTTTATTTACTTTGCAAAATATTTCCCAATTGAATTTAAAATTGTGATTTAATTAAAATTAATTAATTTTAATCTGGGTCGATTTTGGAGTTTTGTGATTGACACCTTGACTGTTTTCAGGTGAGATTGGTTGACTCCTGAGGTCCTTGCTTGTGGCAGAATTCAATGATTCTTTCTCATCATTCACTTTAGTTTATGTTCTCTGCTAGCAAGTTCTGTCTGACTTATTGATGGAAATTTTGCTACTCCTTGATGCCAAACTAGATCCTTTGGTTCATTAACAATTAGCTCTAGATTTTAGTCTTTTCATTGTCTTTCCAAGCTACTTTTCCTAGATATCATTGCTGAATGACCACAGCTCACATATTGTGTTGTTGTGTTTGTCCTTCGGTCTCGAAGAGGACCATGACATCAAGATGATGACATGACTTGCAGTTGACTTTGATTTGAGTGAGGCAGTGCTGTGCAAGGTCACCAATCTCACTTTCTTCTCCTGAGCCATCTGGGTCCAGTGGCCTGATATTCATCAGGATGACTGGAGATGGCCCAGGATGCAATGTGAAACTGGAAGCTTATTAAACTTCTTCTTTAGCCTCAGTGGAGAGAACACGAAATGATGGCTAGCAAGACATTTTAGAGATGAAGATATTGACTCCATCTTCACTCAAATACATCTGTGATTTCATCTATGTTGCTCTTCCCTTCAGTTATGAAGACAGATTAGAACCCATCCATATCTATCCATCCTGTGTGCTTATATCTTCCCATATATTTATCACAAGATATTCCTATAATAAACTATTTTAAGAAAAGTGGAATAGACTGTTTTGGGAGATAGTGATTTTCCCATCATCTGTAGAGGTCTTCAGTTGGAGGAAGTATCATCACTTGTAAGAAATGTCAGAGAGGAATTTTTCTTCAAGATAGAGGTTATTTTAGATGACCTCTGAAGTCCCTTCTAATTCTGAGATTCTTTGCTTTCATGAATCTGTGGTTATAACTTCTCAGTCTATGATGAGAACTCTCCTTTCTGATTATGGATCTACTGTATTATTGTAGTCTTGATGATGGTGGTGACGGTGGTGGTGGTGGTGTGTGTGTGTGTGCGCGCGCATGTGCGTATGTGTGTGTGCATGCATGTGCACAAACTTAAGAAAAAACTGATTTGTACATGCACTAATGCAACATTAACTCTAACAGGACTGGACCGAGGAAAAATTGTAAACTAAGTAAAGATTGTCTTTTATACTTCCCTTGTCACTTCAAGAATTCATTTCACAAACTTTTCTAATCTGAGTATACCAGATGAGGAAGGACTGCAAAATGTTAGCACTTCATTCTTGCCATTTGTTTCTCTCCCTACCTCCACCCCAGGGCAACTTGGTGGTGCAGTGGATAGAACAAAAGTGCAGGAGTCAGGAAGACCTGAGTTCAAATCTCACCTCAGACACTTGACACTGATTAGCTGTGTGACCTTGGGCAAGCCACTACCCCAATTGCCTCATCCTGGGTCATCTCCAGTCATCTTAATGAATAGCTGGTTACCAGATTCAGATGGCTCTGGAGGAGAAGTGAGGCTGGTGACCTGCACAGCCCTCCCTCACTCAAAACAAAGTCAAGGGCAAGTCATATCATCTCTCTGATGGCGTGGTCTTCTTTGGCAACAAAGGATGAAGGATGAACATACAACCTCTACCTTAGCAATGAAGGAAACTCCAAATAACTCCCCAATAGTATACATTCATTAATGCTTAAGGTGTGAATGTTTCCAATAGATTTGTTCATTTTTATGTAGCTTTTGGAACATTCAAGATTAATAGGAAAGAATGACAGACAGAATATAGGATATGTTTGGGTTTTTTTTTTTTTTGGTTGAAAGAAAGAGACTTGCCTCAGTGTCCATTCAAATTTTACCCACCTAGGTTGCCACCTATTGTGCCAATTTTTGAGTGGATTAGCAATTCAGATTTCTTAGAGATAAACTATGAGTTTGAAGTCTAAAGAAGAAACGTTGAAAGATGATTTTTAACTTCCTTTCCTGGAAAAATTCGACTACACATTAATCAAATATGTCTGTAGTACCTACTCATAGGTTTGCTAAGAGCATCAAGTGAGACTGAATGAGGAACTTTTAAGCAAATGTCAGCTATAATTATTTTGTATAATACTTTTGAAATTTTGATGAACTATATAAATATCAGCTATCATCGTCAATCTCCTTTTTTCATCTTTTTCAATGAGTTTCATGGGACTTGTCATTATCTTGCTACTATTCTTTTATATTTAATGTTCTACATGCAATAGTGGATAAAATAAATGCTTTTTGGTAAAAAAAAAATAAACGTTTTATGATGTAAATTCATTTTCTGTAGTTTTCCCTGAACATCCTCAGTACCACTCCAGGAGCATAGAGGACAACAATGAATATATCTGCTTTGAATTGTCAGTACATGATGGTAATTTTTTTCCTCAGTCTCTAAACATTTAAAGATTTTTATTCAATGTGTCTTGGATATTATGAGTATTTGTTATAGAAACATTTACTAAAATGTTCTTAATGGTGGATCAACAACATGCAATCGTGGACCACAGCTGGGCTGGTGATATGGTTTGGTTCTAGTACAGTTTATTGATTGAGTTCTCTAGGATAGTTTGGGGGCTATATTTGTGGTATAGTGATTAGTCATCAGGAATTTTTTTTGTAGCTATTATACATCATCCTGGTTAGCATTCTTATATGCTGATATACTCTGCTCCCTTTCCCCCAATATGTTTGATAGATTAATTTCAAGAGAAATATCTTTCATGGAGTTACATATGACTAATTGCCATAATATAAACCAGACACTACAAAACATGCAAAAGGGTATTTAGTAGGTAATAACTTTTCATAGCCTGATGTGATGTATTACATAGTTTCTACTGTTGGTTTGAATGATCTCCCTTAATCACAGAGTTCAGACTCCTTTAGAGTAACTTTTTTGGGGGCAGGGGTAATATTTGCTTCCTGGGACCTGATCCTCATAAACATTTCTGTTTCTATAAGTAAATGTAGATAAGCTTAGTTATTTGATGCTTCTTTATTACATATTGTGGGTGTTATCCATGTGGTGTCTTGATTCTAAGTGACTATCTGGGCTGCTTCTCAGGCTTCATATGGAGGAGTGCCACTTTTGATTGCATTCAACTACTTGTAGCCTTAATTAACTATTGCTGCTCTGGGAAATGATGTCAGTTTATTCCAAAAGAAATGTTGTGATTTTTTTTTTTTAAATCAACTTATCTCATGCGCTAAGAATGTCTATCACTTCTCTTCCTTCTCTTTGTGAGCAAGTCTTAATCTTTTTATAGCTATCTTGGTGCTTAGCACTTTTAAAAATTAATATTATATGGATTTTTGTGAGATTATTTCTACATTTGTTTTAACCACATTGATAGTTCAAAAAATGCCTATTAAGTTAGGTATTGCTTAGGTAATAGATGCTTTAAATATGGTCTTACATTGAGTTTTAAATTCAGAAGACTGGTAAGTATTCAGTCATAGCTTTCTGAAACTTGCAATCTTTATTCTCAATATCTTTCAAGGTATCATATTCTTCACTTAGTTGAGCATAGTCCTCAGATTCAAGCTCAAAATGTAGCTTCTCTTCCAGGTGTATATTAATTTATTTATACCAAATGATTTTGAATATTTTGTACAATGATTCCATGAGACAGAGGAGATGTTTAATATATATTTTTGTTTTTGGTGGTTCTTGATGTCATCTATGCACATTAAGTGACATAAGATGTTTTGGTTCCAATTTCTTCTTTAGCTTTGAAGCCATACTCAATTCTTTTGAAGGGATAAAATAATGGGTTTAAGGCTAGGCAGAACCATAAGGGTCTTAAACTTTTTCCTTAAGTGATGGCATTTTTTTGTAATTTTTTTATATTACTGTATTGGTGGCATGCTTTGCATATAGCTAATTATCCATATGGATGTAATTGTTCTAGCAATGTTACTATTATTTTGCCTATTTTCAGTAAGTCCATGAATAAGCCATCAGTGTGGAAATGAGTCAAAGGCTTCACAATAATAGGTAAAGGAAACAGACATGTTATGATGCCTTTATGGTAACTTGTTCAATAATAACTGCACTGATCACATGTTGTTTTCTGTTGTCTTTAATGGGACTGATATTGTGCTTAGGTTTTCTCCTATGTATCAGCTGGATATTAATTAGCTAATGTCCTTTTTACAATCTTCAATTTCCTCTCTCACTACCTTTTGCCATGGCTGTTTATGACACGTCCTTAAGGGTATAGGTTCAACTTGATAACTGCATCTTTCTTTCTAGTTTTTTGCTGTAATGATAGCCCAAATATATACTGTTGTATTTAGGTCCCACAATGTAGTTTTTGCATTTCTGTCAATTACAGTGAAAAAATTGATTCATGACATTTATGGCAAATACTAGCTTCTTTAAATTAGCCTGTTTTGGTGTAGTTACTCTACTACAAAAGAGTAAGTTTGTGCTGTTAAAAAGAACGGAAAAGGAAAAATCTAGCATGAGTATTCTGTTTTCCTTTTAAAAATCACTGAAAATGGCATTATTTTAATAATCTCTTGTACTTTTGTATAGAATTTCTAGAGTTTATGTTAAATTAAAATCTTCAATGTCTTCACCCTTTTCTTCAAATTTTGGTTACTGCATGATTTCTGCTATTATTTCCAATAATCTGTATTTAGAGATGAAGTGACTTCCTACAGTTTGGGATTTGCATTTGTTTCCAAACTTCTTATCACTGTAACTAAATGGTACAGTAGATAGAGCACTGGGCTTGGACTTAGCAAGGATTAAGTTTAAATCTAACCTCTTACTAGCTATGTGATGCTAGGAAGGTCTCTTAACTTTCACCTGCCTCAGTATCCTCAGTTGTAAAATAAGGATAATCATAACACTTACCTACATGTTGCTATGAAAACCGAATTAGATAATATTATGTTTATCATAGTTTCTGACTCATAGTAGGAACTTAATACATGATTATTTTTCTTCCTTCTCAGTTTAACATTTCAAATTGATTGTCAAAACGCATGTCAAATTCAACATGTCTAAAGCATCTCATCTTTCTCTATATAGTTTCTTTACTTTCACATTTTCCTCCTTTTGAGGGCTCTACCATTTCTCAGTCACTAAGTGTTCCAACCTCAGTATCATTCTCAACAGTTCTAATACTCACTCTACACCTCAAATATCTTGTCATTTTTACCTTCACAACAATATCTTTCATATTTGACTCCTCCTCTCTACTCAAAAGAGTCTCTACACTGGTTGGGGCTCTCTTCATTTCATACCAGGACTATTGAAATAGCCTTCTGGTTGTTTTAGCCCTCTCAAATCTTTCTCCACTCAAGTCCATCCTTCATTCACCTATCAAGATGCCTTTCTGAGAGGACAGATACGACCATCTCACTTTGTCCCCTTATTCACTAACCTCTAGTGAGTTCTTCTTACCTCCAGGATCAAGTAAAAATGCTGTTTGTCATTTAAAGCCTTTCATTCCCAGGTCTTTTCTTATTTTTCAGTCTTCTTGCACTTTTATACTCTTTCGCAATCTCTACAATTCAGAGAAAGATCTTCTTACTGTGCTGGGGACACAAAGATGCTCATTCTTCCACCTTCCACACCCACTACCTAAATCTGGTGCCTTTTCACAACCTTTTTTTCATGCCTGGAATCATTTCCTTCCTCTCTTCTGCCTCCTGGATTCCTTTGCTTCCTTCAAAACTTAGCTTAAACCCTATCTTCTGTAGGAGACCTTTTCTGCTTCCCCCCACTGTGCTTAGATATGGTATTACTGTATCAGATATCTTTTATTTATATGTTTGTATATGCTATCTCCCTCAATAGAATGTGAGCTCACTGAGGGCAGTCACTATATTTTTGTCCTTTTAATCCTCATTACTTAGCACAATAACTGGCACCTGGTAAGTCCTTAATAAATGCTTGTTTCCTGACTGAATATGCCACTGACTAAGAACAGTATGAAATTCTTGGCTATAATTGGTATGATTTGTTTCTCATTTCATTATGCTATAATAGTGGCGTATAATTAATACATTCATATCTTCAGTCCACTTCATGTACATTTGTGGTTTTACTACTTTGGTGGTCAGTGCTATCTGCATTGAAATATTCCCAATGGGTGGCATATTGGTATTTCTGAATCATACTAGTGCCTACTATTTTTTCATGTTCCAGAACATTAAAGAACACTACTCATTGTACTAGGGCCAGTCTCTTGGAAATCTCCTTCCATATTCCTTCTAATTATTTTTAAGCAGTTTCACATTAGCTGAGATGTTGATCAATTGATAGTTTCTCCAGACCCCAAATCATTAGTGTTTCAGGTCTCCTGGTAGATTTTTACAGCTAACCTTTGTAGTATTGAGGCAAATGGAGCAGCTATTATTTATCATCCTGGTTGGCACTGCTTTTGATTATGTACCCCTATATGGTTGATAAATTAAATTTTGATGATATAGATACATACCTATATAGGTGGTATGTGATGGAAAAGGGATTTAAATCCAGGTTTTTCTGGCTCTAATGTTTGTTCTTCATTTAATATAGATAAAGATACTGCTCCTCTCTGTTTCCCTCTCTGTGTTCTTCTCTGTCTCTCTCTCTTTCTGTGTCTCTCACACATAGACATACATACATACACACACATACACACACACATTGTCTGTCTGTCTCTTACTTTTGCTCTCTCTTTCTCTCTCTGCATCCATCCACACAAACACATGCCCACAGACACATGTATGTATGCATACATCAACACTCACACTTACTGAAATGACTTGTGAATGCTTTGTATGAATTACATTAACACACAATTAGTCTGTGTTTGAAGTTATCTTTTCTTTTTTCATATTTGACTAGTATGTATGTGATATTCTTTGTTTAAAAAAGGCAGGATAATAATGATGATTATGATCTGATTTTTCTCAGCTTTTTCTATGGAGAAAAGATAGAAATATGAGGTAAGTCACTCTCCTGCCATTATAATTGTATACATAATACTCAAATGATTCTACTGTACATGTAGATAAATTAGTTATGTAGTTGAATAAAAGATGTTCTGTAAGCTTCTCCAGAACACAGTCCTTGAACACATGCTCAGTGCAACTCCAGTGGTAGATAAATGCCCTGGGATCACAGGTACTTTGTCTTGTTCTTATATGATTGTGATCTCCTCCATTAGGTCTTTCTTTTGAAAGCTTTACTTTTGATATATCTTGAGATGGTTCTGCTCTTCAGTCATTTCAGTCATGAAAGATACGGGAGTGGTATGTCATTTTCTTTATTAGTTCATTTTACAGATGAGGAAACTGAAGCAAACAGGATTAAGTGACTTACCCAGAGCCACACAACTAGTGCCCGAGATTGGATTTGAACTCAGGTCTTCCTGATGCCAGGCCTTCTATCCATTGCTATACCTAACTGCCCCTCGTATGATGATGGCATCTATTAAAAAGGTTGTCCAAATGTTTTATGGCTCAAAGTTGCATCTCAGCAGTCATGGGTAATGATCGCACCATCTTTACCATTGCCTTTCATAATCTAGTTGATCACCAAATCTAGGCTTATTAAAAATAAACATTTTGCAATTTCTGGTGACAAGACCTGGTTTTGTATTGCCATCAATATAATATTATGTCAGCATGATATTGCTTAAGATCATGTGAATGTTAGCAATGGAGAACCATTCTTGGATCTAAGCCCTTTCATTAGCAGCATCCAGAGATAAACCATGTATGGTTACAATGAACAAATCCAGAGAATGTGCCTATAAACAGCCAATGAAATGATGATCTCTTGTTCCAAAGGGATTTAAAACAAGCTCTTGGATGTCTTTATTGTTATTATGTGCTTTAAGAGTGCCTATCCATCATCTTCCTCCTCAGGTAAAAAAAGGTTTATCCTTTTGTAGCTTCCTCAGGATTATTGACCCAGGGTTTTGTTAATATTAGATGATTTTTTGTGAGACAAATTACCAAAACTTTTGACAGTCAATTTTATATTTCTGTAACCGTATACTAAGAATGAGATTGCCAAGTACTAATCACTTTAAATGCTGTTTTCCCATATAAGTTTATTTTCAAGACACAAGTCAATCTCTAAACATTTAATCACAATCTTCGACTTGAAATTTTTATGCTCACTAAATTCAGTCTCCTAAATAATAACCCTTCTATAGTTTCTGGAAGGAATGAGCTAGCCCTCAGTTAGACATCATTGACTCTTATTTCAACAACAAACCTTTATGACTCAGTCACTTGTTGTCCATAGATGGCCATTGGATTTCCTTCTTGATATTAGTCATTTCATAGACTTGATCCAGAGATGACCCTGGCTAAATGTTTGGTTAAATTGGACAAATCCAGTGGCATATACCTATTATCAGCCTTTACTATTGTTTGAAGTAGTATCTGGGGATTTAAAAGTATTTTTGCCAGTTTTTGACCAGTTTATTGTGTTCTCTGGGAATTTTCCATTTTCTTTTTGTGGTTGTTGTTTATAGATTGAATAGATGTCTTGGTGTTTGTTATTGTTTCGTAGAATTTTGTTATTATGCTTTCCATGTATGTTTTGGCTCATTTAACAATTCCAAAAGTTTACATAAAGAACAGTTTTGAAATTTCCCACTTCCTGCCTGGGGAGTAAGGAGAACATTCTTACTCTAGAAGAAAATGAGTTCTGCTTTTGATATGTGGAACTTGGAGATGCCTCTGGGATTTCCCTTTTGAAACATCCAGTAGACAGTTGTTGATGGGGTACTACAGCCCCAAAAGAGATGTTTTCTGATCATACAGACCTTGGAGTCAAATGTAGAAACCTTGTGACTTAAACTCTTGAGAAGAGTGTGTATAGAAACATAGAGTACACCCTATGAGGTACGATGTGGGTGATGAATTAGCAAAGGAGTCTGAGAAGTCACCCACGTAGGAGAAGACCCAGAAGGGAAAAGTGTTTGGAAAACCCAAACAAGATGAAGCAAAGTCTATCTATCTCAGTTGAAGGACCTAGAGTTAGAATCCAGATTATTGGTGGGGAGGTGATGGAGGTGATAGAGTTAATGAAGATGATGGGGAAGGGATTGGATGTTCTGTCCTATGAAAAAATGGTTGAAGGAAGAGAGGATATTTGCTTGAAAAAGAAGTGATTTTTTTTTATCTTTGTTTATCACAAAGCCTTGCATGTAGTAGGTACTTAATCTGTCGATTTGAATTGGGTTATTCACCTCTCTGACCTAAAAAATGGGGAAAGGATTAGATGACTTATTTTAGGCTCTAGAGGACATAATTAGGAACAATGTTTGATATTTAGAGAAAAGCAATTTTGTTTTCTTTGTAGGGAAAAATCCAAAATTAGAGGTTCCTCCAAATGGAATGAGTTTCCTTGAGAGGTAATGAATTCCTTGTTACTGTAGGTATTTATTAATATATCATATGAGACAGTACTGGACTTGGAGTCAGAAAAATCTAAGTTTGGCTTCTTCTGCTTCTTTATCTTAACTCTATGACTATGGACATAATTCTATGACTCCTCTAAACCTCAGTTTCCTCATCTGTAAAATAAGAATAATAGCAATTAGGTTACTTAGCTCAGAGTTGTTATGAATCTTAGATGAGATAATGCAATATATGATACTCTAAAAACTTGAAAATTCTATGTAAATGTTAGTATTATTATAGGAGAAATTGTAAATCGGGTTTATATTTCAGGCATGGATAAAATTAAATGACTTCTAATGACCCTTCCAGCTCTAAGATTTTGTTGTCTCCATGGTTCTATGTGCAAACTCCAAGTCAGAAATAAGTCTTTGTCTATATCTGAATGAAGCTTTCAAATTCAAGTACATCGTATATTTTAGTCACAGTCGTGTTCCATTCATCTGCATGATGACAGGAATCTCTATTGGCTATAACAAGTAAATGGCACCATAGCTGGCCCTGTCTAATTTGCATTCTAGTTGTTTGAGAGATGTCAGTGGGCCTGCTCATTGAGGGTGTGTTGCCAACAAGATGGCCCTTGCCAAACACAAGGTTATTATGAAGGTCATACATGTTCCTGTTTTAATAAATGCTCAGTATTGGGCCAACCTGAAGACCTCTCCTTTTCTACTTTCTTCTCAAAAGACAACTTTTTTTTGGTTATTTGGAAATGTGACTCAGAACTGCAGACTGCAAGCTAGAAGGCATTTTAGAACTTATGCATTCTAAACCTCTCTTTTTTACCTATGAGGAAACTGAGGCTGAGACAAGTTAAGTGACTTTACCTACGGCCAAACAGAGAGTGAATAGAACAGGGATTTGAGTTCAGATCCTTTGCTTCTAAACTGGGTGCTATTTTTACTCCATTGTGCTACCTTCCTCAAAGTTTAAGCCCATACTTGTAACAGTGTTTTCTGCACTTACAAAAGAAAATAAATCACTCATTTTGGGGTTATTTTATCTCCCAAAGATAAAAAATTGCTTTTATTTGAGTTCCTGGACATTTGGAACCCCATATTGCTCTAGATTCTTCATCTGGGAACAGTCAACTAGATGACGTAGTGGCCTAACTGTTGACCTGGGAGTCAGGAAAATCTGAATTTCAATCTTCTCTTAGCCACTTACTAGCCATGTGACTCTGAGCAAGTCACTAACCCCTTCTGGCTTTATCTGTAAATGGTGATATTAGCCTGTACCTCCCAGGGCTGTTCTGAATGACCAAATGAGATAACTTGTAAAGTGCTATATAAATGTTAGTTATCATCAAGACAGAATTGGGACCCAGGTCTTCCTGATTCTATCCAACATAACACAGTTGTTCCCTCCTGTAATACCCATCACACTTCACATTCTCACCCTTCTAGCCTTTGGGATCTAAAAATGGAGACCTCAAAAGTTTTTCAGATCAGGAAAGTATAAGTCCAGGATGATAATACTAGATTCTTAAAATGAAGACAGACTATTAAGCTCCAAATTCAAATTTGAACAAAATGAAGAGAAAGACAACAGCTTCAAATTAGAAAATTTCCATTGTTGGTTTCTTATGCATCAACCTTTGCCACTTATCATTTAGAAAAATAAACTCCCTGTCCTGGCCACATGTAAATTCATTCAGATCAAGTTTCTTAATGGACCAGAAATTAAATGATTACACAAGAAAATTTCCTTGTATTAGTTCACCAAAAACCATTGACAAAAAGGTGTAAATTGGATTCTCTATTTGGCATGGCTTCTAAAAGACTCAGTGTTCATTCCTACCAATCAAAGGTTAGATTCAGGATTAAAAAAAAAAACATATCTAGAAAGGATTCAGTCCCACCCCCTTTTATACAGATGAGGAACCTGAAGCCCAGGGAAGTAAAAATAACTTGGCTAACATCACACAGCTAGTATTTGAATAAAGGTCCTCTGGATCCAGAACTAGAGTTCTCTCTATGGTCTACTTTCATTTCTGACATCTGGGAATCCCACAGTCATTGTCTTTAATTCACCAAATAATTTTGTCATAAGGAAATGGAGAAACTAATGTTATATCCCACTTGCCAAGCTGTGGAAAACTGAAGTGAGCAAAACCAGTGCCAAACCTTGAGTAGTTTGAACTTAAAAGTTCAAAAACATACTGCAATTTATGAAGCCCCTATTGTTAATGACAAAATTAAAAGTGTTATACCATGTAGGTTATTTAAAAGAAAAACAGCATCATAGATCCCTCATTTTGTCTTTAAATAATTTACAATAATAGAAATTTCCAATAATGAATTTTTTTTATTTTCTCTCTCTAATGAGCCCACATGTATCACCAAACAGAATTATATGATTTTGAGTATATTTTATATAAGATACAATTTCCTTCTGTTCACATATGGATCTCAGCATGGGAGCAAATTAGATGAACTTTTCTATTTTTTAATACTTAGAATGAGATACTTTTTTTCATATGACAATTTCTAGAATGCTGATGAGTAATGTAGACTGGTAATATAAAGAATGGTTAGTTGGTTGACGTTTGAAAACGCTCAGTAACTATTATTTTTTCTTAATGTATTTATTTTGTGGTAATGGGTTCTTTACACTTCTCAGTTTCCTTCATCAGCCCTAGTAGGCTAGCTCAGAGTTATGGGCATAGATTTGCTCTTTCTATCTCACAAACTGTCCTCTTCCCATCTGCCTGAGTCTTTCACCCTTTCTATACTGTCTGGAGTATAAAAATCAAAAAAAAAGAGCTTCAGAGTTGAACTTAAGGGTTTTCCACTATTGGTTCAGAGACACTAAGCCATTTTTTTGGTTCCAGCAGGGGGACTCTAGTTTTTTATCCCTGCAGGGAATTCAGAGCCTTTCTGGTGGTAGTCATGCCATGTTCCCATTAAGGGCTCTCTGTGATATCAGAAGGCCTCAGCATCAGTCACTGTACACCTGCTCCATTTAAAAAGCTTAGCTCCCATTTTCCTTTTACTAGGTTTCCAGACTTTTTAAGTTCTTCTAACCAGTCTCTTTAAAATTATTAGGCTTAAACACTCCCAAATAAATATGGTTTCAGAAGAGTTGTCACTCTGTCTGAAGCTTGAGATCCACGAATCCAAACTCCATGACACAGAACTTCTGCTTAGTCTGAATTTTTCATGGTTGTTACACAGAGAGGTATAGGAAGCTATAGAGTCAGATACTGGTTGATGCTATCATTTCTTGCTTCATGTTTACTTTTCTGTGTACTCACTATTTATTTGCTTGGATTCAGGCTGTGTGATGGTAGTGTTTTCTTTCAGACTACTATCACTAATAGACAATGACATAGAAAGTCAGAAATCCAGGCTTATACTTTTATCTATAGTGTTCTGCTGGGGAAAAAAGAGAATAAACAGAAGTTTTGGTTTTTTTTGTTTGTTTGAATAAGATGCTTGACTCTAAAAGTAGGAACAATGTTTGGAAATTGCAAAGGACAGATTTCAGCTTGATGTCAGGAAATACTTTCTAACCATTAGAATTAATCAATAGTGTAATGGACAGTCCTGAGAAGTAGAAGATTCCCCTCACTGGAGTTCTTAAACAAGGTCTGAATGCTTATTTGTCAAACATGTTGTAGTGAGGATTTTTCAAGTATGAGCTGGGTTACTGGTATATACTGGCTGCTATCCTAGATATACCCCTAGATCACCAGGGTGTGACAGCTGAATTTGTTATCAAAAACTTTAAGATCATAGAATAATCTTTAAGAGATAGTGGTATATCTTTAGAGCTAACCTTTTTACTAGGAATTTCCTTCTAAAGGACAGTCTATTTCTGGCATATCTATCCTAATAGTCTGGATTCTGTTAAGGTGAAAAAAAGAAAAAAAGAAAAAAAAACTTTCCCTGTAAGAATTTGGAATAACTATTGATCAAATTTGCTTCATTGTCTTTTCAGTGTTCCTTGATGAAGCTAACAACTCATGTGACATGTTAGAATAGAATTTATTCTGTAGTTGGTTGCATCATAGCCCAGGAATATCACTCCAAGACTGCAATGCTGAACTTAGTAAATTCTTGAAACCTTTTCAACTTTATCATTCATGACACAGTATTGACAAAGGTAAACTTACACTTAAATTGAGAAGAGGGTTTCAGTTTTTAGTAGTATTAATCTACGCATTTCTCCAACCACAAATTTATTTATGTATCTATTTTTTTTGGGGGGGGAACAACCTTGAAAATCTAGGAGGCAGCCAGCAGAATCTTTTTTGAGCATGAAATATCCTCCCTACAAAAACCTCATAAGGGGTGAATTTGGAGGTACCATCATATGATTTCTGTGCTTTGAACTTCAGTCTTTTGAGCCAGTTCCCTTTCTAGAGAAATGACCTCATTAAGTATGAGAACTTTTCTGTTTCCGCCCACTCTCAGTGAATGGTATGAGATTGGTACGGGAGAGCTCAGTAATAAATTAAGCCGTCCACAAGAACATTATAATGGCCCTGTAGTATGACTTGAAATTATACTTCACTTCTAAGCCATTATGTGATATTTATCAAAGAATCATGTAGCTGTGCTTCAAGGATTTATTGAGATATGCCTGGCCATGATGCTTTTTTTTTTTTTTAATGTACCTTAAAGCCTTCATGCACTCTACTTTCAAAACGATCTTTTTCCATTTTATTGTTTGCTCCCTTTTTCTCTGTATGATTTTTTTAATGGCTAGGGTTAGCATTTCATGGCCTAAGTATTGACTTGGCAATACATATAGAGATCCTGGGACCATGAGGTTGAAAGCTTCTGTAGAATAGACCCCGGGCTTCTTTCTTTCAATTTCGATGCCTTTGTGAATTGAAAGCTGTAATGCATTTTGTCTAGAACCTTTAATAAGGGAATGGTTGGAAGGCAGGGTGCTTGAGTTGACAACATAAAAATCCAAAGCTCTTTGTTTTGTCTTATAAATCACTTCAGTGCCAAACAGCTAATATTCATGGCAATGGAATACTTATTTATTCACTTTAGGAAAACTGCTATAGCAGTGTTGTTCAGTTGTTTCAGTCATGTCTGAACTCTTTGTGACCCCATTTGGGGTTTTCTTGGCGAAAATACTGAACTGGTTTATCATTTCCTTCTCCAGCTCATTTTATAGAAGAAGAAACTTAGGCAGCAGGGTTAAGTGACTAGCTCAGCTAGTCAGTGTCTGGATTTGAACT
The DNA here is from genome assembly GCA_023548195.1 of Bettongia penicillata ogilbyi. Taxonomy (NCBI): domain Eukaryota; kingdom Metazoa; phylum Chordata; class Mammalia; order Diprotodontia; family Potoroidae; genus Bettongia; species Bettongia penicillata. Next base: position 3,840,403 of record JAJHZJ010000460.1, on the reverse strand, counting down.
CATGAGGATGACTCTTCATGACTCCAAACTCAGCACTCTATCTGTAGTGCCAGCTAGCTTCCCTAAACTGCCATATACCAGGGAGGCCAATTGTGACTTGGTATAAGTATCATAGAATGTAGAACTGGAAGAGGATCATTCATGACATCTAGGCTAACACACTCATTTTGCAGATGAATTAAACTGAGTCCTAGAGTGGTCCAAGGTCACCCAGGTAGTATTTCAAGTGAGGTTCAAACCTGGCTCCTCTGACTCTGGAGTCAAAGCTCTTTCCATTGTATTACAAAGGAATACCTCCCAAAGATATACCTCCCCAATAGTTACAGCTGTCAAAAAGTGTAATGAGCTGACTGGGTGTTGAGTTTGTTCTATTTAAGCATCTCTCCAGCTGCTAGTGCCTTTCCCTCTAAGGTTGTCTTCCATCTCTGCTAAATGTATATTGTATGTACCTATTTTTGTAACTGTTGTCTCTCCCATTATAACGTAAGCTCCTAAGCTCATTTAGGAAAGGGACTTTTCCCTCTTTCTTCCCCTTCTTTGTCTCCCTAGTTTAGTGCAGTGCCTGGCACATAGTAATCACTTAATAAATACTGGTTAATTAATCAAGGCATAGATGATAGCTGGATGACACAACCATAGATAGAATTCATGACTTGAGAAGGGTTGGATTAGATGCCTTCTAAGGTCTTTTTCAAAGCTAAAATTCCATGAGCTTCACAACAACCATGTATAGTAGTTAAGTAAGTCCAAGTGGGATGATGCCAGAAAACTAGAAGCTATATTTCTTTAGCAAAGTGACGTAAGATGTAAGGGATCTTATTCTGCATAATCAGCTACATAAAGAAAAGAAATTAGGTGATGGGGAAAATGAACCTGAGAAAAATAATGTTGTGGTCCTTTGTCCTGAGACTGGGTAAGAAATCTTCAAAGGGCATCTTACCTTCACAGTAGGTTTTCCTAAGCAAATGAAAGGGGAAAAAAAAGAGGCATTTAACTTTTCTCTTTGGGATCAAAGAAGAGATATTTAGATTGTGGGATTTTACCTGTTTTTTTACCTTAACTAATCTGAGTGTTACACGATCTCATGCTCTGTAGAAATTGACAAAAGAAAAAAAAAGAAAAGAAAAATTAATCCAAACATAGACTGATATCATAGAAATAGTTAATGAGATATAACTGCAAAAGATATCCCAGAATCAGTAATGATTTTTTATTTGATCCCCAAATTTCCATTCTTTCCTTTTTCCTACAACTTTCTCCCTTATCTCCACAAAATCGTTCAGATTCATTTAACTGTATACATTGTATCTTCTAATAAAATATGTTCTTTGAGGGCAGATACAGCTTTATTTTTGTCTCCTGGTTCCCAGATCCGAGCATTGAGGACTGCCATATAGTCGGAGCTTAATAATTTTTGCATCAAAAATCATCTGTTGCCCAAATGTGGGGTTGCGGGGAGCAGGGGGAGTAATCACTCACAGCATGTTGTCTTCATATATCACCTAGTATGAATGTCTTCTGTCTATAAATACAAAGCTAGGTAGGTATTTGCATATTTTGGTTATTATTGAAGTATCACTGGCCCGTACATTCTGCCCTTTGTTTTTACCTGTCTCTTTTTCTTCCTTATAGGCTAACTCCTTTCCTCTTTGCCCCATTACGTAAAATTCAAGCCCACCCCATTAGTCACTAGGTAAATTTTTTATCTGTGTGTTTACTTTTTGCTAGATGATTTCTGGCAGTTTGCCCAGTTCCTCAGGCAACAGGGTAGTAAAAGCTTCAGATTCAGTACTGATGCTTCTTTCATGATTCTCTATCAACCAGATCAGCTAAATAGAATTTTATTCACCTTTCTGACCAGGGTATACACTGGTGGATGGCTTCCTGAGAATTCTGAACTTGAAAAACAGGAGTTAATAAGGAAAAGTCATTTTTTTCAATTTTCTTTTCCACCTTGGCCAGGTGTCTGGGGGTGGAAGGGAATCACCTTTATCTTTTGGTATATTAATATTTATGTCTGGCTTTGAATTCTTCCTCAAGACACTTAACAGCTGGGCATTCCTGGAGAAGTCGCTTAACCTCTCTGATCCTGTTTCCTCAATTGTAAAATGGAGCTAATAGCAGTAACTACCACACATGGCTGTTGTAAAACTCAGAAGACATCATGTGTAAAATACTTCCCAAACCTTAAAATGCTATAGATGATATAGCTGTCTGCTGTTGCTATCTATGTTCCAAAGCCAAAGAAATCTTAAAATTCACAAATCTACGGAGACCTATTGGGACCAGGTTAGAGTAAGCAGCTGCCTTGAGCAACTTTGTGGACCAAATTGATTGTTACCCTAGGTAACCATAAGGATATTACCAAATTTCTTAGAGCAGAAAGAACATTAAGCAGGATTTTCAGGACTATAATATATCCTTGGGGTCTCATTTTTCTGGCAATCGAAGGTCTTAATTCTCCTTTCAAGGCAGTAGAGAACATATGGAGTAATTAATATTAATCAGAGTTTGTTTTCATTTCTAATTTCTTTGCCAATATAGTAGGAAAGTCATAAATGCTTAGTTTTATAGGAAATTATTCAAAATAATAATAACAATAACAGCTCATGCTTCTATGGTGCTTTAAAGTCTTAGGAAATATTTTCCTTACAAAAAAATTGGATTTTGAGTTAAGGAATCTGAGTTCAAATCCCAATTCAGCTAATTGCTAATCTCTGCAATTCTGGCAAGTTTTTTAACTGCTATGGGTTTTAGTTTACTTATCTGTAAAAATGAGAGAATTGGACTGGATAAACTCTAAGATTCATTCCAGCTGTAAAACTCTGATCCTAGGAGGTAAAAAATGAAAAGAATAAGAATATCACATATGACACACTAGGATTTTATCAGTATATAGACCTTCAGTGTGAAAGTCCCCAACTAATGCTGTTTACTAATAAATGCCTTGAGAAACTTCATAGGCCAAATAGATTTTTTTAATGCAACCATCTGGGTACTACTACATTTCCAATCGGTAACTTGAAGTCTTTTAGAGCTTCTTGGGCCTCTGAAAAATTAATATATTTGTTCATGGTCAACACAGTAAGTAATTATCAAAGGAGGAACGTCAGCCCAGGCCTTTCTAACTCTGATTCTGGCCTTCTGTCCAGTATACCACGGATGGTAAATTTATTTCCCAGAGACAAGTTGCTAGTAAGTGTTATACCTGGGCCTCAAACTCAAGTCTCCTAACTCTGGGTATAGTATGTCAATATCCTGAAATGATATCATTATCTTATTATAACCAGAATGAAATAGACAATAAGCATATCCATCTTGACAAAATGAACTGAAGATATACATGTATACACAAGGTCCAAACTGGTTTAATATGCACACCATGATACATAGAGTGTCATGTAGCACAGCAAAACAACAATAAATTTGGCTCCTGAGATCCTAGTCTTAACCTGTGTCACCTTAGACAACAACTCTCTGAGGCTGGTACTGGAGGTATAGTTATTTCCGTTTTACAGATGAGGAAACTGAGGCCCAGATAATGTATATACATATATATACACACATATATATATACTTATAATTATTATTATTGGTAAATGTGGATCTCTACCAGAGGCTTTAAGATATCATCAATTCTTCCTTGCAAAATGGAAGTCTTTTGTTGCTATGGGGCTTGAAAAACTTGACTGTTAGAAAAGATTGACTAGGGAAAAGTTAATTAAGCTGCTTGCCTAAGATCTGTTGCTATCCTTTTTTTTCTAATCTATCACACTGAATGGCAAAATGTGTAGAATGAAACGTTTAATAAAGCTAGTGTTAGAAGACAGGAATTGCATCTGTTCTGCGGTCTTCCTGAGTTACAGTAAGAGAGTGTCATTGTTATTTTAGGTACATAAGACACACAGTTTGACCTTTCATACTATCAGATTCCATGGTCCACAGCATAATACTTTATTAAGGTCTTATGCAGTATTAACATTTAAAAATAACCCTGAGAGCTTTATTGATCCTAAACTAAGGAATTGGAAAGTGGCTATTTTCCCCCACCCCCTACTCTTTGTTCAACAAGAGCTTATGTCTTAAAATCACCTTAAATGCATTAGTTGGCAAGAATTGACTAGCTAAAGGAAGGTATTCAAGAACCTCAAGAGAGACTACTGCCATGTTATGAATCTGCCTTTTTATTCTCTCTGTAGTTAACTTCTCTTGGCTTCTAGAAGTTTTAGTACTGAGTCATTTTCAAGTCATTTGAAAACTTACAGTTTAAAAGATATCCTTTCTACTGAAATGAAGCAGTTCAACAAAGGGCCCTGTGAAATGCTTGTTTTTTTTCCTCCAACTAAGTTTTCATAAGTTTTTGATTTCCAATACTCCCCATGTCCCAAGTCTCAGGGTTTGAAGAACATTCTGTGCAATTAATACATGAATAAAAATATCATTCTGTGATCCATCTTTCAGGGAGGGGAAACTCACATAGGCAGCACGTTCCACTTTTGGAGAGTTTTCATTTTTATTTTAACGACTCAGAGTTCTTTGGCCAGTTCACCTGGAGCATATTGGTTGTAACCAGGTTGTGAAGGACTTTAAATGCTAAATAGAGGGACTTGTGCTAGGAAAAGTAGAGAGCATTTTGACAGGAATAAGGTACAGACCAACATTCCACAGCATTCAACAAGATAAACTCCAAACTCATGCATTACTTAGACCCTAAAATGTGACCTCATAGGCAAATTAGAGGAACAAGGAATAAATTAACTTTCAGATCTATAGATAGAGGAAACACTACATGACAAAGCCAGGAGTAGAGAAGAACACAGATGATTAAATGGATTTGATTATGTAAAATTGAGAAGTTTTAGCATAAACAAAATTAATGCAGTTAAAATTAGAGGTGACACAGCTAAACGGGAAAAAAAATCTTTGCAGGAAATTCTCTGATGTATCATTTCCAAGATATATGAATAACTGATTCAAATTTATAAGACTAAAAGTCATTCCCCAATAAATAAATACTTAAGTGATATGAACAAGAAAATTTTCAAAGGAAGAAATCTAGTCTACTAAAAATCATAATGAAAAAATTCTCCAAATTACTAATAACTAGAGAAATGGGCATAAAAGCATCTCTGAGGTTCCTCCTCATGATCATCAGGTTGACAAAGATGTCAAAAGAGGAAACAAATGTTATATGTGTAGTGAGAAAACAGGCATACTTTTACATTATTTGTGCAACTATACATTTTTTCAGCTACTGAGGGAAACAATTTGAGACTTTGACTCAAAAACTACTAAAATGGGGATGTGTTTTGACCCTCCTATGCCACTCTTAGCCTCCAACTAATAGGCTTATCCCACAAAGAGATCAAAGAGGAATAGATAGATATAGATATAGATAAATACCTATCAATATCTATGTATGTCAATATATAGACAGATATACAGATACAGATCAATATAAATAGATATAGATATAATATATAGATTACAGCCTCTTTTTTCCATGCCATCCTCAAACTGGAAACTAAGGGCATACCTAACTATTGGAGAATGGCTAAACAATTTCTTTTATGTATATGTAATGAAATATTACCATGTCATAAGGAATGAGGAAATAAACAGTTTCATAGGAAACTGGGAAGACTTTTATGAACTGATTCAAAGTGAATTGAACAGAATTAGGAGAGTGATTCATATAGTAACAGCAACATTATAATGAAAAATAACTTTGAAAGACTTTAGAATTTTGAACAGTGTAAATCATGAATCCAGAGGACTAAAGATGAAACATGTAAGCTATCTTCTGCTTAGGAGGTGATGAAATTAAAATGCAGAATGAGGCATACATTTTTAGCCATAGCTAGTGTGAGAATTTGTTTTGCTAGACTATGCATATTTGTTATAAGGATTTTTGTTTTTAACCTTTTTTCTTTTACTATCCAATTTGGATGGAATGGCAATACATGCTTATGAAAACAAATGAATCAATAAAATTTTTAAATAAAGGAACTTGAATTTTATCCTAAGGATATGGGAGCTACAGGAGCTTCTTGAGTAAGAGGACAACATGGTCAGAGCTGTCTTTTAGAAACATTACTTTGGCACCAATGGGGTGACTGGAATGGAGAGAGACTTCAAGAGAAAAAACTGTACACACACACACAGACACACATACTCACAAACACACATTGTCTCTCTCACACACAACTTTCTCTCTCTCTCACACACACACATGCACACACACACACACGCACGTACGCACATAAACATAAAGATATTGGATGAGTCCAAGTATGAAATGACGAGCACCTGAACTCGGGTGATTGTGATATGGATAGAGAGAAGCGGACAGAGGTAAGAGATGCATAACAGCTAGAATTAATAAGGCTTGACAACTGATTGTACATGTGTACTTATTGAGAGTGGAAAGCAAAGGACTTTGAACCTGGATGAATTGAATAGAAAAGCTAGGAAGAGGGGGTAGTTTTAGGCAGAAAGATAATAAATTTTACTTTTGATATGTTGAGTTGCGATGCCTTTGGGATTTCTAGGTAAAGATGTTGAGAAGGATGTGTGGAGAAATGGAACTGCAGCTCAGGAGTGAGAGGCTCTATCTATGATTTAAAAATATGGAAAGTTTTCTAGAACAGCTAAGAACTTAAGTAATTTTGCCAGGGCCACAGAGCTGGAATTTATCAGAGATGGTATTTGAATTCAGAATTTTATGGTTCTCAATCTAGGTTTTTTTCCTCTACACTGCACTAACAATTTTATCCAAAGGAGTTAGAATTAAACAGGTTAGTATAATGAATACAGTGCTGTGCTTGGTGTGAACCTGGAGACTCCAATACTTTCTAGCTGTAGGAGCATGGGTTGTCACTTAGCTTTCCTTGAACCTCAGCTCCTACTCTGTATAATGAAACCTATGTACAGTACCTACGTCACTCTGAGAGGTATTGTGAGAGTCAAATAACAATGTATACATAAAGCACCTTGTGTACCTTAATGCCCTATTTAGGGTACACAGTAATAGTGCAGTTATAAGCTATTGAAGTTTAAAACCACAGTAAGATTTTTGGGACATTGTATAAATGTTGGCTATTTTTATCATCATCATCATTATTGTTATTGTCAATCTTTCAACGGATAGAGAAAATATCACCTTTTCCAGAAAATCTTTTCCAAATCTACCCAGATAGAAGTGATTTCTTTACCCTTTGACATTCTTCTAGCTTTGATTGTCTACATCATTAATAGACAGACTATCTCATCATGTGATGATGTTTGGATCTCATCCTCCCTGATGTTTGTAAACTTCTGAAGGGCAGAGAGATGGTTACGGGAAGGAAGGAAGGAAGGAAGGAAGGAAGGAAGGAAGGAAGGAAGGAAGGAAGGAAGGAAGGAAGGAAGGAAGGAAGGAAGGAAGGAAGGAAGGAAGGAAGGAAAAGAGGGAGAAAGGAAGAAAGGAAATAAGAGAAAGATGGAAAGGAAGAAAGAGAAAGAGAAAAAGAAAAAAGAGGGAGGAGGGGAGGAAAAAAGTTATTCAATTTATCCACATGTAATCTACCCTGGAATATATAAACTCTACTCCTGAAATAAAAACTCTCTGAAAGGAAGAAAACATATAAATATGCACCAAACATAATTGCAGAGTATAACCATAAACAAAATCTGTTTACTGTGAAGCTATTCCTTCTGATTCTTTTTCCATTCCATTGAAAACATTTTATTCATTTGTGATCCCTATTGTCTTCCTCTTTGATATTGCCCCAAATTTAATCAGTAAAACTTTATTTGTTTGGTTTACTTTTGGGGATCAAAATCTTCCTAAATGATATCTTTCATTTCCATGCCTTCTTAAACAGAGATTATTGCACATGGCGTAAAAGTCCAAATGCCAGTGTCCCTTTCTCCCCACATCTGGTTTTTCCAGTCCCTGAGTACAGCCCGCAGTTGTGCTGTCACTATGGGAATGACAACCAATGGAATAAAGATAAAAGAAGAAGGGGGAGGGGTAAAAGGGGGGAAAAGAGCTTCATTTGAATTGGAAAAAGCTTGCAAAAAGCTATTTCCTATTAAATAAATTTTGTGTAATTTTATTTGGGGCCAATGCCATGCATTTCTGTCCCACAAGAGCAGGAGCAACAAAAAGTAGTATAAGAAGGAACCTGTGACCTCACCAATTTGAGTCAGGATTTTCTTCATTCCTCTACCCCCCACCCCTCAGCATCTTCCCCAAAGTTACCTTGGATTCCTTCTGCATGTGCCTCTACAGAGACATGCATCCTCCAAGCAAAATGCAAACACATTGAGAGCAGAACCAGTTTCATATTTTTTTTGGTGTCACCAGGGTCTAGAACAATGCCTGGCACCTAATAGGAGCTTTTATGATTGCTTATTGATTAATGGCACTCAGACCTCCTTTTTTTTTTTTTTTGGTGGGGGTTAGGTAGATCATGGAGTAATGAAATTACCCCGGATTCTAAATTGCAAATTCATTTCTGTGAGATAACCAGTGAGTTTGTAATTAGTTAATTCTCGTTTGTTCTATACTGCATGTCTTCATGTTTCATCTTCCTTCGGGAGTTATTTGAAGAACTTAATATCTGACAAGAAGATAAAAAGTTCTAGAAAAGTCTGTGACCAATCAAGGCTACTCTGTGTGTGCCAGTGGATTCACTTGTACTGTTGAAAAGGTGGTTACCTTACTTTATATGGAGAAGAGAAGATAGAGTTGGCTTTTTGCACTGGAAAAGAAAAGGAGGCTTTCTAAAGTTTTCCAGAGCCTGTCCAAGTATGTGGAGAATGCTGCTAAGTTATAGCTGCACAAATAATCGCAGATTACAGTGTCATACAACTCCATTAACTAGGTGAAGGAAAAATAGCAACATTTTCATTTTAATGAGATGTCAGCTCTCTCCCTTGCTGTACCATGCATCTTAATGTACCTTGCTGTCTGTGCTGACTTGGGGCTCCAAGACCGGGTGATTACTTGGCAATTCCTTTCTCTAATTTCTTGTGACACATGGTGCTTAAATCCACAAGAAATGTGAGGTGAGGCTGAGAGGATTCCTGCAGACTGGCTTGTCTTGTGCAGAACGCTCATTTACATTATTCATTAGATAAGAGTACTGATTTACATCTCATTTGAGTTGTCTCCTTTAGGTGAAAAAATGCTGTAGAAGACACCAGATTCCAAAATTTTTATATTAATAGCAATTGCTAGGGGATAAATCTTGATTGTTTGCTGTCCTGAGTTTTTGTCCTGCAGTATTCTAAACGTCTCCAAAAGGGGAAAAACCCAAAGCAATAACTCATGCGCTGTTTTCCCCTGTGATCGAAAATAAGAACTTTTAGTATTCAGCAATAGGTTTAAAACACAGGGGAAAAAATAATTCAGTGAAATGTAAAAAAAAAAAAAAAAAGACATTGACATGTATTTGAGGCATAATTGATATTAGTATCTACTATTTGTTTACTCCTTTAGTGTGTCCAATTCTTTGTGATACCTTGTAGGGTTTCCTTGGCACAGATACTGGAATGGTTTGCTATTTTCCTCTCCAGCTCATTTTACAGAGGAGGAAACTGAGGAAAATAGGCTAAGTGATTTTCCCATACAGCTAGTAAGTATCTGAGGTCAGATTTGAACTCAAGAAAATGAGTCTTCCTAACTCCAGACCCAGGCCCCATGCTGTATCTGCTGTGCCACCTAGCTGCCCCATTTATCATTTAGGAAGAGAAAATGGTTGGGAGGGGGATAAGGAAGTTAGAGGAAATATTAACATTCTACTCACACTGCTTTTCTGGGAGAGGCTCCTTCAACCCTATAGAATAATTGTCACAACCGGACAAAAAGAGATAATAGAACCGAAGAGAATAGAAATGAAATGTTAGAACAGAAGACAAATCACAAGTCAATGGGTCCAATTCCTAATGAAAAGCCTTAGGCCCTGAGAAGGGTGAAGGAGTTCTCCAAGGTCACAGAGCAAACTCATGGGAGACCTGAGATTAGAATCCTGGATCAACTGACTCCCATACCTGTTCATTTATCACTGTACTGCATTATATGTTGACACTAGAACAAGTGTTCCCTTGCTTTAGGTTGTATGTGAGTATGATAAAACTACTGGAATATTTTTGATATATTTGATGTGAAACTATGTCCTGTCAAAAACTTTATGTTTTCTTTTATCATCCTTATTACCACCACCACCACCACCACCACCATCATTACCATCATCATCATCCGCAGCAACTCATATTTATATAGTTCATGCAAACTATAGTTGTTCATCAACAACTTTCAGGACAGCAGTAAGGATTGGATCTATGATTTTCTTGATGGAGGGAACTCTCAGATGAGGAACTTCCCCCTAGCAATGTCGGTTTGCACCTTCTATGTGATTAATAATCTCACAAAATTGCTTAGGGTACTGAGAGGTTACGGATTACCTACAGTAACACAGCCAATATGTGCCAGAAGAGGGACTTGAAACCAGGTCTTCATGGCTCTAAGGCTTGTTTTCAGTCTAGTAGGTAATACTGCCTCTAAAAGAGCACTGAAGTATCTAATACATAGTTAACTTTTACTCATGGGTTCTTCCTTTTTTAATTTACTTGTCAAGTTATACTTAGCTCATAATTTCATAGCTTCATTGTCATGATAAATATTTGAATGCCTGTTATTTAACCAAAGCAGTATAAAGTTCTATGAAATTTTATGAAATGGCTTTTTAAAAAACCTTATAAAACTTTATGAAATATCTCTGAAGGTTTTCCAAACCATCTGAGAATGAGTTTGTAGTATTGGCAGCTGGATGACTGATCATGGAAAATTCAGATTCCTAACTACAGTTTCCTTTGGAAACATTTTGTGTGAGAAAAAGGGATTGGTCTTTGTTTAGGGCAGAAACATTACATAATCTTGAGCCAGATCCCAGAAGGTTCAGATTGACCTGCCCCAATTTTCTGGTAAGCCTGCTTAGTGACTAACTGGTGGCAGTCCATTGACAGTTGAGAATTTAGTAATTATGACTCAGTCACACAAGAATAGCAGAATCACAGAATTATAGACATGTAAGGGACCCTTATATGAAAGGAATCCTAGAAAAAAATGGCAGCTTGAAGTTGCCTTCTTGACCTCCAACAAGACAGTCTGCCACCTCTCCAGGCAGTTCATTTCACTTAGGGATCATTCTAATTCTTAGGAAGCCATTTTTCCTGACAGTAAAATTTGCTTCCTTACAACTTGGTTCTCCCCTCTGGGGCCAAATGGAAAATGTCTAATCTCTCTTGTCACCAAATAAAGGGGGATTCTTATCATAGAAAGAAGTAACTGTAATAATAGAAAAAACCCAACATGTTGCCTCCCAGGCTAGGAAGAAATATTTTGACAGAGCCAATAATGCTGGTGGATAGGTTTTCTAGAAATACCATATTGTTTCATTAACACCAAGAAGAGGTCAAATTCATTCATTGTTTTTTTTTCAAACCATCCAAAGTTTGCTTTAGTTTCTGAGGAGAACTTAGCAGATATTTACTTACCTTCTCTTCTGGAACTAGGATCTGGTCCCTTTCCCTATCTCAGCCCACTACTATTTATGCTTGCTTCCTTTGATTGATACCATCACATAGATGAGCTACCTTGGATTTTTATGACCGTGCTAGCCATGGTGATATGTACAGTAGTCTTCCCATTAGCAATACTATTTTGGAAACAGCCCTCATTTGCATTGGACTGAAACAATAGTCTTGCCCAATATTTATTTTTTGGCAAATGAACAGATCAAGCAACTTCAAATTGTGCTTTTCTTTTTGAGGATGGCTATTTAGTTTTATTTTTTTTCTTGCTCTAATAAATTAGATTCACTTATTTAATTAAGGCCAAATGGTATCCTTTCAAAGGAACAAGCAGTAGAAGCGGTAGTGTTGAAGCTCTGTGGTGGCTTCTGTTTGCCAACATCAGATTTGGATGATTATACCATTTTGGAGACATGAGCTTGTTCTTGTGTAAATGTCATATGTGAGGCCTGCAGTATTCTTGGTTTAGAGACATGGGCTCAAATGTATATTTTTTAAAGCAATGCCTTGTTTTGGTTTACAAATACTGAATTAGTTTAGTAAGTTGATTCCATTTTTATTTGGGAGTAGAGTGATATCAGTCACACAATCCATTTATCAAAGCTGTGCTCTTCATAGACCTTAAGGGATGAGGTTATCCTTGAAAGCATAACTTTGGAGTCATGGACAGACTCAGGTATTAAACAGAGTCAACACTGCCTAGGTTCATAAAGCCAATATATGCCAGAAGTGGGATTTGAAACCAGGTCTACATGATTCAAGGTCTATTTCTATCTACTAGGTCACACTGCCTCTGTTAGAGCAATAAAGTCAAGAATTAATAGTGTAACCTGGGTGTTTTCGATTTTCTCTGTTGTATTGCTGAAGAGGGAGCCTAATAGAATGCACAGAGGTTATTCTTTTATATATGCAAGGGTCCTGGCAGGAAGAACAAGCCTAGGAGTAAAAGAAGCTTGGGGATTAGCAAGGGAGCAGTGGGCAGAAATGTACAACTGAGCCCTGAGCCATATCATCTAGCTGTCATGCCAAGAAGTAGAGGGTTCAAGATTTGTCCAGTAGTGGTGGGGGTAGGTTAGGAAGTATTTCAGTGATTAGCCTAGATTGATTGATATATCTCCTTTTCACTGTATTTTGGAGTTAGAGTGGTTAGTTGGTAGCTGAAATAAATACTTACTAAGGGGATGTGTATATAGACAAAAGTCACCTATGACAAAAGTCATAGGTGTAAGAATGTTTAAGACCCTATCAATTTTTCAGGTTTTTGTCTGGTTATTCTATTTCATCGTGTCTTTGCTTTGGATTTATAATCTTCTAGTTCAATTTGATGAAAAAAGCAACCTTAGGTGAATCATGAGCTATAAATTTGAATCGACAGTTACCCCAAGAATGCTATGGAGTTGGTTATCACCAAGAAAAGGGCCACATCGAAGGGTTTCATGTGCTATATCTTACTACTTAGAGAGTTAACTTCTCTGCCCAGTTCTTCTCTTGCTTTTCCAATTCTATTTACCTTCCTTAGTCACTAATCTCTTCAGACTTAATATTAGAAACAACTAGGTGGTACTGTGGACCGAGCACCAAATCTGGACATTAAACTTGTGTAACCCCAGGCAATGTCTTGCTCAGTTTCCTGATCTGTATAATGAGGATAGCAATAGCACCTGACTTCTAATGCTATTGTGATGATTAAATGAGATAATGTTTGTAAACACTTTGTAAATGCTGACCATTTTTTTAAAAAGTAGGTGCTTCCAAATTTTTCACACTTTCTTTCTTTAGAATTTCCTTTACTATAATGACTTTAACCATCATTTCTGAAGAGTTATCTCCCAAATACTAAGCTTCATACATCAAAAGGCAATTGCTTAAAGTGTATCCATACCTGGATGTCCCACTGGTACTTTAAATTCAAAATACTTGAAAACAAATTTGTCATCAGTTACCCAAATCTGTTACCATCTCTTGCTTTCCCTATTTCAGTTGATGATACTCCATTTGCCCAAAATCTGTTACCATCTCTTGCTTTCCTTATTTCAGTTGATGATACTCCATTTGCCAATCAACTATGTTTTAAACCCCAAGATCATCTTGTGTTTTTCCTCTCCTTCACGCTATGTCAACTCACTTGCCAAATTTTATCATTTCTTTTGTAGCCTCTCCCTCTATAATTTGTATCGGCATGCTCCAGACCATAGTAGATTAATCAAAGTAGTCTCCTAACAAGTCTTTCCATTTGCAATCTTTCCCTTCCTCCAATTCAATCAGTCACATTCTTGTCATATTGGTCTTTCTTAACGACAGATCTGGTCATGTCATTCTCCTGATCTAGATTCTGTAAAATTTCTTATCACCCCCTAATAAGGTCAAAGTTGTTATCCTGGCATTCAAGGCATTCCATGATCTGGTATTAATCTACTTTTCAAGCCTATGCCATAGAACACCTCTGCACAGTTAGAATGCTCTAATCGATTTGAATTATTTGCCTCCTACCCTTTCCAGTGTTCCATGCCACCTTCATACCTTTGTTCATACCATGTTCATTCAAAACATACTTTGTTCTCTACACACAGAATTCCCTTTTCCCCATCTCAGCCTTTTGAAATCTTCGCCATCCAACTATTGCTAGACCAGCAAATTTTCTCTGCTATTTTAGTCATTGAGACTATTACCGTTAGTTCAATTTCATCATATATTTGGTTTATGCTTCTCTTAAGAATTTACCATACAGCATTTTATATCACATTTATTTATGTACATGTGTCTCTCCAAATTATGAACTCCATGAAGACAGAGACCACATGTCTTCATTAATCTTTCTATCTCCTGTATTTTCTGGCACATTACTTAAACATATAATCAACCATGGAAAAGGATCTGTGATCTCACTGATTTTTCTGTTCTCTCCCATGATGCAGATCACAACCCAGTGGGGTCCAACCAACCTCTGGGTGCCTTCTTTACTTGCTCTCAATAGCCTGGTGTAGCCATAGAACAACTGTTCCAACCTGCAGTTGTGCCTTGTTCTTTCTCAGGATTATAGATTTATACTTGCAAGGGACCTTAGGAAGCCACTGCTTTCAACTCTTGTTTTTATAACTAGTCCATCTTTCCTTTTTGATCATAAATTTCTTTGTTGATATCTTGTTGCCCCCCTCATTTTTTGGTAATTCCCCATTCGTTATCTCTGGCAGCTTATTCACATCCATCACACATCTTTCTATTGATCTTTGAGGTGATAATCAATTTTAATTCTTCAGAGACTGCAGTCTTTCATGACAAGCAGTCTAACAAAAACACTATTTTAATGCTGGTATTCATTTCAGTGAGAAATTTGGAGTAATTAAAGGCTATTTGCAGTGTCGCATAAGTAATCCAGCCTGGTGTATTTCTTTTTTTGTTGGGGTGGAGTGAGGGAAGGTCAACTAATTGTTCATTCCATTTGTAATATGCATTCTGTCAATTAAAGATGGATTATCTTTATAATTTATTCATGTCAATGAATTCATAATCTGGATATATACACTTTTTATCAACTTGGATTTTCCAGTGTGGATGATTAGGGCAGTCTTGTGTCATTATGGAGCCCATATACAAGGTGCTACGGTGTTCTAGAAGTGGACAGGAGCATCTAGAGGTCCTCACCATCTAGAGCAGGGGTTCTTAACTAGTGTGTGTGTGTGTGTGTGTGTGTGTGTGTGTGTGTGTGTGAGTATGAGAGAGAGAATAGAGAGATGAACACCTTTGATGATATAGAGAAGCCTGTCCAAATCCTTTTCATAAAAATGCTCACACAATCTAAAATATTACAAAAGAATGTATTTATATTGAGATAAAATTATCAAAATGCTTAAAAAAATAAAATTCATCAAGCCATGGTTAAGAATTCCTGATCTCAAAGGAAACCTTTTTTAACTTGGAATTTTATCTTGCTTTTATCCATTTCAGTGGTAATCATTGATTAGCATAGGTCTGTCCCTTTTATACCTACCTTGTATTAATTATGAGAAGGTTGTTAAATCAGGCAATCTCTGTTTTTCAACTTCCCAGGAATATTATTGGGATATACATGCAGGAGATACTTTGTTAAAAGGAAGAGCTTTGCTCTACTAAATCAAACTTTTTTATATATATATAATACCTGATTGATAGTGAGCATAGTGGCATCTTGTATTCTCTATAGTTGTCTCTCAATTTTCTAATGGTATGTATATAGTCTATTGCTCTCTCTCTCTCTCTCCTCCTCCTCCTTCTCCTCCTCCTCCTCTTCCTCCTCCTGCTAACTGTCTGACTATTCATTCTTATTCTTTGCTGAATCATCATGTTATTCTCACTAACTGTGGGTATGCCACTGAACTCTTTTCTGGGCCTGCTTCTTTTTTGCCTACACACTATCACTTGGTGACTTCAACAGTTCCCACAGATTCAATTATCAACTCTATAAAAATGTCCCAAATTTTTATATCCAACTCCAGTATCTCTGCAGACCTTTAAACCTTTGTGACAAGATGCCTCATATATTTTGAACTGGCATCTCAGACTCAATATGTCCAAAGAAGAACTCGTTATTAGAGCTTGGTCAGACTTCGAAGACATCAAGGTCATCCCCTGCATTCTGGGCCATTGCCAGTCATCTTGACTTTTGGCTTGTCACTAGACTTTGATGACTCTGGAAAAGAGAGGCTTATTACTTTGTGCAATTCTGCCTCACTTAAATCCAATTCATATATGAGTCAAGACATTCCCCTGTGATGTCATTACTCCCCTTTGGAAATGTTCTAAAATGTTTATAGAAGTTCTCTTTGTGGTGGTAAAGAACTGACATTTCAGGGATATCCATCAATTGGAGAATGGCTGAACAAGTTATGGCATATGATGGTGATGGAATATTACTCTGCTATAAGAAATGAAGAGCTCAATGATTTTAGAAAAACATGGATAGACATGCACGAAATAGAAGAGAGAAATGATATGGTATATAGGAACAGCAATATTGTTTTAAAAATAACTTTGAACAAATAAGTTATATTGACTATTATAAATACCCAAATTAATTATAAAGGACATATGAATAAAGATGCTATCTGCATCCAGAGAAAGAGCTAATAAATAAAAATATGTATGGAATAACTATACATATATGCACAATCATACATACATGCCTGCATATACATATACACACATTATATATACATATATTATATATATTTATATACACATAGTCACACAAATATACACCTGTTTGTGTCTAATGGTAGCCATTGCTAGGTTGAGGAGCAAGGGAAAGAAAAAAAGAATTTTGCAGATGATTTTGCTGTATATTTCAAAGGAATAGCAAGTTGTACCCAGTAGATTTACAGTTTCATGTGCAATCATCTTGTTATTGTACTATGTTATGAAATTCTTGCTTTATTCCAGAAATTAAATATAAAATTTAATAATGATCCAAAAAAGAAAATGAAAGCTGGACAAGAAACAGTAGGCTATCATTTATACATTGATTAATGTCATAATATTTTTTCATGCATGACCAATTAGGAATTTATAGTTCGATAGTTTTTCTTTGGGTGTGTTTTTTGTGTGTATTAAAAATGTCCAAGATTTTTTCTATACTTTTGGAAGATGTTTTTTTGTCCGTTTCTCCAGCAACCAGTAAAGCAATCCAAACAATTCTGCCCTCCTCATAATGAAACCTCTGTTATGGAACTTCTTTATCCTGTTGGTCAAATCTAGCTTCTTTTCCCATCTTGGATCTCTACTACTATCTATTTTTTCTCTTAGTGTATCTTGGACTGTGATGTTATTCCAAATCTACTATTATTGATAGCAAAGTTTATATAAATATCTTGGTAGATATTTCCCATTTTTTTCCATTTTGTTTATTTTGCTATCCTTCAACTGCATCTTTAAATGTCACAGGGAATAACTGTTTAGTTGGGTCTCTTGCCAAGTTTCCTTCAAACTGGTTTTAATCTCTACTGCTCCCTATTTTGTGAGGTGATATTGGTTACCATCTTCTATTTTTTTCTGCAAGCTTTTGCAAATAGGTTTATGTTCTAAACCAGCATTGCTCATGGGCCACATCTATCTGCTTGATAAGTAAGTAAAGTGTTTGCTGATAAATGTGTATCTTGGACATTGTTAGCCTCTTTATTATTGCTATTGATTTACATTTGTTAAATTTCTACCTAAAATTATTATGTTAAGTGTATTTGTGTTTTATTTAATTTATATTCCATTTTGGGTCACAGATAAGTTGTTTAATATATAAGCTAGAATTATTTTAATTGCCAAACATATGTTTTTATTACTTATATTTTTTCTTCTTATTGTACTAATTTTAATCTTTGCTCTGACAAATTATTTTTCTGATTATACAAGACAGCTGATTCAAGAGTGATTTCCTTATCAGTAACTAGTCATTTCCTTTTTGATAAATATAATCAGTTTCATTTTGTGATGTCATTTGCTGCTCCCAATGTTCATTTTTTTCCCTTAAGAAAAACATTTTTGATGAATGCATAAGAGGATTTTGAGTAGTTTTAGAGTCTGTAGATTCTTTAATTCCTTAGGAAAATTTTGCAATTTATTTCTCACCATTTTTAACTAATCACATCTTTGCAATGAAATTGCCTGATATCAAAATATGTGTTAATTAATTTGAAGGTTCTTATTCCAGGTGTTATAGATGTTTGCCTCTTCATCCTTTGCATCTATATAATCATTTGTGCATATAGTTTTAATGGTGGTGTATTTTCAAATATTTAATGAGTTCTTTAGGGAAATAAGAACAAGTAGTTCATAAAATGAAGTTTATTGATGCCTTTGGACTCAGGAGAAAACTCTGTCAATCTCTTAATTTGTTTCTCCAAGGAATTCTTCAATTATAACTTATTTTTTCCTTCTTGTTTCCGTTACATAGAGAATTGCAAGACTGATATGATTTAGTCTAACAATATGTGTATTTGTTGATTATTGGAAAAGATTTTCACCTTAAGAGTACTAGAAGATAAATGTGATGCTTAACATCCTCCTCCCCTTTTCCTGGCAATCTTCCAAGTGCCATTTTATATTTTTCTTTGGTCAGTAGGTTCCCACACTCCAAGGATTCATCACCAAATGACAGCCCTACTAGATATAAGCAACTTCCATAAGTACTAATTTAGACTGGTACTAAAAAAGCAAGCTTTATCTGCTCTTGGCTTTTTGCTTAAAGTCATTCCATCATACTAGAAACTGAGAAGACCTGTGCTTTATGAACATTTTATGAGAGTCTAGGGTTACCTCCATCCCATGATGAGGCATTAGAGTAGAACTTTATGGAGGTCCTTAGACACAGCAGATACTCAGTAAAGTTCTGTTGAAGTTGACTAAGAAACAAGGGAAGGTGATGGGGTCAAGATAAAAGGATGAACCTGTAGAAACTTTCCCCTATAGCCCATAAAATACCTGTAAAAATGACTCTAAACAAATTCTACAGCAGCAGAAGCCACAAAACAACAAAGTGAAAGAGATTACCAGTCCAAGGCAGCCTGGAAGGCCGACAGGAAAGGTCTATCATACCAGGCCTGAAGCAGAAGGCAGCCCAATTTTAACCACACAGCACAACATGCACAGAACCAGAGCAGGCCTCAGGGGGCAGAATCCCCAGCAGCACCTGAAGTTCTCGAATTGATCAACCCACAAACACCAAATACAGCTTCAAAGGTCAGTGAGAAAGCTCTTTCACCTGGTGAAGAGGGAATGCTGTCTGGCTAGGCCAACAGCAGCCACTGCAGAATCAACGTCCATTTTTGGAGCACTCAACTTAAAGATCCTGGGGGAATTGAGCAAATAATCTGGGTCTCAGCCCTGAGTGGCGGCCCTGGGGTGAGGAGGAGTGCTGGCTGGCATAGTGGAACTGGTGGAGGCTCTGAAGAGGGAATTCTACTCACAGATATGGGGCAGAAAAGCTTGCAGTAGGTCAGGAGAGGAGTAAACTCTTCTGCCTTGATTGTGTCACCTTGGAGGAACTGAGAACTTACAGGTCCCCAGAGTGTACTCTCCTCTTGACAAAGGACTCAAAAGTCAAGTAATTGGCAAGTAAAATGCCCAAAAAAGGGGAAAAAAAATAAGACTATAGAAGGTTACTTTCTTGGTGAACAGATATCTCCTCCCATCCTTTCAGATGAGGAAGAACAATGCATACCACCAGAAGAAGATGTAAAAGTCAAGGCTTCTGCATCCAAAACCTCCAAAATAAATATGCAGTGGTCTCAGGTCATGGACGAGCTCAAAAAGGATTTTGAAAATCAAGTAAGAGAGATGGGGGAAAAATTGGGAAGAGAAATGAAAGCAATGAAAGAAAATCATGAAAAGCAAATTGATAGTTTGCTTAAGGAGACCCAAGAAATGCTGAAGAAAATAACACCTTTAAAAATAGACTAACTCAATCGGCGAAAGAGGTCCAAAAAACCAATGAACAGAAGAATGTTTTAAGAAACAGAATTAGGCAAATGGAAAAGGAGGTTCCAAAGTTCAATGAAGAAAATAGTTCTTTAAAAATTAAGCTGGAGCAGATGGAAGCTAATGACTTTATGAGAAATCAAGAAATTACAAAATAAAACCAAAAGAATGAAAAAATAGAAGATAATGTGAAATATCTCATTGGAAATACAACTGACCTGGAAAAATAGATCCAGAAGAGACAATTTAAAATCATGGGACTACCTGAAAGTCATGATCAAAAAAAGAACCTAGACACCATCTTTCATGAAATTATCAAGGAAAACTGCCTTGATATTCTAGAATCAGAGGGTGTGTGTGTTCGTCCTTTATTGCCAAAGAAGACCATGCTATCAGAGAAATAATGACATGACTTGCACTTGACTTTATTTTGAGTGAGGGAGGGCTGTGCAAGTCACCAGCTTTACTTCTCCTACAGAGCCATCTGAATCCAGTGACCAGATATTCATCAGGATGACTGGAGATGACCCAGGATGAGACAATTGGGGTTAAGTGACTTGCCCAAGGTCACACAACTAGTGAGTGTTAAGTGTCTGAGGTGAGAGTTGAACTCAGGTCCTCCTGACTCCTGTACTGGTGCTCTATCCACTGCACCATCTAGCTGCACCAATTACCTCCTGAAAGAAATCCAAAGAAAGAGAAACTCCTAGGAATATTCTGGCCAAATTGCAGAGTTCCCAGGTCAAGTAGAAAAATACTGCAAGCAGCTAGAATGAAACAATTCAAGTACTGTGGAAATACAATTAGGATAACACAAGATCTAGCAACTTCTACATTAAGGGATTGAAGGGCTTGGAATATGATATAACAGAAATCAATGGAATTAGAATTAAACCAAGAATCACCTAACCAGCAAAACTGAGTATAATATTTCAGGGGGAAAAAATGGTCATTCAATGAAATAGAGGGCTTTCAAGTATTCTTGATGAAAAGACCAGAGCTGAATAGAAAATATGACTTTCAAACTCAAGAATCAAGAGAAGCATGAAAAAGTAAGCAGGAAATAGAAATCATAAGGGATTTTAAGTTGAAGTGTTTATATTCCTCCATGGAAAGATAATATTTGTTACTCTTGAAACTTTTCTCAGTATTAGGGTAGTTGGATGGATTATACACACACACACACACACACACACACACACACACACACACACACACACACACACATATATATATATATATATATATATATATATATATATATATATATATATATATATATACACAGAGGGAACAGGGTGAGTTGAATAGGAAGGGATGATATCTAAAAAAATAAAATTAAGGGGGTGAGATAGGAATATGCTAGGAGGAGAAAGGGACAAATGGAATGGGACAAATTATATCTCATAAAAGAGGCAAGAAAAAGCTTTTTCAATGGAGGGGAAAAGGAGAGAGGTGAGAGGGAAAAAGTGAAGCTTACTCTCATCACATTTGGCTTAAGGAAGGAATAACATGCACACTCAATTTGGTATAACTATCTTACAATACAGGAAAGTAGGGGAGAAGGGGAGAAATGGGGTGTGGGGGATGATAGAAGGGAGGGCAAATGGGAGGAGGAGGTAATTAGAAGTAAACACTTTTGGGGAAGGACAAGGTCAAAAGAGAGAATAGAATAAATGGGGGGCAGGATAGGATGGAGGGAAATATAGTTAAGTCTTGCACATGACTGTTATGGAAGTCTTTTGCAAAACTACACATATATAGCCTATAGCAAACTGCTTACCTTCTCATTGGGGATGGTCAGGTAGGAGGAAAGGAGAGAAGTTGGAACTCAAAGTGTTAGGAACGAATATTGAGAATTGTTTTTGCATGCA
The DNA here is from genome assembly GCA_023548195.1 of Bettongia penicillata ogilbyi. Taxonomy (NCBI): domain Eukaryota; kingdom Metazoa; phylum Chordata; class Mammalia; order Diprotodontia; family Potoroidae; genus Bettongia; species Bettongia penicillata. Next base: position 3,818,507 of record JAJHZJ010000460.1, on the reverse strand, counting down.
GCTGGGAAATAAGAAATATAGGTAAGTGGGTACAGAAATCTATCTTGCCCTACAAGAAAAGAGAGAAGATGGGGCTATGGGAAGGGAGGGGTGTGATAAAAGGGAAGGCAGATTAGGAGAAGAGGTGATCAGAATGCATGGCATTTTTGGGTGGGGGGAGGGGAGAGATGGGGAAAAAATTTGCAACTCAAAATTTTATGGGAATGAATGTTGAAAACTAAAAATAAATAAACATAAAAAAAGAAACAAGGGCAGATTGACCTTTTCTTTTAAAATTGAAAAATATCATGGAGAGTAACAGAAATAAAGTTAAATATATAAAGAGGGAAGGAGAATCATGTGCTTTGTTTATTTGGTATTGGGTAGAAAAATACAAGACTACAACTTTGGCTGGGAAAGAAAAGTAATTCCCTAAATTTTATTCATTTAGGTTTTTAAGGTTTTTTTGACCAGCATGATAATGTAGTTTGATATGAGATAAGGAAAGAATATTTTTGTAAAATAGTATTTGTAAATATTTTTAAGGAATAATAATAATAAAATAGTTTTTGTAAAATAGTTGTACTATGTTTAGAATTATCTTCAGAATAGTATGAAGGTGTCTCTAAATATTTATATAAATAAATATTCCTTGAGAATCATGCTATAGCTGAACCAGACTTGCAGCATCTAATGTTGTTAGATTTATAAAGGGATCCTGTATGGCAGTTGTGAACTTGGGAGCCCCTACTCCTCAATTCTGTTGTAAGAGAGAAGTGGGTGTGGGGGAAAGAGGAGATGAGATGCATCTGATGTAACTGACAGGTCTGTAATTTGCCCCCAGAATACTGAAGCCCCTTCACATCCACATAAGCAATTCCTTCCATTATGCACATTCACACTGGGATTTTGTATGAATGAATACTAAACTAACCTTCTCACCCACTCCTGAAGCTGAAGTTGAAAAAGTAGATGTCTAATTAATTTTGCTTTAGAGTTTTGAATTAATACCAAGAGACACATTTGTTCTTTATTAATTTCCAAGTACAAATCTAAGGAAATCAGGTACCACTTTTCTTCAACCACAGGAATAATCCTGGGGCCTGGTTATCTCTGTTGGAGAAAAAAAATATTATATTTATGCCTTATGGTAATCCATCCATTGGTTAATGGACCCAGAGCCCTCTAGACAGTTCACAAATCCACATAACTGAGCAGATTTTTGCATTAGAATCCCTGACTTAGCTGAAAAATGTGAAAAATCAGATGCAGCCAAAGAGTTCCCTATTGATTACACATGTGAGGATCAAGAGTAAGTTATTCCATCTAAGGCTGCATTCATTTAAATTTAAAATGTTTCTTCCAGGTAATCCTGTCTCTGATGGTGTTGTACAAATCAATGTGAATGTTTTTTAACTAATTCCATCCCTTTTGAGTGTCTCCAATCCCAAATAAAGAAGGATGGATACAGATATCTAATTCTTTTTTTTTTTTAATGTAACAACACAATTGAATGTGGAAATATTTCCAAGGGGGAGCAGCAAGTAACAAACTTTATTTATTGTAAAAATAGAGAAATAACCAAAGCAATCTAAGAATTGTAGGATTTTAAAGTTGGGAAGGATGTTATCATCTATTCTACTTTTTTTAAATTAGAAAACAAATTGAAAGAGACTAGATGACACATTTTAGGTCATACGGCAAATCTGAGGCAGAGCTCAGACTAGAAGCTGGGACCCTTTGCTCCTTTTTTTCTGGAAACATTTCAACAACACATTACTGCCCCTGACAAATTTAGATTTCTGTCTTCCTTTCGCTCTTCTCAGTTAGCTTGTGACCTCCTTCTTTGGCCTGCCACTCACAAACTATTTTTGACTTTTTCTTCCTCTGGCCATTAATCATTTATTAGGCACCTACTATGTGCCTGGCACTGTTAAGTGCTGAACACAAGTACTATAGTGCAGTCAATTTTCACACAGTTTTATTTTTGACTGTAAGGAGCATGATGTATTTTGTGTATAAATCATAGATTCTTGTTTTAAGGAATCTTTGAGATCATTTCAGTTATCCATCCCAAAGCATTTGTGGCAGGTCATCCCCTGGGTTTGCTCTCTCACTGTTCCCTAGGCAGCCAGTTCCCTTTTTGGCTGGCTGTAATTACTACCAAGTGCTTCCTTATTTTGAGTTAAAAGCAAGCCCTCTTTTCCCCTAATTGGTCTTCCTCTGACACTTCTTACTTTCTTTTTATGTTTTCCTTTAGCTACATCCAAGGAGCTTATAAAATGAAAGTGTTATAGTGTTATCCATAATAGACAGCATTGATATAATGCTTCAAGGTTTGCAAAGAATTGTATGTGTACACACATATATGTGTATTCCATATATAGATACACATACATTAATATATTCACATTTTTCCTTCCAACATCCTTGGGAGGTAGCAGTTGTTATGCTTATTTTACAGGTGAGGAAACTGAGGTAGACAAAGGTTAAGTGACTTGCCCAGGGTCACATAGTAAGTATCTGAGGTAGGTTTCAAATCTGAGTCTTGAAGACAAGACCGTCTAGCTCTCTATGTTCACTCACCAAGTGTTTATTATGCACCTACAATCTCAGAGTTAAAAGGAACCTCAGATCGCATCTAGTCTAAATTGTACCCAGGGAGGAATCCCCTTTACAATATCCTAACAAGGAATTATCCAGCTCTCTGCTTGAAGACCTCCAGCGATAACGAACTCATCTCCCAAAGTAGCTCTCCATTTTTGGACAATTCTATCTGTTGTGACGTTTTTCTGATCTTCTGTACCTTCTACTTTTAGTCACTATGTGGCAGAGTGAATAGAGGGCCTGGAGTCAGTAAGATTTATCATCTTCCTGAGTTCAAATTCGACCTCAGATGCTTTCTAACTGTGTGACCCTGGGCAAGTCATTTAACCCTCTTTGCCTCAGTTTCCTCAACTGTAAAATTAGCAGGAGAAGGAAATGGCAAACCAGTCCTGTATCTTTGCCAAGAAAACCCCAAATGGGGCCATGAAGAGTCATATACAACTGAAAAAGGACTGAACACAAAGTTTCCACCAATGGCTCCCAGATCTATTCTTAAGGTTCAAACAAAGTAAGGCTTCCAAACTACAGTTATTCAAATACTTGAATGACTATTATCCCTTGTTAATCGTCCTCTCCAATTAAATGTACCCAATTAATTCAATCAATGATGTTTTTTTAAATCAGCAATGATTTATTAAGTATATGCTATGTCCTGCGCTGGGCTCATGGGATCCAAATACAGAGAATGAAAGGATTCCCATTCATAAACAGCTAACATTCTAAATATGCAGATAACTCTTACATGTATGTGTAGGATAAATATAAAGAGAACTACTACAAAGAAATACATGATAGCTAAATATGAGGTATTTGGCGAGTTAGGAGGCTATTTCGGGAGGGTGCTGCAGGAACTAGAGTCAAGATTACTAGATTAAGCAGTTGGGGTTTGGATAATGAAATATTATATGTAGAAAGAGGTGCTGAATGATGGAGGGGAAGAGGGCGGAGGTGAGAAGGAATGAGTGAACTTTACTCTCATCAGATTTGCCTTAAGGAATGAATAAATATGCACACTCCATTGGGTATCTAACCCTACAGGAAAGTAAGGGGGAAGGGGATGGGGGGAGTAACAGAAGGGAAGGTAGATTGGGAAGGTGGTAGTCAGAAGCAAACACTTTTGAATAGGGACAGGGGCAAAGGAGAAAATAGAATAAGTGTGAGGGGTGTGGGATAGGATGGAGGGAAATATAGTTAGTCTTTCACAACATAACTATTATGGAAGTGTTTTGCATAACTCCACATGTATAACCTATGTTGAATTACTTGCTTTCTCAGTGAGGGTTAGTGGGGAAGCAAGACGGGAGAGAATTTGGAACTTAAAGTTTTAAAAACAAATGTTAATAATTGTTTTTATATGCAATTGGGAAATAAGATATATAAGCAATGGGATATAGAAATCTATCTTGCCCTGCAGGAAAGTAAGGGGGAAGGAAATAAGGGGGAGTGTGTGATAGAAGGAAGGGCAGACTGGGGGAAGGGGCATGCCATCTTCCAGTGGGGAAGAGGGGAAAGATAGGGAGAAAATTTGAAACTCAAAATCTTGTGGAAATGAACAGTGAAAACTAAAAATTAATTAAAAAAAGAAAGAGTTGCTGAAGAATAAGATTCTATGAGGTGGAAGAAAGGACTGAGTGTATTCCAGGTGATGGCCTCATGACCCATGTGAGGAACAGAAGGAAGCCCAGGCTGACTACATCACAGAGTACTGGCGGGCACGTAATGCTCAATAGCAATGGAATTTTACCTTGCAGCTAGATTTTGGTGAGCTTTAAAAGCTAACCTAAGATGTTTATATTTAGTCATAACAACAATAAACAGGCACTGATTGAGTAGAGAAGTGACAAGGACAGATGTGAACCTAAGAACGATCACTTTGGTTGCTGCAGACCAGAATGGGGAAAGGCAATTGATGTGGAGGCTTCTGCGGGGTAATGGGAGTGATGGTGGTATGAATAGAAAGAAAGAATTGGATATGAGAGATATGGAGGTAGAGTTGACAAGAATGCGTAACTGATTGGATATGAGGGTGCATAATGAGTTCAGGATGAGATCTTGAAAGATGGGGAAAAAATGATGGTAAATTCAGCAGAAAGTTTGGAAGAGTCATAAATTTGGGAGACATGCTAATAAGTTCTGTTCAAACTAGTGTTTCACTGTCCTTCCCATTCTTGTCTACTGCCTCAGGATAAATTTAGTTTTGTCAATTACCTTTCTAGAATGAGGTACCAAGAATGAAATATAATATTTCATGTGTGATCTAACCATCCTGGAATGTCACTGGGCATGAATGTAACTTATCAACATTAAGATTCTGTTAATATAATCTGAATCTTCATTAACTCTGTGATCACATCAGTACAAAACTAACTCATAAGTGCACACAGCTTACTTGATTCCCCAAATCTTTTTTTCAAATGTACTCTTGTCTGGCACCCTTTTTCCCATGTACTTGTACAGTTGACTTTTGAGAATTAAACTGTGTAACTGTATTTTTATCACTATTATCTTATATCTTATTAGCTTTTACCCATAATTCTAGCTATGAAGTATCATTTTGAATCCCAATTTTGTGTATTAATTATCCTTCCCATCTGTATATCATTCCCAAATTCAATATGTATGCCATGCCTTCATCCAAGTCATTACTAGTAATTTTGAAGTGCAAGGAGCCCAGGGAAAAGCCTAGTAGAACTCCAGTTTTCCAGGTTGACATCAATTTATTCTTCACGATATATGAAGTCTAGTGTGCAGATGTTCTGAATATACCTGTGTTATCATCCACCCCTTATCTCTCCATCTTGTCCATAGAAATTGCTTTTAAGGATTGAAAAATACCTTGTAGAGATCCAGGTTAGATAGAATTCCCTTTCTATGCTGATCAAGTAACTCTCACAAAGGGAGACTATATTAGGTTGCCAGAGTTTGTTCATGAGCCCATGATGGATTTTTGGTACTTATTACTCCCCATAAAAGTGCTACTGATCTCCAGAATTTTTCCAGGAATCAGTCAAACTTTTCTATCAAAGACTTTTTTCTCTGTTCCAGAGAAAATTGTTTAAATCTGTACTCTATTTTCCTATTCCCAGTACCATGTCCTTTCTCCTTCCTTGCACAATTTTTCAAAGATTATTAATGATATTTCCACAATCATATTGGTATTATTTTTTGGTTTCCTTTTATTTGTTTTTGGCTTTTACCCCAGGATATGGTTTATCTGGTTCTTGTGACTTGATCTCATCAAGCCTTCTTGGGTACACCTATCTTGGGTTTTAACTCATTGTTGATAAATTTTATTTCCTCTCTATTTGAATATCATTCTCCTTGGTAAAGAAAATAAGTGGAAAATAGTTGAGTAATTCTGCCTTCTGTCCCTTCATTCATTACTACTTCCCCATCCACTCTAGGCAATATTTACAATTTTTAAAATATGTATTATAAATAGTTAGGTTTATCTTCCTTTCTTTGGTCTTTTTGTCCCCCATAAATTTTTTAAATTGTATTTGTTTGTTTTTACAAAAAATAGAGCTGGATCTGGAGCCAGTAATATCTGAATTCAAATCCAGCCTCTCATACTTACTAGCTATGTGACCTTGGGTAACTCACTTAACCTCTGTTTGCTTCAATTCCCTCATTTCCAAAATGGGAAAAATAATAGCACGTACCTTTCAGGCTTGTTGTGGGGGTTGAATAAGATAATTATAAAATGCTTAGGATAGTTCCTGGTACATAGTAAGAGGTATACAAATGCTAGCTATTATTATTGTCATTCTGAATAATTTATCTCTCTTTCCCACTTCTCCCTCAATTGAAAAATAATTTTAAAAGTACTAAAAAACATAAATCTGTCATGAGAAATACACACAATCTAGCAAAATAAGTTTCCACATTGTAACTGTTCAGTCATTTTTCAATTGTGTCCAACTCTTTGTGACTGCATTTGGGGTTTTCTTGGCAGAGATACTAAGGTGATTTCCCATTTCCTTCTCCAGCTCATTTTAAAGATGAGGAAACTGAGGCAAACAAGATTAGGTGACTTACTTGCCCAGGACCACATAGCTAGTATCTGAAGCCAGATTTTCATTCTGGAAGATGAGTCTTCCTAAATCCAGGCTAAGTACTCTATCCACTATACCACCTGGCTGTCTCATTTAGTACTTTAAGTCTATCACCTTTCTAACAGAAGGTGCTAGGTCGTATGTTTCATCTTTCATTCCCTGAATTCTTGGTTTATCATTGCATTATTTAGAATCCTAAAGTCTTTCAAAATTATTTTTCTTTATAATGTTGTCATTGTATCATTTTATCTAAGTTCTCCCTTTGTTGTTCATCAGTTCATAGGGGTCTCCTCAGTATTCTATGAAATAATCTAATTCATTTTTTATTGTATAATAATATTCTATTGCATTTTTATATCATTAGTTGTTTGACCACTCCCTAGCAGGTGGGCACCCTTTTAGTTTCCAGTTTTTTAACTACTACTAAGAGAGGAGCAGTAAATATTTTTGTACATATGAATGTTTTTTCCTCTTTATTTCATGTCTTTGGGGTATAGGCCTAGTGCTATTATAACTGGATCAAGGGATAGACACAGTACAATAACTTTTTGGTCATAGTTCCAAATTTCCCAGAATGGTTAGACCAGTTTACAGCTTCACTAAAAGTTCATTATTGTGCCTGTTTTCCTATTGGACCTCCAACATTTGCCAGTCTTCCTTTGTCATCTTTACACATCTAACAAATGTGAGATGGAATCTTCTTTATTTAATTTTATTTCTCTAATTATTGGTTTTTGGAGCACTTTTAATATGTCTATTGATAGCTTATATATTTCTTCCTTTAAAAATTTCCTGTTTATATTCTTTAACCATTTGTTTATTGTGGAATGGCTCTTACTCATAAATTTGCATCAGTTTCTTATATAACATATATGAAATCTTCATCAAAGAATTTTGATATATATATATATATATATATATATATATATATGCATGTATATGTGTATGTATGTTTGTTCCTAGTGGACTTTTTCCTTTTTAGTTTTAATTACATTAGTTTTCTTTTATCAAAACCTTTTCAATATTATATAATGAAAATTGTCCATTTTATCTTTGATGGTTACTTGCATTGATTAGGGCTTTCTCTCAGGTGATATTATGTCAAGATCAAGGGCTGCCAAGTCTTTCTCTGAGTAGGAATAACTTAATTAAAATCTATTTAAGAGCAGCTAGGTGGTACAGTGGATAGAGCATAAGCCCTGAGTTCAAATCCAACCTCAGACATTTATTAGCTGTGTGACCCTGGACAAGTCACTTAACCAATATTGCTTCAAAAATAAACACACACACACACACACACACACAAAATTGCAGACATAATATTAGTCACATACTATTGCTAGAGAGATGTCACTAATGGAGGCAAAGACCTAACATCAGAGTTAGGTAGACCTAAGATTCAAGTTTTACCACTGATATTTACTGAGCATATGGCCCTGGGCAAGTCACTTAATCTCTTAGTGTCCTATATTTTGCTCTAAAATTATGACTTGCAGAACTGTGACTTATCTATATCAGTACAGGGAATTTTCTTACTGGGAGTTCCATAAACCAGTGAAATCACAGGCCTGAATAGAAACAAAAATAATCAAATAGAAAAAAGTTTCAGGGAATTTTGCTAGACACAGAAGGAAATATAGGGACAGATAAGACTTAGTCTTGGCCCTCAAAGAGTTTATAAGTGAGTAAAAGAGATGGCATGCACCTAAGTAGGCTATTGTACTAAATAGAATATGCTAAGTATGTAAGAAAGCAATATTCTAAGAAAGGTCATGAAGGTTATAAGGAAAGAAAAATCACTTGTGATAAGTGGTATGGGGAAACTTCATTGAAGAGTTCCTCCTAAGTCAGATGACAGGAGCAGCTAGGTGGCACCTGAGGTTCTGAGTTCTAATCTGACCTTAGACATTTACTGGCTGTGTGACTGGGCAAGTCACTTAAACCCAAGTGCCTCACAAATAATAATAACAGGAACAACAATAAATCAGATGACATGGGTTCCAGTCTTTACTTTTAGAATGGAATTGCCCCCTCCCTTACATCGAAGCACATCAGGAAAAACAATGTTATGTTCAGAGATATAAAATACTGAAGAGAACATTAGAGTTCATCTAAATCTAACATTTCCCCTTTTCAAATGAGTAAAAAAGGACCGAAATGGCTGATTTATCTCATGTGATATCATTACTAGTTAGCAGAGCCAGCACTAAAAGTCAGGTCTCCTAAATTCCTCTTCCATCCTCTTTACACCATGCCAGCTGGAAATATTTTAAAAAACATTTCAAAAGCTTGGCTTCAAATCCCATCTCAGATACTTATTAAATGGTTGATCCTGAGAAAGCCCTCAGACTTCTCATACTTAAAATGAGGCTGACAATAATATCATCCACCCAATAAGATTACTAGATAATAACAATGATAGTAATAATAGCTAGCATTTATGTGCCAACATATCTCATCCTCACAATAGATCCTCACAATTATGGATGAGGAAACTGAGGCATAGAAAGGTTAAGTGGCTTGCTAAAGGTCCCCTAGTCAGCATTTAAACTCAATTCTTCCTGACTCCAAGATCCCAGTTCCACTCACAGTACCACCTAAGTACCTTATTGCAAGGATCGGCTCACATAATGTATGTAAAATGCTTTGCAAAATTCTAAAGTGTTATGTAAATATGGGCTTTTAACATATTTTCTTTTCAGTGCTTGTTTGACTTTTTAAAATGGTAATTTCTTAGACAAGCTATTGTCTAATTTATTTACCTAACACTCAGTACCTGGTAATTTGGCATGTGAGCATTTAATACAGAATGCTGCACCTCATTATATCTCAGTGTCGTCATTGACATCACTACTTGATTTTGATCATTCATAGGTATTAAAGCTCTTGCCTATTTGTAATATTATGCTAAGGACTCTTTGAAGTTATTCATAATATTGCTCTTTCTCTTGAGGAATTTCAATTTAATGCAGATTTTCTTCCCTTAGGGTACAAGGTTATAGATTTTTTTAAAAATAGATTTTAATATAGCTTTCACTAAAAATATATCATTTGTGTGCTTCCATGCTTTATAGCCTCCACTAAAATCTTGTTCTGTTGCCTCATTGTGGAATACAAGAGGCAAATTCTATCAAATTAGAAAACTTGAAAAAAGGGAGTGGCCCACTGATAGAAAGAATGCTTATTGTCCAAAGAACAGCCCAGATAACCTCAAAATAGCTCATTCCCAGGTTGACTATAGGCATTTTCTGGCCATTAAATTCTTGAAGAGCATCTATTAAATTGCAGAGAGTTTGAGATCTGGGTCAATAGAAAGGATACCTCACTAATAACATTTCAGGTCATTATTTTTTTTAATTTAATAAGGAATTTAATACTATTTCTTAAAAGTCCTGACTTCAACACATTTCCTCCAAAATATAAGTACAATTTGTTCTGATGAAATGCAACAGTGTTGGGAGACAGAAATAACATTCACCTTATTGTGTACATTTGGGTAAGAATATATATCCCTATTTTATGTTTCCTTTCATACTGATAATCAAGGTATTGCTGAAAAAAAGTTATTTCTGTGATTGCATCTTTCATTGAATTATATGTAATCCTAACATATATGAGGGAGTCAACATGTTGGACAATGATCTCTGAAGATATCTTTGCTTGATAAAAGCAAACGAACATATAAAAAAGACAAACAATTAATATTGAGGGATATTATATTCCTATGCACTTCAATCTTGTGACTAAAGATATGGTTTCCTAAAGAAGATATTTGTAAGAATCTACTTGTTTCCTCATTTTCATCTAGGATGCCTTAGATGTATGAAACCTTATCAATATTTCATAGAGGTTAAATAATAGGTTTATGAGTCAGATGCATTCTTAATTACCTTTAATAAAAGGTAACCATTGTCATTAATAAAAATACCCATGGTCTTGTCCGTTCCTTTGGAATCTTCTAAAGTTTGAGATGTCTTCATGAACAATACTGAGTACCCTTAAAATGTAACACAAAAACTTGGATTTCTTCCGATTATATTTGGTCAAGTCAAGTACTCTTCTTCCTACAGTTATCTTAAGTTTCATTTCCCCTTTATTTAGGTCTGAGGTGAAAGAGCCCAAATGTGGTGATTTGACTGTTATCAGTAATGAGAATAAAAATAAAAATTACCACTGAAATGTCAGTGAAATTCCATTGCATTTCCATCTGTTGTCTAGTTCTATGCCCTTAAAAAGGAGATAAGAAAATTTTGCTGGTCAAAATCTGGTGATTTTTCTGGATAGAATAGTTTTTAAAAGATTAATTGAAACCATTAATATCCAGATGAAAGACCCTTCTAAATTTATAATAATAAGAGAAATTCAAATTAAAATAATCCTGAGGTTTTATCTCACTGTCAAAAAACTGTCAAAGATATCAAATGTTTGAAATCATTGATCTTAGAGGAGCTACAGGAAGATAAACACACTAATATACCATTGGTAGAGGTGTGAAGTAGTTCAACCATTCTGGAAACCACAACTTGGAGATGTACCAGAAAAGCCATGATATCGTCTCTACCGTTTAACTCAGTGATCTCACTACCAGACCCCAAAGAGGTCAATGATAGAATGAAAGGTCATATTTCTGTTAAAGTATTCATATTTTGAATGAATGCTTAATTTATTTTTTATAGTAGCAAAACAAAAATCAGAAATCAAAACAAAACAAAACCTAGAAACAAAATGGAAACCTTTAGACTAAGGAATGGCTGGTCAAATTGTGCTGTGTGATAGTGTGCTATGAAAAAACATCGGTGAATATGAGAAATTCATAGAAACATAGGAAAACTGTAACATGTTAGAACAGATGCAGAGTGGAGTGAGCAGCTTGTTTAAAGAGCTCTGATGGGAACTATTTGGGTGGCTTGCTGTGTCTTTTGAACCTTAGTGTTTCTTCTTATTCAGTGTCATTTTTAATTTTTATTCTAACCAGTTGATGATTTGATTGTACACAAACAGTTCATTCTCATATACCTCTCACATTTGTTATCTTTTGAAATATAGGAACAGGAACTGTGTTTTCATTGGTTCAGGGGATTCCAGGGTGTGGAAATTCCCTCTACTAATGCAGACTGGCACTTCTTCAACTTAAAACAGAAAGAGCTGTTTAAATCACATGAGGTTGCAACCCACAGTTAAGAAACACTGAAGTTACCTTGAATGAAAAAAAGTTTAAGAAGCCCTGGCCTAGAGCACTGAGAAGTTAAGTGATTTGACCAGTGCTATATAATCAATATATGGCCAAGACAGGATTTGAACCCAGATTTTGGTGATTTTGAAGGCAGCTTTTTAACCATTTTGCCCTCTGTTGCATTGAAGTCACTGAGTACCAAGGTATAATTTGACTTGGTTTAGGGAATGTTGTGAAGTCTGTGTTGTGTTCTATCTCTCACTGATATGAGACTATAGGTGAATGAAAGGATTACTATCACATATGTGTAGCCATAATTTAGTTTTCATCCTTCCATCTTCTGCCCACCCCTCCCCATTTCAAAAAAAGGCTATGGCTGTAGATCCAAACAAGTAAGTGTTCATACAGAAGCCTTACCTTTCCTGGAATTTTTAGCTAACTTGAAATATATATATTGGATGACTTCCTCAATGTTCCTACCTTATCTAAGTTACATGACTTCTGTTTTTCTCCCTTTGCAGTCTGATTGAAGAGGCAGAAACATTTTAAAGCATATGAATGAGGGGGGCACTTCTGAAAATTTGTCTTGACCAATTTCTTGCCCAGTAACAATACAGAGAAAAAAAATTTTTTAAGACTTCTCAGGGATCCTTTCATTATAAGTATACAGATTAGGTTAGAGATGGAAATTCTCAGATAGTCTAGCAAGTCTCAAATGCCAACTGTGGGCTTTATGAAAGAAATCCTCCATCCAATCTGACACAACTTTATTATGCACCATAATATTGTATTCTTCAGAAAACCATTCCCTTCCACCCTGAGGAGACACTCTTCCTAGTAGCAACTGAGACACTTAGAGGTTTCATTCTCCCTTGAATGCATTAAGACTTCATTCAGAGAGGAGCCAAGATGGCACAGTAGAAAGATACACATATACTAGCACCTAACCCATACCCCATAAAATACCTGTAAAGAAGAACTCCCAACAAATTCTGCAGCAATGGAAGCCACAGAACAACAGAGTGGAGGAAATTTCTATTCCAGAGAGAACTGAAAAACCAACACCAAAGGTCCGTCACATACCGGACCCAGAGGAGAACCCATCCCTGCCTTGGCCACGCGGCACTGAGGGGAACAGATCTGAGCAGGCTTCAGGGACAGAATTTCCAGAGGCTGAGCAGGTCCCTCCACCCACAGGCACTAAAGGTCAGTGAGAGAGCCTTCTGGGCTGGCCAAGAGGGGAGTGGTGTGTCTCCATGACTCAGGCCCCCTCGGGAGGCAGCAGTGGAGGTGGCAGCAGACAGGAGCTCCCAAAGCAGACAGGAGCTTGGATCCATTGTTGAAGGTCTCCACATAAACCCCCTGAGGGAACTGAGCACCATGTGATGGCCCTGCCCCAGACCTCAGCACCTGAACTTAATCTCACATTGAATAGCAGCCCTGCCCCCGCCAAAGCCCTAAGGCTGGGAAGCAGCATTTGAATCTCAGACCCTAAGCACTAGCTGGGCAGATCTGGAGGGGAGGTGGGTGTGGAAAGGAAACTCAGAAGTCTAGTAACTGACTGGGAAACTGCCCAGAAAAGGGGGAAAAAAAATAAGGCCATAGAAGGTTACTTTCTTGGTGAACAGATGTTTCCTCCTTTCCTTTCTGATAAGGAAGAACAATGCTTACCATCAGGGAAAGACACAGAAGTCAAGGCCTCTGTATCCCAAACATCCAAAATACATATCCAATGGGCTCAGGCCATGGAAGAGCTCAAAAAGGATTTTGAAAATCAAGTTAGACTGGTGGAGGAAAAACTGGGAAGAGAAAGGAGAGAGATGCAAGAAAAGCATGAAAAACGGGTCAATACCTTGCTAAAGGAGACCCAAAAAAATGTTGAAGAAAATAACACCTTGAAAAATAGGCTCACTCAATTGGCAAAAGAGGTTCAAAAAGCCAATGAGGAGAAGAATGCTTTCAAAAGCAGAGTTAGCCAAATGGAAAAAAGGGTTCAAAAGCTCAGTGAAGAAAATAGTACTCTCAAAATTAGAATGGAACAGATGGAAGCTAATGACTTTATGAGAAACCAAGAAATCACAAAACAAAACCAAAAGAATGAAAAAATGGAAGAGAATGTGAAATATTTCATTGGAAAAACAACTGACCTGGAAAATAGATACAGGAAAGACAATTTAAAAATTATGGGACTACCTGAAAGCCTTGATCAAAAAAAAAAAAGACCTAGACATCATCTTTCATGAAATTATCAAGGAAAACTGCCCTTATATTCTAGAACCAGAGGGCAAAATAAGTATTCAAGGAATCCACTGATCACCACCTGAAAAAGATCCAAAAAGAGAAACTCCTAGGAACATTGTGGCCAAATGCCAGAGTTCCCTGGTCAAGGAGAAAATATTGCAAGCAGCTAGAAAGAAACAATTCCAGTATTGTGCAAATGCAATCAGGATAACACAAGATCTAGCAGCTTCTACAATGAGGGAGCAAAGGGCATGGAATATGATATTCCAGAAGTCAAAGGAACTAGGACTAAAACCAAGAATCACCTACCCAGCAAAACTGAGTATAATACTTCAGGGGGGGAAATGGTCTTTCAATGAAATAGAGGACTTTCAAGCATTCCTAATGAAAAGACCAGAGCTGAAAAGAAAATTTGACTTTCAAACACAAGAATGAAGAGAAGCATGAAAAGACTACCTGGAAAAAAAGAATAAAGAAATAAGGAATGTGGAAATCAATCTCAGGGGCCTGTCATGGATGCATGATACTGCAGCTATGGAACGCTCCCAGACTTCTTTTTCAACTTGAAACACAAAACAATAATTTATTAACTCATTTGAAGGATGATTTCATTCTTGAAATGGTAAGGGAACCACCCAGGGAAACTTCTGTTTTGGATCTGATTTTCACTATGAAGTAGTGGAAATAATGGGAACCTTAGGGGAAGTGGCCATTCTATCAACAAATTTGTTAAAGGCAAGATGAAAGGCTAGTAGGGTCTGACAAACTGTGGAAATTGGCTGCTCTCCACTTCTTGAGATACATGTGTCTTTGGTTTAGTTTCAGAAAGGAAGAAAGGAAAGTAACCTGATTTTTTTGTTGTTGTATTTAAAAATAAAACATTTTGGGAGGGAGGGGACTCACAACTACCAGTCTCTTTCTCATTCGAAGGCAAATAAAGTTAACTCTCAAAAAATATATGAGACTATCCTGCATGTCAGGCTAAAACTCCATCTGGCCCCACCCATGCCTTTATTTCATCCTCCATTCACCTTTTCAACAATGAATTGCCTCAATACCCTTTATAATTCTACAACCATAATCAAATCAACTCTGTTACAGCTCCTAGAATGAGCATGCCAATCTAATCCCCTTTTACTCCACTTACCCCCTCTGTAGCTTCTAAACCAAATAGACTGATACTAAAAGAGAGATACAGCATTGCTGCTGTTCAGTTGTTTCAGTCATGTCCAACTCTTCATGACCCCATTTGGGGTTTTCTTGGCAAAGATATTGGAGTAGTTTGCCATTTCCTTCTCCAGCTCATTTTACAGATTAAGAAACTGAGGTTGGTAGGGTTAAGTGACTTGCCCAGGGTCACAGAGCTAGTAAGACTCAGATCTTCCTGACTCCAGACCTGGTGCCTATGTACATGTGAGTGTGCGAGTGTGTGTGCTATGTTTGTGTGTATTTGCAGAAAGACAAAGATGTGTGTATGTGTGTATATTATATATTATACATGTATATTATATATTATAATTATATATCATAATATTATATATTATACATATATGTGTGTATGTATAGATTTGAATTGGAGGGGGACAAATAAACCTATTGCCAAAAAAGAAAAAAAAAGACTTCATTCATATCTGTGAAGAATTCTAGTGAGGAATCAGATACATTTTATAGAGCAAGGACACATTGAAAAAATAACTGCTTTCTGTTCTGGGCAGTATTCTCCCTAGAATAGAATATTGACAATATAGAGAAAATGGTATAGTGACACTATTTTTGTTGGGTCTTGTGCAAGAAATGGGGAGTAGTGGGAATAGTGGATTTCATTATGCATATAAATATTTTAAATAAACACACACACACACACACACACTTTGTGTGTGTCTTTTGACTCTTTTTTTCCCCTTTAAAACTTTTTAAGAACTCTGAAAACTTAGGAAATCTGATCAACACAGTGACCCAGCCATAAATGAAAGGATTTCTGATGAAGCATTCCGTCCAACTCCAGATAGAAAAGTGTTAGACTCAAAGTGAAGTTGAATGCATATTTCCCCTTCCTTCCTTCCTTCCTTCCTTCCTTCCTTCCTTCCTTCCTTCCTTCCTTCCTTCCTTCCTTCCTTCCTTCCTTCCTTCCTTCCTTCCCTCCTTCTTTTCTTCATTTTTTCCTTCCTTCCTCCTCCTCTTTTCAGCATGGCTCTAAAATGGAAATTTATTTTGTATACCTATTTGTAATGGTCTTTATTGACTTCTCAGTATGTGGATGGGGGAGAGGATTTTAAATCGAATTTTACAAAATCAGAGTTGAGAAGATAAAATAATTGAATCAAGAAAAAGAATTTCAATGATAAATGACTCAAAATTCTATATTATTCTAATTTATTACTGACACTTGAAGAAAACACTATGATATAGCTGAATAAGTATATTTTCAAGTGATTTTCTTATATGAAACATGTATATTTAGTTATAGTATTGAAATTGTCTATGTCAGCTATGTTCTTCTCACCCTGTATGAATGTATGCACCATGAATGAATGTACTATGAGGGCTGAAACTGCCTTGCTTGCTTACCTATGTACCCCCAGCACTTAAAATAGTCCATTAAACATAGCAAATGCTTACAAATATTCTCCATCTCCGTTTCTCTCTGCCTTTCTCTCTGTCTGTCTGTCTGTCTCTCTCTCTCTGTCCCTCTCTGTATCCTTCTACCTATCTGTAATAATTACAAAAAGCTAGGATTTGATAATCATCAATTAATTCCAAATCCCATACTCTTTCTCCTAAATCAGAGGTTCTTACGTTGTGGGTTCATTAAGAGACCACTTTGGCAGGTGAGGAAGCCCATAGACCTTTTTCAGAATAATGTTGGGTTTATTTAACCAAAAGAAATGCTCAATTTCCATTAGAGGTTAGTGAAAATACAGATGTATGTTTTTATCCCATCAAAGGTCACACACCCTCTCATATTTATCCATAGACCATTTGTGTATTTGTGGACCCCAGATCAAGAAACCTTGAATTACTGGATACCGTCTCTCAAAGTTTGCACCATTATGCTTGCCAATATTTGGAAAGAAATGCTTACCATTTGTGTTTGTGTCCAAATAATCATAAAGTACAGGTCATCAGAATTTTTTCACAGAATGGTGTAATGATAATAAATGTTTATAATAATGTTTCTAGATGCTGAGTGATCAGGATGTGCCTTTAGAATTATTGAAGAGTCACTAAATTACATCCACTACATTTAAAAATATTAATGAAGAAAGGGCAGTATAGGGCAGTGAATCAAATGCCAGCTTTGGAACCAGAAAGACTTGGGTTCAAATCTTATTTCTGATATGTATTGACTATGTAGCCCCTGGGCAAATCACTTAACCCCTTAGTGTTTGGGGCAACCCTCTGTGACTGTAACTTGCTCAGAAGCTGGTGTTTCTTCATTTGGAGTTCCCTGTGCCAATTTAAATCACAGGTACTATTCCAAAGTATTTTGGTGACTTATACTTTAATTTTTTCCAATTATGTATAAAGACAATTTTTAACATTCATTTTTTAAAATAAAATTTTGAGTTATAAATTTTCTCCCTCTCTCTCCCCTCACCCTCTTCCTCAATACAAATAATTTGATATAGATCATATCTGTACAATCATATAAAACATATATCTTTATTAAGAAGAAATAGAGCCAAAAAAAACTATGACAAAGTAAAGAAAATGAAATAATATACTTCAATCTGCATTCAGTTTCTATCAATTCTTTCCCTAGAGGTGGATAGCATTTTCCAGCATGATTCTTTTGGGATTGTCTTAGATCAATATATTGTTGAGAAGAACTAAGTCAATCATCTTACACCATCACTGTTACTGTGTACAGTGTTCTGGTTCTGTTCACTTCAATTTTCCTCAGTCCCTGACTTTCCAGGTATTTCTGAAACCAGCCTGCTCATCTGTATTCCATTATATTTATATACCACAGCTTGTTCAATCATTCCCCAATTAATGAGTATTCCCTCAATTTCCAATTCTTCGCCATCACAAAAAGAGCTGCCATGAATATTTTTGTGCATTAGGTCCTTTCTCCTTTTTTATGATCTTTTTGGGACATAGATGTAGTAGTATTGCCGGATCAAAGTGTATACGCATTGATTTGCCCTTGGAGTAGAGTTCCAAATTGCTCTTCAGAATGATTGGATCAGTTCACAATTCCACCAACAATACATTAGTCTATAATACTTCTTGAAAATTTCTCTACAATATAACAATATATGTGGCAGTTGCCAGTTAATTATACTATTTGGTTAATTAGAATATTATATCCTTTAACTGTGTAGGTCAAATACAGTTTGTAAAAAAAATGCTAAAGGTAGAATTATATATAAACAGAATTGAGCTTTTATCAAAGCATAAATATGGGTTGTAAGCCATGGATCACTTTTGCTGTTAGATTCTGCCCACTTTCTACTATATATTCTTTTGAGTTAGTATGAGATTATGCACTGTAATGGGAAAAAAAAGCCTTAGATTTACAGGCAGGAGAGGCTTTAGTACAACTCCAGCTCTGATACTTAGATTATTAGTGGGAAAGTCAAGTAACCTCTTGACCTCAGATTCCTCATCTTTAAAATGAATCTTACAAGACCTATATAATTTTCATCACAGGGTTGTTATGATGGTCAGTTTAGAAGACATGTAAAGCACTACATAAATTATCAGTTATTATCATTGACCACTACATGGAGGAGGCTAATTAGCATAATAAAATATTTGAGTGTCCTTCTGTATGTGTTCCCTGTTTCTTTTATATGACCTATTTTACTCAACTAGATTAAAACTTATTGAGGGCAGAGATTTAGTTTATTTCTCAACTAGATTAGAAACTCCATGGTGGCTTGTCTGTCCAAGTACATTGTAAACTTCTCAAAGGCAGTACTTTTTCTTACATTCCTCTCAGTGCTTGAATGAACAGTAGGATCCCAAAGCAAGTTAACTGATGAACTGACAAAAAAGGAGAATAGTGTGTGTGTGTATATGTGTATGTGTGTATTTATGTATACTTACATGTGTATGTATATGTATACATGTATGCATGTGTATTATATGTGTAGGTGTATATACACATACATACACAGATATATACATACATAGACACAGATTCTTTTCCATTTGTCTGAACTGCCATAGACTAGCCAATTATTAATCTACACCAAGAAAAGCTTTTGGCGGAGATAGCTAGGATTTAGAAATACTATGTCAATACCATTATGCTCATTAATGCACTGCAGCGTGGGAGAAAAGTTGATCTTCTCATCTAAAGAATAATCCCATCATCTGACAAGAAGCAAATGATAAGGTTTCTGGTGAGATTAAAGAAGGAAGTGCAGTAACTCATTAGAAAACATGTAAATGTCTGCTTAATTACTTGAAAAATGTCTTAGCCAGTACATTTCATGGCACCTGGAGGGCATAAACATGCCCATAAATTTAATTAATTTTCCTTCTTTCAATGCACCTGCATGGCCTAAAGGAAGGGATAGTAATGAAAGTACTATGAAGCACTTTGCATTTGGTAAGGACTTCCAGAAGTCATTTGGACCACATTCAGAAAGGAAGCACTAAGTTTTCCATCATTTTGTGCATGTATGTGTGTGTTCGTGTGTGCCCACACATGCATGTGCATGCCTGATACAGAGGAGATATTTGTAAAATTGTGGACCAATAATGAAAATCATTCCCATGGCAACTCTCAGCTTTATTCTAAAAAGAGCACAAAATACTTTAGATACAAATTAAAAATCTAGTCCATCCTCATACAATTCCAGTAAAATGACGGAAGCCAATGTTACAATTCTTTTGAGAACTAGCAGCGCAAAATAGTTTGGTCAAACCCAAGTGACAAGTAGCTGATAATCATGTCTCTACACTCTTACTCAATTGAGGTAGCTATCTTATAAAAAAGGCTCAAAATTGATTGGTATTAATAATCTTTAACCAGCAAAGTATTATGTGTGTGGGTATACATCCTTTTATTGGGAATTTGTTTTGTGAAGTTTGGATTCAGTCAAAGGGCCACACTTGAAGTCCTAGAGGGTCACATGTGGCCTCGAGGCCACAGGTTCCCCACCCCTGCCCTTGGCAGTCACATGAAAATGGGACAGAAAATGTCTTAGTAAAATACTGCTACTAATGACAACTGGCAATACCCATTTGTGAGGAAAGAACCTGGTTCTTCTTCCAGTTTGTTTAAAATGGCAACTGGAAGGAGCAGGGACAAGTCTTATTATAAGGAAGGAGGAAATATTTGCGTGGGGAACATGTGGCAAAGGATATTCCTTTGTCGGGGCCATGAGAATGGGGAAGAAGGACCACCTATTTTGCTTTGTTTAATTGAATGTCTTTTGCTTCCAACTAGTAGTCCTCTGGTATAATTTAGCAAAATGAATGTTGATAGGGGCTCATCAACTATGCTTTTAAATGAATATTGACTAAAAATGTGCAACAAACCTGGAGTATCTTTGACAGGGTTTGTAATTGAAGGAGGTCTTATTTATATATGCTCTGTTTCATAGCTAATATTTGAGAGAGAAACACACCATTAGTTTTCACAATTTATCTTATAACCCCAGTTCACATAGTGTGAAATAAAAATACATAGAACACAATTTAGGAAATGCTATCTTGGCTTAGTTTCTCAATTTACTGTCAGAAAGAACAAGAAAATCCAGCAGGGTCTTTGAGAACACTGGGATGCTCACCCAGTGTTTTCCCCACCATACCATAACTAGTATTCATATGGTACAATGTGAGAAGAACCCTGTTCTTAACCAATCAGGAGTGACAACTACTGATCAACTGTGAGTTAGGCACAGATTTTTTGGTGGGTCGGTGGTGCTAGGTGGCATAGTAATAGAGTGCCGGGCCTAAAGTCAGAAAGACTCATCTTCCCAAGTTCAAACCTGATCTCAGATACTTACTAGTTATGTGATCCTGGGCAAGTCATTTAACCATTTCCAGGAGTTTTCCTCAGTTTCCTAATCTGTCAAATAAACTGGAGAAGAAAGCAAACCACTCTGGTATTTTAGGCAAAAAGCAAACAAAAAAAATGGGGTCACAAAGAGTTGGACATAACAGGAATACATTTTAATGCTTATCATTAATGATGACAGAATTTGGTGTAATGAAATAACCTGGTTGGTGACAGGAAGGGGAAACAGGAATCTTTTGGGAGGGTGAATGGGGGAGATTTCACTGCTTTTTGCTGTCATAGTGAAAATTATGCCTGCACCACATGGCATAATTGGAGATGAAATCTGCACAGGGATTGGTCGAAGTTTAAAGGTCAATTTAGTAAATTTAGATTTCATATTCTGTTCAAGATATATTTCTTTTATGTGTCTCTGATTCCCTACAATTTTACTATTTACCATTTCCTTAAAGGGCAGTGTGACAATAGATAAGAGTCCTGGATTTATGGTCAAGAAACCCTAGCTTCAAATCCTACCTCTGATGCATAACAGCTGTGTGAGAATGGACAAGACACTATCTCTCTGACTCTCAGTTTCTGCATCTATAAAATAAGACTGATAGTAACTGAATCCTGAACTCACAGGGTAATTGTAACGTTCCAATGAGGTTCCATAAGTTTGGGAACCTTAAAGTACTTTGTAAAATCTCCCTTTGTAACCTTTAAAGTGCTTTGTAAATATTAAACAATATTACTATAAATAAACCACAAAACTTATGTACCCGAACTCTAAATGCATGACAAAGAGGAAAAAGGAAAAGGGGCAGTATAAGCCTTGAGACAGAAGAAGGCTCTCAAGGTAGTAACATTTCAGGGGTTTAAAGTGAGTGATCAAAAGTACTTAAAAGCCCCTTTAGAAACCATAAGAGTTTAGTCTTTTCCATACTTAGTCCCATACCACAATTTTTGTGGTCCCATACCACAATTTTTCAATGCATCGCAGATATCTTGGACCTTTACAGAGGGGGCCAGCGATGCTGAAAATGATAAGCTTTTATAATTGGCACCTTTTTAGTTCACATTTATTAAGTCTGTTTAACCTAATTTGAGGCATCCAAAGTCAGGAAGATAAGGGACAAGGGAAGGTGGGTTTAGAACAAAAGATAAAACCAGATCTGTCAGAGGAAACAGGATAAATCTGAGTTCATCTATCCAAGAGAGACAGTTACAATCAGATCTCAGTTTCAGGAAGGGATATGACTAGGGGCTTTAGGCAAAGTCATATTCAAGGTACAATAGGAAGAGAGAAAGGGTTAATGAAAAATAATAAGCTCCAGTTTGGAAAATGCCTAGAATAAGTGATTGAGATGAGATGCCTTTTTTATGGCAACCCTTACTTAGGCATCTTTCCTTCTGGTATAAATGTAATGTGGATCTGGCCCTTCAAGAATACAAGAGTCCTAGTCTGTGGGCTTTTCAAACATGACTTATGGCAGAGCCAGTAGAACCTGGCAATTTCATTGTTAGTAAGATATGGGGAAATGCCAGTACTGATTAAGCCAGTGTGAAGGTTGTTGCAAAGCCAGAGACACTGACAAACCCTACTCATTGCAAGCCATACTTCAGTACTTGCTCCAAGCTTTACAAAGATTTCTTGAACTATCGGCCTACCAGAAATGTTGAAGGGTCATCTACACCAGGACCCTCTCTGATTTGAGACAGGTTAATGTCTAAATGTGACTGGCTTTAGTTTTGAGTATAGCCCTCTGCTCATGGCAGAGTACCCATCCCAAACTCCATGGAGTAAGTGGGACCATCAAATCCATTGGCTTATCTATAAAAGACACCTCTGGGAAGGTGTGGCTGTCATCCTTATAACTGTGGGCTCCCTCCTTTAAAAGACATAGTGGGAAACAGTATGATACATCAGAAGACAAGCTAGAATGATTTGAAAATTGCTGTTGTATTAGAGCAAATGAAATATTTTCATTTCAGCCGTTAAATTTCTCATTATATCATGAAATGCCACAGTTAGTGCTATTTTCAGTTTTAATCTCTTGTGAAGTCATTGATGGTTAATGTTTAGCAAGTTCATAAACTAATTTGAGTGGTTTTATTTTGCACAATCAGGCATATTACACTCGTTTCAATTTTTTGCATCACAGATTTAACATCTGGGAGCTGCGGAGAAAGTACAACAGACTTATCTAAGGAGATTGTCACAAGAAATCATGTCGAATGATGAATTAGGATGTGGTAAACCAATAGCATTCAAGAACCTGACTACACAGCTCCCTACCCCTGTGTTATATAATCCAGATGCTGTGATGTTGTATATATATACATATGTATGTATATATATATATATGAAGTATATGCATTTAAAAAAAATCTAGATGGTTCTCTTTAACTACTAGATGATTTCATTCATTTACTACTAATGATTTCATTAGTAGGGAACTCCTGGTGAGGAAGCTCCCTCTGCCAGTGAAGAATGACATCTATTCTAAGCATTTCCTGGGATACAGGGAGAGGTTAAGTGACTTGGCCCTTGGTTCACACAGTCATTCTGTATCAGTAGAAAAACTCAAACCCACAGATTCCTGACTCTTAGAATGACTCTTGTCATTTCATTATATTGTTTCTCATATGTACACAAATACTCCATAACTCAATTTAAAATTATTTAAGAATGTCAGAAACCTTGGAAGTTTTTACCTTTTCCATATTTTAGCTGTGTTCTACCATAGTGTCCTTCTCAGTCCATCGCAGCCACCTGGGCCTTAAACTCATACTTTAGAACAAAAGAAGAGGGTCCAGCAATGCTCAAAATGATTGACTTTTATTATAGGCACTTTTATTTTAATTCACATAAACAAAGTTCATTTGTCCCTATTTTGAGACTTCTGGGGACATTAGGGATCATGATTAGGAAAGAGGAAGCTCAGGGTAAAGGATGGAATTGGGTCTTAATCACCAGAGAAAATAAGATGCACCTGGACCTCATTCACCAGAGAGAGGCAGATAAAAACCTTGGAGGAGATGTTGACTTGGCTGTGTTTGGGTGACAGTGATACTAAGGTGGGAGGCGAGGGTTGATGACCCTGAAAGAGGTTGTCCTCTGAACTTGGTACACTCTAGTTCTCCTTACTTTTCACGTTTCAGGATTGGAATGATTGGATTCCATTCTCCATGTTAGGACTACCCAGCAGATCAAAAGCTAACTATTTTTAAAGGAATGATAGATTTTAAGGAGGTGTTCGAGATTAGTTTCCCACCTTAGACACCACAATGAGTGAGATACTAAGGACTGACTTCTTGCATACAACGATTTAAGATGTGAAGCGTTTCAGAAAAGGGACATTGCAGGAGGAAAGAGTATGCCTGTGACATCTGAATCTTATGGCTTTTAAACAGAAATTTTTACTTGTGTGTGTGGGATGGGGTTGGGGGGGTGGGTGAGTGGCATTAAATCTAGGATTTGCTTCTCTCAAATGCTATTATTTTTGGGGGTTTTATTAAAAGTCTTTTTCTGCAAGTTCATTCTTTTAGTCAAGTAGTATCATCCCTTGTAGAGCTCCAAAATTTGCCCCATCTATTCTAGATGCCCTGTGGCAGTAGTGTATTCAGTATAGGTATGGGTGTGGGTGCATCTGAATTTAAGATATTATACTCTGAGAAAGGAAATATCTATATAATCACATCTTTACAAAGGCAACATTTTAAAAATCAAAGTTATATGTAGGATTTATACAGATACCCAGCTACAACAAAGAAAATTAAGGTACTATATTTATTTTCATTTGTGCATGCATTTTAGAAAGTCAGTTTTAGAGACTGAATTAATTTAATTAATTTCCATCTTAATATATTCATATTGAATATATACATATTTAATATATTCTCACCCTATATGGAGTGTTTATTTTTCTTATGCTTTGCTTACTTGTTTTGAAGGAAAATGTTCTTGATAAATTTTATTTTTGCATATCTATATTTCCCTCCCTTTACCTCACCACCTCTTACCAAAGAATGATCCCAAATAATTTTTAAAAAAAAGAAAAATAGGAAGGAGAGAAAAAAAATCAGTAAAATGAAGCTTTATTTAAAAGGAAAATGATGGTATTGCTTTTCTTGCTTTCTCAATGGGTGAGGAGGGAGTAGGAAGTAAAATGGAGAGAATTCAAAACTGAAAATAAAATAAAATTGTACTAAAAATATGATAACATATGTAATGTTCTGTACCAGTGAACCCCTCCAACACCTTTGCTGAGGATTTTTGCTGGTCTCCTTTGAGACCAACCTTGTTCTTGGTAATTTTACAACATTTATTTTTTTATTGCATTTTGGTTGGCTCTTTTCATATAAATTATTTTCGGCATGTGTATATTATTTTCTTTAGGCTACTTCTTAAGCCATTCTATCATATGACCTATTGCAGGTAGCTAGGTAGCATAATGGATGGAGCACAATAAACTAAAATACGAGAGCCTGAATTCAAATTTGGTCTCAGACCGTCATTAGCTGTGCGGCCCTGGGCAAATCTCTTAACCTCCATCTGTTTCAGTTTCCTTATATGAGCAATGTGAACAATACTAAAATATACACTGTGCATAAATTATAATAAAACCTGGACAATAGCCTACCTCCCACATCTGTTATGAGGATAAAATAATATTTGTAAATCATTTGTAAAGCATGACATATGTGTCATATAACTTTTATTATTAATACTAGTATTGTCTATTTAATCATCTGACAGGCCCATTTGGACATATTGGAGTGTGCAGAAACCAAAATGTGGTTTCTTTAGGAAGTGTTTGAGGCCAAAGCCATGAGTTTAATCTCTTCATGGCTTATATAATTTTTTCTATTCCTTGGTCACAGAATTCATTCTGACTCTAGAAAGCTATCTCAAAGTACATGCCCTTGATCTCAAGATATAATACTTTCTTAATAATTAGGATTGAGAAGTCATCTCAAACTATAAAGTTGCTATATAAAGTTCTATATAAAGTTGATGATGGTGATGATGTTGAGTGGTGGTGGTACAAAAGAGGATGCATGAATGAATTAGAGCAGGGAAATTGAAAAGACCTCAGAGGTCATGTTGTACAACCCATATCTAAATCACAGCTGTTGTCTAGAACATGTACTACACAGAGGTAATGGGCTGCCAGTCTCATTGACATCTTGTGGTGACAGAGAGCTCCCTGTCATTCAAGAAAGCCCATTGCATTTTTAGAATACCTCTCTTTCACAAAAATTTTTCCTTTTCTCAAGTCAAATGGCTCTAACTTCCATCCTTCCATTGGTTCCAGTTCCACTCTTGGAGATCAACAAAAAACATCTATACCTTGATCATTTGATGCCCACTTAGACATTTGAAGAAGACTCTGATGGTCCTCTCAAATCTTATTCTTCTCATGCCAAAACATCCCTGATTCTTTCAAATGAATTTTATATAGTATGTTTAAAAGGAATGGTAACACTTAAACTAGAAAAGAGAGGTCTTAGGTGGATGGAATGAGTGCAGCTATGTCACTATTTTCAAAAAACTTGTTAAGTTCATACCTTACCAATGGCATGTGAGCAATCATATTAATATATAATAATCTTAATAATCCTAATCACAACATATGCATACATCTTTAAAGTTTGAACAGTGATAACATATCTTATTTGAACTTCATAGAAACCCTATAAAGTGAGTAGAAATGAAAAGTACACATTTAATCAATTTACAAGCATTTACAGAGTGCCTACTGTGTTCCGGGCACTGTGGTAGGTGACAGGGATACAAATACAATACAATACAAATACAATAATTCAAGAAAACTCTTCTCTCAAGGATTTTATAATCTAATGGGAGAGATGAAGACATATATAACTATGTACAGAGCAAACATAAAGAGAATAAAAATAATCACCAAGTAGCGAAGTACAGGATAATTTCAGGAGGACAATAGCAGTTTTAGCACATTGCACTGAGCAAAATTAGCACATTGTAAGGCACACTTCTCAGTGTTGTTTAAAGAGGTTAGGAAAGTACTATGTAGTAAAGAAAAATACTAAACTGGAATTTGGATACCAGCCTTGGATTTGCCAGTCATTATCTGTGTAAACTGGGACAATCCAGTTCAATTTTCTTGCTTCAATTTCCTCATTATACAAAACAAGGGAGTTGGACGAAATAATCTCTGAAGTCCTGTCCAGCTCAGTCGCCTACAATTTCATGAAATACTAAACTAAGCCTACTGTTCTGTGAATTTCTCCTGGTTGTAACAAATATGCTTGTATACAAAGATCCAGGAGATGAAATGTCAGGGCCATGACCTTTAAATAGATACCTATATATTCTGTCCTTTGCTTCCTGAGAGCTAATAGTTCCCACCATCATCGCTGATGATATCATTGTTCTCCTACTGAGGCATATGAAATGCCAATCTATCTCCTAAACCCTAAATTGAGTACTTCAAGAGGCTCATGGGATGGGAGTTCTCAGGGAAATTGCTGTTTAGATAGATTTTGTGGTCAGAAATATGCTGTTCCCTTAGGATTTTACTAAATGGGGTTTTATTCAGTTCTCCTTACTGGACTGCTGAAATTTTAAGTGCTCCCCACTGGATTACTGACTTTTTTTTTTGTTAGGATTGTATTTTATTTACTAGAAGCTGCTGTACTGATAGAGGTTCATTTAATTATGCCAGGAATATGGAGAAATTGAATGACCTTCTGGGTCATATGGGTTCTTGACACTGATGTGAATATGCATAAACTCACAGGATACCTCAAGGGAATAAAAGGATAGTCTCAGAGAAAAATGTTGTATTAGTTGCCTTTAGAATGTATGGCTTGGGCAAGATGAAGGTGGGAGGGATAGATCTAATCTTTTCTGGTGAGGGCTCAAAACCTTTGTTTTTATTTTGACTTTCACAAAAGATCATCTGTTGTCCAGGTCTCAGCAAGAATGTCATTCATAAATCAGCACACATCTGTAGGGGTGGGTTAAAAACAAACATAAAAAAACGAAATACTGAATTAAATAAGAATTTGATCATGTACTGAGAAAAACAGAGCAGAAAGGAGGGGAAATGGTGCTTATTTTGTGAGCTCACCCCATTTTAGAGTCTGTAGAAAATATCTGTGTTGTCCTTTATGGGTGGGTACATTACGTTTCTCAGAAACCAGGTATGGGAATAACCATTAGTTTTATATGTTTATGTGGACGAAACCAGTTATCTAAGCAGAGAGCGTGAAAATGATGCAGGTCAACTAAAATTTGTCACTCACTTTTTTCATTGCTGAAATATTGTTCAGATAAGATAGGTTAAACCCCAGAATTTTTTCTCTCAATAGTTTATTAAAGTATTTGAACATTTCTTTAAATAAAATCTATTTAAAAGGTTCCCTATCAAAGAATCATAATTTTAAGTGATAGAATGGAAGTTAGGGAAAACCAAATAATTAATGTTGACATACTGATCCAAATATGGATTATCCCAAATTAAAGTGTACCCCTAATTTGAGGTTTCTTTGAAAGAATAATATTTATGTCATCTATATAATTATATCTATGTCTATAAGCCTCCATTTTATGGGTTTCATATGGCCTCATATAGCTTTCCTTACTATTCATTTTGTTAATCAAAATTTTAACTCTTTGTTGAGGGGTCTTTTAAATAGATTTGCCTTAGAGAAATGTTAAACTTTTTTAATAGACTGCACCTCTAAATGAATGTTTCTTAGAAAGGAAGACATTATATCTATGGAATCTACATATTCATATCTATATCTTGACATATCCTCATACTCGCATCTAGCTGTCTTATCTTTATAGCTATTCATTTCTTGAAAAACAGCACCTATTTTAGGTCAATCATAGGTTTTCTACATGCCAGATTTGGCAAAAATGTAATCCCACATTTGAGCATCCAGAGAGAAGAGTCTCATAATGGAAATATCGAAGTTCAGGTTCAGGTTCTAACTCTCTGATCTTGGGCAAGTCACTTAATTATGCTCTAGGCAACTCTCTGAGACTATAATTTGGAGAGAACATTCTGATTTCTAGTGATGCAGGAGTTGAGTATATCATTTAGAATTTGCTATATCAATGAAAGCACGGGTCCAGGACTTATCCCAATCTGGATCAATAAGCTAATGTATGTAACAGTATTTTACAAACTTCAATGAGCATACCATCCTATTAATTTTTATATGTTATAGGACATAAAAGGGACCACTGTGAACCTGTCTGATTTCAGTATGATTAACAAACCCAGATGCTAAATTTAGTGTACTGCTCTGAGTCTTTTCTGTTCCTTGCTACTTGGCTCCAATTATTAAAGTCAGCTAGGAAGTATAATACTGCACCTGAAGATGAATGTCATGTTCCTCCTCTTTTTTTCCTTATCATTCAAGGGAAGCATTTTGTCACTAATGTAACAAAAAATTTTCTTTTTCTCAGAGATTAAAAGCATGAAGATTCAGAAGCCTCTGGGGCAACACAGTACAGATGCTGTAATTCATCTCTCTAAAGGGAGATAAACGTTGGTTCATAAATGGAAATTTTCCTCCTCAGCTTAATTGTACATGATCAATTTATTTCCATATTATTTAATTAAATTTATATAGAGGAGCCTTATCTAAATGAGTTTATTCACTGATGTGTCATAGAAACCTTGTCAAAATGTATTCTCACTTTTCCTCAGATCTATCTCTGCTATCTACTAGCTGTGTGATCATGGGGGAAGACTCTTAACTGCCTTATTTCCTCATAATAAATAAAATAAGTGGATTGTGCTAAATGCTCCCTCCCAATGGTCATCAGATGAGGTTAATAGATCAAAGAACTCCTAACCAAGGGTGATCTTGTCTCCAGAAGAATCCTAGTTTCTGGTTGAAAGGAGGAATAAAGGGATAATATTGGGATCTGGGTCTTTACCATCATCTCCGAGATGTAATCATATTGGTAATATACTATCTACAAGATAGTCATAAGAACTATTGGAGCAAACTGAATACTCTAAGCTAGCTAAAGGACAGGTAGGTGGCAAAGTACATAGAGTATCAAACCTGAAGTCAGGGAAACCTATCTTCTTAAGTTCAAATCTGGCTTTGGACACTTTCAAGTTGTGTGATGCTGGGCAAGTCACTTAACCCTGTTTGCCTCGGTTTTTTCATCTATAAAATAAGTTGGAGAAGAAAATGGCAAAACACTCCAGTATCTTTGTAAGAAAACTCCAAAATGGTGTCACAAAGAGTTGGACACAACTGAAAAATGGTTGAACAATGACAAGCTAGCTAAGCCTGATTTGATGGAAGATCCTGACTACCCAGTAGAGAGAGCTTGTATCAATCTGACCAGAAACTTTTGGCGGTCACAGTTTAGTAATTCATCAAATTAAATTGCACAAATTTTACAAAATGTTTATTATGTACTTACATGGGTCGGGGGGGAGAGGAAGTGGGAATACAAAGTTTATGTAAAAAATGTCTCTCCACCTTTAAGGCATCAATGGTTTAGTTTATTAGCTTAGGTTGGAGAGGTGAAGATCTATGAACAACTAAACCTCTTTATAGATATTTCACCAAACAGCATTTCCACATAACTAGAGTTTGAACGGAGTAAGGGGCCCAGTCAAATACAGGCTATGTTAGTATGAGGCCAATTCCTCACGAATTTGTATTGATGTATAGCAGACAATGATGCATCAAGTCACTGACACATGATCAAGTAAGTAGAAAAAAAGAATCGAAGGTCTTTGACAACATTAAGGACAGCAAACAAAGAAAAAAATTATTTCTAAGAAAGAAAAATGGTAACACAAGAATCATTTTATGAAGTGTCACTCTTTAAACAAAATACCTGTAGCACTTCTGTGTCATTTTGAACTTTGGTGTGGTATGTGTGACCTAAGTCTCAGAATTGAAAGACTTTGAGTTTGACAAGTATGCCATCTGAAGTGTCTTCAACACAAGAATGACTTGGTAGCAGTGTGAGGACAGATAAAAACTCTGTGAATACTAAGAGTATATTTTCATATCCCCAGGTTCTCCTCTGTGCAATTCTCCCTCCAATGGAGGAATTTGTGCAGGAATGGGATGCAGAGACTCAATTTCTTTTAGAGAATCAGATACCAGAACATAGGGTTATTTCTTCCATTATGACACTCAGTTAAATTAACTTTCTGACCCTTCCTGAGCCTCAGTTTCCTTTTCTTTTAAAGAAATAATAACACCAGTAGTGCTTACTTTATGTATATAAAGTGCTTTACTAACCTTAAAGCATTATATGAATGTTAGATATTATATATGAGACAATCTTGGGGTCAGTCACAAGGAGGAGAATCACAGACATGGAAGCATTTTTAAATTGTTAATGGACTCGCTGTTAGAACAACAAATTTCACATGTGTGCATGCATACATATGCTAAGTCAATTCTGTGCTGATCTGTTACCCTAGTTTTGTCTAAATACAGTAACACATACTGTAATTAGTCATGCATAACCTTTTGTAACCTAACCTCTCTGATCCTCAGTTCTTCACCAATCAAATAAGAGAACTGACCTAAATAACCTCTAAAGTGCCTTCTACGTCTAAAATCTATGATCTGATGAATGTGAAAAATAAATATAAATTTTTTAAAAATAGCATTTCTCTTCTTCTGTTCCACATTTTTATTCTGATTTCCAGAGGTCTTTTATTTTGATTTCAAGAATTTACAATATACTTATTGTGCTTTTAGAGGTCTGAAAAGTTTTTTTTTTTTTATAATGATATGATATTAAAAAAAAAATCCCCTCTGTAAAAGGAGACAATCAGAAGAAAAAAGGAAAAAAAAGTTGAAATACCTTTACCTAAGTCTGAACTATGACAAGCTACGAAGTCAACTTTTGTAATGTCTTAATTATTCCTTTCACTCTTGCCCCATAGTCTTCCAACCAAATAGGTTATCTTCCTGCCAAGCCTCTTTGGTTTCCATTTCTGCTGCTATGCTCTCCCATCTAGAGAACTAATTATCCAGACACGCCATCTTCCTGACTCACCACTTGAGTGAACATAGCTTTCTATTCACTACTCCCCCACCTCCAATTTTCACATCTTGCTTAAAGAATAGCAATCAAATTAAGCCTATTATTGCTTCTGAAAAGATTACATAAGTAATCCAAAGGCCTATAACACTACTCACCATCCTTGTTGTGTCACCTTCTATGGCGATTGCTCCCCTCATTGTTACAACATGAGGTCCTTGACTACAAGGACTGTTTTACTTTCAATTTCATATTCCCAGTGCTTAGTATACTGCTTGGCATATAGCAAGTGTTTAATAAATGATTATTCATTCATTCATTCATCTGTCTTTTTTATTTATTCATTCATTCCCTTCTTCCTTCTAACAAGTTTGTTGTGCCTTGCTTGACATTTTAAGGAAACTTTTAGAATACTTTCTAGATGTACATATTATTTTAGAATCCCAAGTGATTCCTCACTTAAGTCATATTGTGTATTGCTTCTACATATACTGTGACTTTTATAGGAGATGAAGATGGCATTACAAGTGAGGACTGGGAACAACTTGGTGGTAATGCTCTTAGAAGGAAGGAAATACATTTTTCCCCCAGAGTTACTCTGGCAACAAAGACCCAGAGGAATAAGCTAATGACCCTAAAAACCGAATCTGTCTCTTTAGAAATACTTTTCCATATATTTTAAGGGCACTATTCTGCTATCCCTAGGAACTTTCAGATGGGGGAAAAATGCATTTTAATGATTATAGGATTTTTTTTTTTAGTTCTGCAAAATAGTGAGCTTCTATTAGAGAAGAGTGAGTTTGAGAGATTCAGATGATGATACTAAAATATTTATTTGCTGATTTTCTTAAAGTAAAAAGTCCTATACACATTTTAGACTGGAACCCAAATACAAACATATTATGCATAAGTGGACTTTGATCCCCTGAGGGATGCTGAATTGAAATTTGTGGGTAGAGTGGTGTCATGGAAAGAGCCCTAGACTCTGGGTCAAAATGTCTGAATTCGAATTCCAGTTCTAAAATCTGTAAGCTACATGATTTTGAGCAAATCAGTTATTCAAGGTGATCTGTTTCTCCATGATCAAAATGGGGCTAATAATACTTGTACTTTGTACCTATCAGGGATGTTGTGGGAAAAGCAACTGTTCTGTAAATTGAAGTAGTTACTGGTCATCAGTAACCTGGAGGTGATTGGTAGAGAATAGAAGAAGTTGATGCCTTTATCACTGTTCTTATTGTGCCCACTTGTTGCTGGGTAGCCACACTCACAAGACTTAATGACTTAATAACTAACTTAACTAATAATTAATAATATTAATTAATACCTAATTAAGTTAATAATTAAGTTAATAACTTAACCTCAGAGATAACCGGAGTGAATCTAAAGATGTGCTAGCAGAGGTGATATACACACCCTGGGTCAGGAAGTCATCAGATAACTTTTGTGTGTTGTCCATGAATTCTAGAAGCTTCCTGACTTGTCCTTCATAATCTGTCTTGACTACTGGTGACATTCATGGCAGATAAGTATGAGACTGGAGCATCGTTCTTTTCAAAAAGATTTCTGGATTTTCCTTTCAAACTAGAAACAATAGACAAAAGGCACCTTTTGAGAGTGACCTTAGCTTAATCCTTTAGTGTCTAGAGCGAAGAGCTAACATTTCTGTTGTGCTTTAGCATTGACAACGAGCTTTCTTCACAATAGCATGGGACAGGTAATATAAATACTGTTGTCTATTTTTTTCATTTTATTGATATATTTTGCTTTTATCTCATATTAATTTCAGAATATACTCTACCTTTTCCCTACCAAGTGAGGTTTCACTTGTAAACAATATTAAAAAAGAAAAATTAAAAAAAGGTGGCTCCCCAAAGCAAATCAACATATTTAAAGCTCTATGTAATGATGTTACTTTTATGTAAATCCACATTTTTATATTCAGTGAATTAATTGATTGATGATGTGATCTATTGTGAATCTGGATGAGTGGTTTAATCTTTAGAAGTTAAACTAGTCATCCCATTAAATGAATTTGCTTTCCTAGATGCTGGTTAACATTGAGTAAACTAATTTTTTTCTAAGCCAATTTACCCCACATGGTAAATGTGTGAGCATGAGCTCCCTGCAGCCTTGGTGCACTCAAGGAGCATGAAAAATTACCATTATATCATTACAAGTCTGTGTCTCAATTAAGGACCCCTGAACTTGACTCTGTTGTAAAATGACACGCTTCACAAGGGATAAAGACTGGTTGATACTGATTCAGGCTGACATATTATGCAAATAATAGTATAAGAATGTATTTAGGAGCTGTTCCTGATCCTCTAGTTGGACCCACATTTTTTCTTTGGCAACAGAAGTCAGATTTACTTTAGGGTAAGTTCAATGGTTATATGGCTCCAGAGGAGGAAATAGATTAAAACTAGAGACATTACTTTCCTTGTTTCTTCCTCCATCACAAAGAGATATAGTATGGGAGTATTGAGTGGAGAACCAGCCAGGCAGGCCTGGATTCATATATTGCCTTTGACATATAATGGCCTCAAGATCTTGGTCAAGTCACTTAAATTCTCAGTGCCTGAGGAAACTTTTCATAGATGGGTAAGAGAGGAAGGGAGAAACAGATACAGGCAGAGAAACAGAGACACAAACAAAGAGATAAAGACAGAGAAAAAATGGTGTGTGTATGTGCATGCATGTGTGTGTGAGAGAAAGAAACAGAGAGAAACAGAGAGAGAGAGAGAGATGGACACAGAGAGAGACAGAGAGAATAGGCATTTTCTACAGGAGTTTTGTGAACTTTTCTTCACAAACTGAATTTTGTGTACATTTTTAAGAGTTAAAGAAAACATCAGTGTCTTCCTGTCTTGGTCAATGGCATCTTTGCAAATTTTGCATCTCTGATGAGTTAGTCTGTCCTGAACTTTAATGTCAAGAATGTGGTGCTCATTATTTAACTGGGTTAGGGCCAAAAGAAGATAGGAGAAAGAGAAAAAATGTCTGGAATAGTTCCCAAGTTATTAAATGGTTTCTTTCAGGATTTTATCCTTTTAACTATATAATAGTGTCTTTTCAAGTGAAGGCTAGAAAGGGCTGTGCCCAGAATGATAGCATAGGAAGGACACTTAATACAGTACAGAGAGGTCCTTGACTAAAGGTCAAAGGTCAACCTTTATGTTGGGGGTGCCATGTGTGACTAGAGCCCTCAGAATGACTCCTCTTCTAGAAAAGTTCTGCTGGGTAACAAATCAGTTGAAGAGAATTTGGTGGAAAGAAGTTCTTCTGCCTTCCACGGTTCCTCCCCTCCCTTTTAAAAATAAGTATTCCTTTTTGTTTGCTCACCCACTAATTAGTGTTGCCATGAGCTTGTATTGCTAACCATTTAAAGTGAACAGTTCCTTTGAAAATATAATCTCTTTTTAAATGCATCATCATTTTGAAGTGTTCTCATAAATTGTGTTGCTGATTTGGGAACTTAACTGGTGTATTTATTTATATTAAAGCCTGCCTGCTGTTCATCTTGAGGATATTATGTTTGTATAGTTAAGAGAAGCGATGAGCCAAATTTAATTTTCTACCTCCTCTGGAATGCTCTGCATCTTGTAATCACCATTGATTGCCTACTTACTAGTCAGAATCAATAAAAGAAGTAGAAGTAAAAATTGCACAGCTTCATGTTTTATAATATAATAGCCTAGTCAAAATGGAGGGAACTAATGACATCCAGCTGCATAGACATTATCTGATAATGACAAGGCATGGAGAACAGACTACAGCGAAAAAGAGAAATCAAAGTTGGAAGCTCAAACATTGAACTTTCATTTGCATCTAGAATTAGGTTTATATACAAAGCTCATCACAAAATTTATTCTTTCATGATTTATAGTCAATGAAATAATTTTAAGTAATTTTTATCATTTGAGATTATATCTTCCTTTTTTAGAGTATGTTAACACCCCGGGAAGCCCTAAAAATTACCATTTGCTCCAAGGTCACCTAAGACAGGACTATTGCACCTACCTAAAATGCATCAATATAAAATGATGGTCATAGTAAAACAGGTACGACTGTGCTGAGAATAACAATTTTTTCCCTGTCAGGAGTTTTACATAAAAAT
Organism: Bettongia penicillata ogilbyi; assembly: GCA_023548195.1. Classification (NCBI taxonomy): domain Eukaryota; kingdom Metazoa; phylum Chordata; class Mammalia; order Diprotodontia; family Potoroidae; genus Bettongia; species Bettongia penicillata. The sequence goes on along the minus strand of JAJHZJ010000460.1, from coordinate 3,782,339 downwards.
CAGCAAAAAAAGATAAAAGCTAAGGCATATTACTATGAAGTCAAAGACTTAGTAAATTATTTTTTATTGCACTGATTACTGTGTTCATTGTGTTCTGTTGCTCCCAAAATATGATTTGGCCAAATTTAAATATTCTAAAATTGATTTTTTGAAAAAAATTTAGAGTCTATTAAACTTTGTTGACTTTGGCTTCCCGCTGGGAACATTTGCAGAACCAGTCAATGGCATAGAAACTCTTACGACTTTAAGCAAGATGCCTTAACTAAAGTTTTCAAAAGCAAAAGGTAATGTATATCTTTTCAAAGTCCAGCCATGAAAGGGCTTTTCCAAGAAAATCAATCTTCCCAATTGAATGGCTGTGTCTGGTATTGCAATAAAAATGTGCTCATAGCACCTTGAAAAACATTCAGCATGGGAGTCAAGTTCTTTTAGTGAATCCACTGGTAAATATCTTCTCTTACTATCCTTCAAACTCAGAAACAGAAATCTAGGTGGTTCTCAAATGAAATTAATGTCCCACATATAAAGGAAGAATAAGAAATCTCATATGCTGATTTTGATCATGGGATATTAACTTAATTTTTCTTCTTTACAAATAGATATTCAAGGGTGGGAGCATGTACTAGTCTCCTTGATATTCTCCATAGTTAGCCCCTGAATTTTATTAAGTCTGTTCATTTGACTTTGACTGAGAAAGATCTCAATAGAACTTTGTACTCATGTGAAATGTCTTAGCTGAATTCAATAAATTGGTGTTCCTAGTTAGATTCTAGCTATGTAATCACAGAGAAATCACTTAACATCTATCAATCAACCATTAATCAATCGACAAGCTTTTATTAAGCAGTTATTATATACCAGACATTCTGCTAAGAACTAGGAATAGAGAGGAAAAAAAGAACATTGTTCTTGATCTCAAGGAATGAAAATTCTAATTAGGGAAAAATCATGCACATATATAGAAATAAGTAAGGTAAGGTATTTACAGAGTACAGTCAAGGAAACTTAGAAGGCAAGGCACCTGCAGATTAGGAAAGTGGAAAAGGCTTGCAGAAGATGATGGAATATCCAAGTAAGTTGGGTAAGAATAGAGAACATTCAAGGAATAGAGGGACAGCCAGCACAAAAACACAGTGAAAAGAGGTGGAATCCTGTATAGGTGGGCCATAGAATGTATGAAATTTATTGATCTGGGAGGGATGAAGGTTAATGAACAGAGGTGTACTTTTGGAAAATCATTTTGGCAATTGTGTAGAGCATAGATTGGAGCAGGAAGAAAATTGAGAAAGGGAAATCAGTTAGGGCAGTTACATAACCCAGGTGATGAGAGTAAATAGGGGTGATGGTGTCTATGAATAGACAGATATTGTAAAGAAATAAATAACAAGATTTAGCAACTGATTGGCTACACAAGGTGAATAAGAGTGAGAAATCAAAGATGGCACTTGGTGGTGGTCATAAACCTGAGTAGCTAGAAGGATAGTGGTGTTCTTAATAAAAACAGGGAATTCAGAAGGTAGATCATGGAAGAAAAAAATGTTTTGCACATGTGCAGTTTGAGATGTCTACAAGACAGATATCCACTTTAAAATGTTCACTAGGAGATGTGTTACAAGACTGTGGCTCAGAGAGAGACTAGGGAAGCAATTTGAATAGATATCATAATTGAACCAATGAAAGCTGAAGAGATCACTATGAGAGAGAGCATAGACAGAAAACAGAAGAGTTCTTGGAAGAAAATATTGGGGTGTGTCCCCAGTTAGTTGAAGTGACATGGATGAAAATTCATCAAAAGAGACAAAGAAGGAATGGTAAGACAGATAGGAGAAAAACCAAGAGAGGACACAACAGATACATATTTGTGTCTAATGTTAGCCATGTCTAGGGCAGGAGTAGGGGTAGAAGGAAGAAAAAAAAAGGAAAAAAAATAACATTTAAAAGGTATAGCAAATTGTACATAATAGATTTGAAGTTTCATAGGTTTTTTTAATACTATGTTATGGAAATGCTTGTTTTATTCCATAAATTAAAAATAAAATAAGATTAAAAAATTAAAATACAGAGCATCATTTAAGGAAAGCACTTTGTAAAATTTAAAGGGATATAGAAACCTGAGTCATTATTACCATGTTCATTTTAGGAATCATTGAGTGGACGTTTTATGGATGATTTATTGGTGTGAGAGGCAATTACAAAAGTTGTACATGTTGTTTCAGTCTCAATCATTAGAGGTAGAACCCACTTTAATTAGAGTAGAATTGCCACAGAATTAAACTATTTGAATGGTATCTTAACACATTTTTTTTACTCTGGACTTGTGATTTTGTCAGTGGAGTCTTCTCCTTCCACATATAGAGTTTGGTAACTCTGTAATTCAGAATCTTAGAGTTGTTTGTGTCTTCTATACATAAAGTATCTTGTCTGTGGCCCCGTAGTTAATGTGTATATGAGGCAGGGTCTGAATTTAAGTCTTATTGATTCCATACCACCATTACCTCGACTATACTATGATATCCTGCTGCCTTTTACCTAGTACATAGTAGGTATCCAATAAGTGTTCATTAAATTGAATTATATGGATAATCTATGATATCATTGCTGTGGATACCTCCCCTCTCCTTGGCGATTCTTGGCCAAGTCTTTAATAATTTTCATTGATTTCCAAATAGAGGAAGAAAACAGCTCCCTGAAAAGGCAAGATTTTGCCTCATATTATCCTGCTTGAAGCCATGTCTACAGTAATTCTTTGGATGGATTTGAAGGTGGAAACAATTCTAATTCAGTGATCACAGTCTTCTGTCCTGTTGAAGCTGACTACCCTGGAGATAGATAATTTGGTACTTTTTTCCTACATACAACATTTAAGCCTGTAGTAGAGAAGGAACTACTCATAAAATAACTTCTTGTTGTTATTTAGCCATTTCAGTCATATCTGACTCTCCATGATCCCATTTGGGTTTTCCTTGGCAAAGATACTGGAGTGGTTTGCCATTTCCTTCTCCAGCTCATTTTACATATGAGGATATTTAGGCAAACAGAGTTAAGTGATTTGCTTAGGGTCACAGAGCCAATAAGGTCTGAGTCTGGATTTGAACTCAGGAAAATGAGTTTTCCTAACTTCAGGCCCAGCACTGTAACCACTACACCACTTAGCTGCCCTATAAAATGCTTATCTTCTAATATCCTAAAATAATAACATAGGAAAGTTGGAAGAGTCAAATGCATGCTATCACTGTCTTCTGTTCAGAAATCAGTCCATAATGTTCACCCAGTCAGCACTTGACACATTACTCATATTTAATACTAATTCATATCCATTGGAGAAAGGCAAATATTACATGAAACTCAATGACTAGAGAAGCTGAAACCATATTAGAGATGCTCATGCTATGTCACAGTCATTACTCTAAGTGATCCAAAGGTCTCCAGAGAGATATGATATGAGCAGAAGAACAGAGTGGTCTGGAACTTGTAAAGAATCTGGAAGCTATCAATAAGATGAGAAAACTGAGCCCAGAGAGGTCATGTGTCTTTCCCTGTGTTGAAATCCTTTAGTTCTGAAGGTCAGGAAAAGGCAATGAGTTGAAACTAGATCAGCAAGCCAAATTTGTGGATGCATGAGTGCCCATGACCATTGGAGTAGTACTGCTCCTCCAGACCCCCAGAGACCATGACTGCTTTTTCGTCACTCGGGTTTGCAACTCCTCCCTGGGGCTGAGTTTTCCTGATTAGTGTGGGAGTGAATGGAAACTCATCCAGACTCTGTTTTATATCTGCCAACCCCAGATATCTTTCCATAAATCCAAAGGTAGCTAACTCAAGTCCCCTCTGTAACCCTGCAAAACTTATTTTCATAATCTCCTATTTTTTTGTCTTCGTTGTATCTTGCTAAGGTTAATCCTTCCTTTGGTCCTTTGATTCCATTACTTTCTGCCTCATTCAGAACCTCTCTCAGAATAGTACATTTATATAATATTTGAGAGTTTATAAATCACTTTTCCCATTAATCATCCATTCTGTTTGCTATATCTTCAATTTTCCTCTCTCCACTGATTTCCTTCTGTAAAGATGCCCAAGTTAGGAAGAGTACTCTCAACAGAAATAAAAAAAAAAGGTGGATGGATAATAAGGTGGATAAGGTAGAGCAGGTGCAGATGATTTCAGTTTTGGACATGTTGAGTTGAACTGTCAGCAGTACATCCAGGAGACTTCCAGCAGGGAGAAGGGAGAGCTTATAAATGCAGAACTGGAAGTTAAGGGAAAAATTGAAACTGGGGATAAAATTTGGAAGTCATATATCTAGAGGAGAAAATTCAACTCACTGGGAGAGGATGGAATCACCAAGGGAAAGAATGTAAGAAGAGAGAAGAGGAACCAGAACAGAGCCTTGGGATAGGGGTGGAGGCAACTGTAGGTATAGAAAAGATGTTGGGTAATGAATTGGCAAAAGGGCCTAAGAAGGAGTCAGACAGGAATAAAGAGACCTAGGAGAAAGAAGCATCATAAAAGCAAAGTTCATAGAAACTATCCAGGAGGAAGTGGTGGTGAATTATTTCAAAAGCTGCACAAAGAGTGGTAATGATGATAATGATGATGAATGATGATGAAAGGTTTTTGGATTCAACAACTAAAAGGCCATTGAAAGAGTAGTGATGTTTTAAGTCAGATTACAAGGCTTTGTGAATGAATGGGAGTGAAGAAGAGGAATGATTAAGCTTGAGGGAAGACAAGGTGGAGGGAAATTTGTATTTTCCTTTTTATTCTTATGTCTATGAGCACCAAGTAGTAAATCATTAATTGGAAATGGTTTTAAGATGCATTACAAAGAGAATGATGAAAGGGGAAAGTTCTAAAAGAGGTTGCCAGACTTAATCTTGATAAGAATAAAGATCACTTAATCTTCTGAGACCGAAGCAGTGGAGGGAAGAAAAGGAAACATAAGTTTTAATGTATGAATAAGAGAAAGAGGTTATAGATGGGAAAGTGCTAGATTTTACAACAGCTTTTAAGTAGAATATAAGTGATTCAATCAGAAATGAATTAAATATAATTTTGTAATGGTGAAATGGGCAGCTCCAAGGCACAATGGATAAAGTACCAAGCCTGGTCAGGAAGACTCATCTTCCTGAGTTTAAATCTTGTTGGCTGTATGACCCTGGGTGAGTCATTGTTTGCTTTCACTTTCCTTCACCGTAAAAGGAACTGGAGAAGGACATGGCAAGCCAGTCCAGTATCTTTGCCAAGAAAACCCCAAATGAAATCACAATGAGTTGGACATGACTAAAGCAACTGAACTACAACACCAATGGTGAGATAACAGTTGAAGTCAGATAACTAGATTTGTGGTGGATCCATCACCCCAGTTTGAAAGTTTTCTCTAGCAAGATTGGATGGTTTAAGAGTATGAGTAGAAAAGGATCTAATGGGAGGGTCTTCTCATTGAAGATAAAGAGATCAATAAAAAAGATAAAGGGTATGGGATTTAGAGGTCAAAGAAAATAACTTGAGGAACTGGCTAACTAATCATAAGACTTAGAGATAAAAGGGACCTTGGAGATAATCTCCAATACTTCATTTTGCCAAGAAAGAAAGAGACAAACTTTTATAGGTAGTTAAGACCAAAGCCAAGATTTGAACCTATTTCCTCTGACTCAAAAACAGAGTTCTATACATTTGAACACCCATATAGATGGTTACAAATGGAAACAGAAGTTAAAGGAGTTTTAAAGTATGAACAATCACAAGTCAGACTATTAGACACTGGCAATGAACATAGGGTTTGGAGTAAAAAAGAATATTATGAATCATTGAAGTTGGAGAGATCTCATCACTGGACAAGGGTCCAGAACACATGTGACTGGAAGGAGCCCAGTACCATGGGAAATACTCTAGTCAAGGCCCCTGCTATACTAGACAGATCACATAATAGATCACTTGTGCATCCATTAGGAGCTTTTAGCAAAAGAGTAGTGACAAGTAAGTGCACAACGCTTTGGAATCCAGGCATTCCTGTTCAGGTATGGATTAGGCTAGATGACTGCTAAGATCCCATTCAACCACAAGATGATATGAATCTATAGTTCAGGTGTTCTTTATTATACTCTGACTTTCTAGTTTGGTAGATGACTGGTTCACTCATCAGATTTGTTCATCTAGTTGAAAAAATTTCACAATTTTATGCACAGAGCTTAATTAGATTTTTAAAAATATTTACTGGAATTTTTATTGATTTTAGCTACTAATTTTGTGTGTGTGTGTTGACATGTAGTTAAAAAACACTGATTTTTGGCAACATGCTACTTTTCTGGAAAGCACACACATACTCAGAATCCTATTGGGGGGGTGGGGTGTTGATGTCTAAAGGTTAAGCACATCTATATAGCCCTGCATTAATGGACAGTCAGTCAACAAACACCGAAGTGCCTACATTGGGTCAAGCACTGTGCTGCTAAACAATGAAAATAAAAAGAAAGCAAAAATTAATCTCTGCTGTCAGGGAATACACAGTCTAATGAGAGAGAAAGCATTCAAATAACTATGAAAGGTCCCTAGTTTTCAACTAGAATGTGAGCCCATTGAGAATACGGACTTTCCATCTTTGTTTTTGTCATCCTGGAATCTGGCTCAGAGTAGGTACTTTATAAAAGCCAGTTATACTGAATTTCAAACTCTTAGGAATTATGTGTCTTTTTCCTACATAATTTATTACAACTCACTTTCATTTCCTTTAAAATGAAACAGTTCAAACAAATTCTGTAATCCTATTACTCTACATTTAAAGTCTTATTTATTTTTAACATTCTTTTCCTTTTAAGTTTTGAGTTTCAAATTCTCTCCCTTCCTCCCACCCTCCCTCACAGACTGAGAAGACAAGTGATATGATAGCAATTACACATGTGAAATCATGTGGAACATATTTCCATATTAGCCATATTTCAAAAAAAGAAAGAAAAATAAAGTGAGAAAATTATACTTCAATTTGCACTCAGAGTTCATCAGTTCTCTCTCTCTGGAGGTAGACAGTAGTTTTTCATCATGACTCCTTTGGAATTGTCTTGGATTTTTGTATTGATCAGAGTAGCCAAGTCTTTCATAGTTGTTCATAAAATCCTAACATTCACAGAATATGTAAAAAATAGCATATTTCTGCTTTTAGAGATAAAAAAAACACATTTTAGTTTACCATTAATTCACTGCCCAAAAAATGATTCTAGAAAAAAAATTTCTTTACAGTAAAATAATATCCAAGCAACCTGAGAATATTAAAAACTATGCTTTAACTTAGGAAATCTGATTAAAGTTTGGTAGTTACAGGACTGAGGATCTGATCTCAGACTTCTGTATCTCCAAATAGTTCTGAGGTAAGGATATCACATTTTGGCTAGACCAGGATCATCTGTGATTGACCATTCGAAAACACAATGACATGTTGTGTCTAGACCATATCACACTGGAGAATATTAAATGAATAATAACTCTATCAGAATTGGAAATGAAATGCACAGTAATTCTTTTGACTTCCCAGATGATGCCATTTGCTCTTTTCACGAATTACTAATGTGTTCTTTGACAGAAGAACCACTGGAACCACAAATTATGCTTTGTTGCATAGACAAATTTCCTTTACTGAACAGTTTGAAGCCCCTTTCTATTCAATTCCTTTCTCCAAATTCAGGTAATTCTTTTTTCTATCCATACTATCAGTAGCATAAACCTAAGTAATGAGCTTTGCTAAAATTTGAATCCAATTAGCCAGACATTTTTGTACCATTTGACATCTTTCTCTACCAAAATGTGCACTTGAAGTAGATAATATTGACCCTGAAACTGAAAACTTTTATGAAAAATATAGAAATGGTTTAAAACATCAGTGTGATCTTCTTCTTCTCCTCCTCTTCCTCCTCCTCCTCCTCCTCCTCTATATAACTTTCCCCAAGGTGAGTTTGGAAGAGTAGAGTAAGGGAAAATACTTTGGCAAATGTCAAGGTTCTATCTCTTAGCTCTGAGGAAATTCAGAATCATACACATATAAAAAGAACAAACTATTTCATATTTAGTATATTTATAGGCAACTGGATGGATTTGAAATTTACTATTACTACTACTTCTACTATTACTACTACTACTACTACTACCACTATGACTACTACTACTACTACTACTACTACTACTACTACTACTACTACTACTACTACCATTTATATAGTACCTTTGAGTTTTGGAAAACCCTTTACATAGATTCTCTCATTTGAAGGAAGGTATACCATTATTATCCTCAGTTTACAGATGAGGAAACTGAGATTGAAAGTGGTTGACAGACTTATTCGGGGTCACACAGGTTGTATGTAAGGTAAGATTTGAACTTGGGTCTTCTTGACTACAACATTCTATACATTGTACCATGGGGTTGCCAAGTGAATTGTAATTGAAAAGATGAGCTTGAGCCTCAGCTGGGATACAGATACAGCTTCTCTAAGTGTTGACTTCCTCATTTGTAAAATGGAGATTATAACACTAACACTACAAACTTTGTAGGTTTTGATGTGCAGAAATCTTTGTAAATCTCAAAAAGACTTTAAATGTCACTTACCCTCCCTGTGTTTCACTTTCCTCATCTTTGAAATGGGATTTTTACTCTCCTATTGGCCTTTGAGCTTTATTCCACCTATAGATCCAAGATGGTACAACTCTTGTCCTTATTTTCTCAAATTGGAACTATTCAGTAGTCTGGGGGTTTTCTAGTTTATTTTTGTTCTTTTTTTAAATTTATTTTGAGAAGTATGATGGCTTAGTGAGTAGAATACCTATCTTAGACTGAGAAAGAACTGAATTTGAGTCCTGTCTGACATTTATTTACCATTTGTGTGAACATTGGTAAATCACTTAAGCTAAGTCTCAGTTTCCTCTTCAGCAAAATGGGGATAGTCATATCTATCTCACAGTGTTGTCATGGGGCTCAAATGAAATTGTCTCTGTAAAATGCTGTATCAATCATAAGGTGCTATCAAAATGTGGGTTCTTCTTTCATGGCTACTGATGGGGCACTCATATTTGTACTATTACTTATGTTCATTTCATGATTGGTTCATCTTATTTTCTGATCACACATTTCCTTGATAATTCCTTTTAATGTATTTTCTAAGCACAAATAATTGTTGATAATATGTGGTAGCCTAAAACATTCTTATACTCACTGTGTATATCTCCATTGTCCTTCGTTTATTGGCATTCTTTATTGTTCAATAAATTTTCTGTTCCATAATTTCAGGCTTAGGAATAGCACTATTTGAAAGGCAGATTGTTATTTTTTAAATTTTTTTTGTATCAAAGAGAAAGAAACTCATTAAAAAGAGTGTAGAATTTAGAAACAAAATGTGTGTTTGACTCAGATTTCTGCTAGCTCATACCTGTGTGACCACGAAAGTCTATTAGACTTTCTGGGCTGTGTAAAAGTGATAGGGTTAAACTATGCAACCTCTAAATTTTCTTTTTCCAACTTTAAGTCTTCAATACTAAATTCTTCCTTTTCCAAATGTAATCTGGCCTGCTTTCTAACTTCAATATATTTCTGGACCTGCCATATTGTCAGCCAGCCTATCCAAGATAGATATACAATTAGACTAACTCAATCGATTGGTCATCAAACTTTATGTCATATAATCTGGAAAATTGGCATTTTTAAAGCTATTTGAATTTTCCTTTGTTTCTACAGTAAATTGCTTAGAAATTCTCATAGTTTCAATGTGAACAAATTTAAACTGTCTCCCATTTATGCTCAAAAACTTATGTTTTAATTTGTAAACATGAATTCATTTGATCCACATAAAAATACTGTGATAATGTATTACTGAAGAGAGTATTATATCCATTTATAAATGAGCAAACCAAGGTTCATGCAGGTTAAGTCATTTGTCTAAGGTCTTACAGAAAATTCTAGATAAACTAAAGACTATTTTTTCCCCTGTTACACAGTACTTTACTACCTTGTCATAAGGAAATTACTTATGCCAGAAATGAGATTTGTTATGCTAGACTTTGCCCAGTTTGCTTTCGGACGGATTTATTGGACTGACAGATCAAGAGAATACTGTGGATTGAATTAATCTGAACTGTATCATCCAAATCTTTTGGACAAGGTGGAAACATATGGCTAAACAATAGTACTGATAGATGACTTTGGAACTGGTTGAATAGCAAAATTCAAAAAGTAGTTTTTAAGAGTTTGATGTCAACTTAGAAGTTTGTCTATAATGAAAATAAATCTGGGAATTCCTTGGGGACTTTTGTTTGACCTTGCACTGTTGGACATTTTTAAGGACTCAGCTAAATGCTCAAAGGGTACAATGATAACAGTTTCCAATGGGGATGGGGGTGAGGAAGATAGAAATAAAAACAATGGATAACCAAGTTAGAATTCCAACAGTTTTTGATAGACTAATAATAGCAACAATGATAATGGCAATGATAACTAGCATTTATGTAGTTCCTTAAGTTTTACAGTTTTTTATTTAAGTTTTACATTTTAAACATACCTCCTTGGAGCCTCACAACTACATTTAGAGGTAGGTACTGGTATTATTCCTGTCTTACATTTAAAGAACCTGAGAGAAAAAGAGGGCAAGTTGTTTTCCTAGTAAGTGTCTCAGGGAAGATTTGATCTTGGGTCTTCCTTACTCACAAAGCTCCATGCTTTCTCCACTGTACCACTTAAGTAAGATAAAATAATGATCAATATAAAGTCCTATATATGGGTTCAAAAATATCTAGAAGCAGATAGCCAGGATGAAAGATAAAAGAACTGTAAGATCATATGAAGATTGAGTGAAGGAGCTAGAGATATTTAAACTGGAGAGAAGAAGCAGCACGGGGAACGTGATTATTATCAGCAATTATTTGCAGGTCTGTCATTTGTTAAAGGGATTAGACTTCTGTTTCATTTCAGAGGACAGAACTAGGAGGAATTGATTGGAGTAGCGAAGAGGTGGGTTTAGGTGGCACTGTGCAGAGCGCTGGACTTGGAGACAGGAAGAAGAGTTCAAATTCTGCCTCTGAAACTTAAAAGCTATGTGACCTTGGGCAAATTACTTAACTTCATTTTACTTCAGTTTACTTCTCTGTAAACTAGGAATAAAAATAGCACCTGCCTTCCAGGATTATTGTGAGGATCAAATGAGATATTTTAAATCTCTTTGCAAAGCATTTAGAGGGCTATATAGTATTTAGATTTTTTTGTAGGTAAAACTATTCATTGGTGCTATCTCCAAGTAGCATAGACTGACTTCAAAAGTGGTGTGTTCCCCTTTTTCAGGTAGAAAAGACTAGGTGATCAAATATTGAGGAGATATCTCTTCAAATAAAGGAAATCATGGTTTGAAGAAATAGTATCCAAAGTCCTTTCCAATCATGAGATTCTGTGAATCTCAGATTGTTCTATTGTATTTTAAAATGGGTATTAATCACTGGAAAAATGTTGAAAATGCATTTAAAATCTCCCACAACTTTGTGCTCCCTTCCCAATTTACAATTTAAAGTGGAAAAAGAAACAAATCTTGGTACTAAAAGATCAAATATAGCAGGGCACAAAATAATGGAAAAGATTTATTTAGGAGGAAAAGACTACTTAAAATAAGAAGTTACACTGTGTCATTATGTCACATACAGGAAAAGTAAGCTTTTGATTCCTTAGAGTTAAGGTTAACAGAGGGCTTCTGATTTAAATTTCTAAACCTTGCTAAGAACATAAAGGATTTCAGTAAAAATCTTGTTATTTTGCAAACTCTTACACACACACACACAGAGTACTCTGCTTTACCCTCTACTTTTTCTCTACCTCCCTGAACAATTCACATTATATGTGGTATACTTCCTACTGTAGCTTTGCAGCTGTATTCACACAGGTCTTACTCCTTGTTGCGACATCAGTTTGATTACCCCGAACTTTAGAACTAGCAATAAGTTGTGGAAAAGGAAAAAAAAGGCTCAACAATCTTGCTTTAAACAATGCTTCTGCTAGAAAGATAGTTAATATGTCTTTTCATACCTATCCAGTTGCTTAAACTCTCACCCTTCACATTCTTGAATTGAAAAATGGCTTCCAAAAATAGGTTCCTTGACCAAGGGCCTTTCAGCAATTGATAAGTGCAACAAGGATGAGCAAATAGTACTTTTAAAAAAATTGCAACCTATAATGGACCATTTGAAAACATGCTCCAAACCACTAATAATAAGAGAAAGGTGTATCAAACAAATCCAAGAATTCACCTTATAGGTTTGGCAACAATACCAAAAACCAGAAAATAGCAAGTGTTTGAAGGGTGAGATCCTTAATATACTATTGATGGAGTGGTACCAACATTCTATGTATCAATTTAGAATTATGTGAGCAAAATCACTAAACATTCTGTATTGGTAGAGTGGTGCAAACATTCTGCATATCAATTTTGATTTATGTGAACAAAATCACTAAACATTCTATATCCTTTGACCTACTAATTCCATTATTGAGTATATCACGCACATCTTACTCATGTAAGGGGCTTAAAGCTTTATAAAGTCATTGATATACATTAGTTCTTTTAATCCTCATTGCACAAGAGTAGATAGGGCAAATACTAGTTATTATTCTAATTTTCAAAAGATGGAAGAGTTTCAGAGAGAAACTTTCTTGCTTCAGTCACGTTGCTAATAAATATTAGGCCTAGAACTTAGCCCTGAGGTCAATATTTCTTGGCCCTGAGGTCAATATTTCTACTATTCTTATTACCAAAGAGGTTATGATGTCAACAGTGTAGGGTGGTCCTCCCTCCGCCACTTCAAGTGGCAACTCATCTGTTACTTAGTAGGTGTATTTTAGGGAGCTATCTGAAGCAGATTAAGGTTTTATTTGAGCAGCATGATGTAGCAAATAGGGCCCTGAACTTGGAGTCGGAAAAACTTGGCTTCAAACTGTGTCTCAGATACTTACTAACTCTGTTACCCTGCACAATCACTTAGCCAATCTGTACCTTAGTTTCCTTATTTACGAAAGAAAGAGGTTGAATTTGAAGACATCTCAGATACCTTTTAACTCTAAATCCGTTATGCTATGGTGATGCAATTTGACCAGGGAATTCCACAGCTAGCAAGTGTCAAAGGCAAGATTTGAATGCACATTTTTCTGATTCTAAACCCAACCCATTACTTTGCCAGAATCAAGAATTGATGATTAATGTATGCATGTGTACATATATTATGTATATATTGTTATGTGTGTATATATATATATATATATCTGTGTATGTGTGTGTGTATGTTCATCCTTCATTGCCAAAGAAGACCATGCTATGTATGTGTCTCCGTACTTTGCTTACATACTCAGGTCTTCAAAGCATTCATATATCATTTTTTAATGCCTGAGGAGGATTACTGCATCTCATGAACCATGTTGGTGCAATTGATAGCTTTGAAATGTATACCTACCATGACAGTGAATGTATAGGTTCTCTAAATTCATTTCTAGGTTGTGCTTTGTTAAGAATTAAATCCACCATTTATGCAGACACAGCTCTTCCCTCCCTCCCCCCCAGAAAAAACAAACAACTATGAACTTTCTACATTTAAATCATTGGGGGAGGTAAAAAGGGTTAACATAAATCAGTCAGCAAAGTAGAATGAAAGTTTCCTAATTTGAGCTGTTCATCTCTCCTTCAATCAATTCAATCACTCTAAAGATTTTGCAAAGTAGTTTTGACTATTTAATTTCCCCTCCTCCCCATCTATTTCTTTAATTGTTCTGAAATTCTGCACATGAGATATTTGGTACTTTGTGTTCACATCTGCTACTTTGCACAAACCAGCATTACTTCCTTTGAAATTAAAAAAAAAACAAAAAACAAAAACCTTTTCCTTCAATGCAGACACTACCATTATGACCAATATTATCAAAGCTTAAAAAAAATTCCATTCCACATTTCTCTTTTCAGTTTTTCTTCTGAGCCATTGTCGTTTAATAATTCATTATTTCTATCATCTTGTGCATTGTCTTTGGAGGTACGATGGGGGGAGCGGTTCTTCCTAAACTTTTGGAGAAACTTTTTTTCTATATCTCATTCATTACATTCTTTTGAGGAAGATAATAGGTGGGGATTCATTACCACAGGGGAAAGAACACTGGATTTGGAGTTAGAGGAACTGGATCCAAATCTTACTCCCTCTGTGACTATAGATAAGTCACAACCTCTTTTGGCTTTAGCTCCCTCATCTATAAAACGAGGGGATAAGACTTCAGTGTCTTTGAAATCGATGATCCTTCATGGGTTAGGCAGGGTGCCCAGTCCCAGAGGCTTCCCTCTGTCAAGGGGAGTCTTGGTTGAGCTCATATGTAATCCTCCTACCCCACAAAAAGGAACCTACAGCTGGTGTCAGAGCTGTTTGCTGATAAGATTTTATCGCTTTTGCTTCTGATCCTGATAGAACTGTAGCAAGGCAGGCAGTAAATAAGATGGATTTATTACAGACTGGCTGCCTTTGCTAGCAGTGTCTGTTCAGATAGGTAGAAAAAGGCAAAGGAAGGGAATGATCCTTTTCACCACCTTAGATTTCAGTAATTCACTGAATTTGGTCATTGGGGACAGGGGAAGAGGCAAAATGGAGAGGATTTCTTCGTATTTATCCATACAAAAGTTCACTGGAAACAGTGAATGAATATTTCTTGAACAATCAGCCTAATTGGAATAGATGACTGCAAATGCAAGGGCTGATAAATGATCATAAGGGCATCTGTGTCTCATGCATCAAGACCCTTAAGCAAACCCAGCTTTGTACAGTACTTGGGGATTAATTGGGCATGCATAATTTACTCCTGCAGTTTACATAAGTGTAAGTATTTTTCTCATTCTAGGAAATAGGCATCTTAGCTACAAGAGAAAAATCAGAATATTACTTCATGGTGAAGTAAGCTATCAACCTCAGTCCCTGTTATTAAGGGAAAAAAAAGATGGGGGGAGGGAGGATGTTTGCTCCTAACCATTGTTGCTTGAGTTTTTAAATTGAAATAATTTTTCAGATTTAATTTGTTTTTCACCCCATTATGAATTCTTTTCATTTGGAATTTCATTAACTGCCTGGGCTTTACCATTGCTGAGAATGAGACCACTTTCTTATTTTCTTGCTCAAGTTTGGGACTATTATATTTGTGTTTTCAGGAGAATTTTAAATTAGAATAATTATTGGTTTCATAGTATTTGTTATTATGCTTTCTTTAGATTTTTTTTTACATTGATTAGCAGTACAGTAAGGAAAAGCTTCGTGACCTTGAAATTTGCTTCTTTGCTGCAAAAAACTGTTTATTTGTTCGCTATTAAGCAACTGCCTACTCCTGATCATACTCAGGCATTATCACCTCCCTTTGTCCTATCGATAACATCTCTAGATAAGGTCATAAATACACTGTAACAACCGCACTATGGCACTGGCAAGCTCCATTTTAACACTTGCTGATTAATAAATCAAACATTCATTAAGCAATTACTGTAAAATAAGCACCAGGCTCAGTGTTGGGGATAGAAAGACAAAAATGAAACTTTTCTTGCTCTTGAAGGGGCTTACACTCTATTAACCAAAATAACATATTCATGTAAAAGTGAATACAAAAAATATTCTACTTTAAGTAAATATGAGGTAATTTGCCTAGAGGAAGTCTGAAGGGTGGTGGAGAAGCATTCATTAATAGCTTCAAGGGAACAGGAAAGGTTTCATATAGGAGAAGGCACTTGAGCAAAGCTGTGAGGGAAAACAGGGATTATAAGAGATGCAGATCAAAAGAGAGTTCAGATATATTGGACGGCATGTATGTATACATCATGGAAGTAGTGGATGCCAGAACATCTGTGAAGAACAATAAGTTGGCCAGTTTAGCTGATTTATGAAGAAGGGAAATCTTATATAATTAGTCTGAAAAGTTAGGGTAGAGCTACATTGGGAAGGACTTTGATTGTCAGAGAAATTTGTCTTACGGACAATGGAGAATCACTGGAGAGTTGTCGAAAGGGTGAAATCAGCACTTGAGACATCCACTGCTGGGAGTCAACATCTGAGCCTCATAAGTGTTGATGCTGCCAGAAACTGAGGCCATACTGCTTACTCTGTGAGCAGAAGCACTTTGACTATGAAACTAACTCCCCCCTGAAACATTCTTTTGCCCAACTCTACATTTTGGAGAACCCAGTTAATGATATCAGTCAAGACATGGTTGAACTAAACTGAAATGGCTT
Organism: Bettongia penicillata ogilbyi; assembly: GCA_023548195.1. Taxonomy (NCBI): domain Eukaryota; kingdom Metazoa; phylum Chordata; class Mammalia; order Diprotodontia; family Potoroidae; genus Bettongia; species Bettongia penicillata. The sequence continues at coordinate 3,766,089 of JAJHZJ010000460.1, read as the reverse complement.
TCTTATCCTCCCTCCTCTCCCCATAGTACATTCTCCACCCAGTTTACTTACTGATGCCAGAAATTCTATAATTTGTGTTTAATTCCTTTAAAAAACTGTCATCTGAGGAGTTAGACATTCCATTTTATGTCTTTTAATCTTAGTGTTAAAGTTTGTTAGAATTTCTTTCTTGAGTGAACATTTTAGTAGGGGAAAGGAGAGAGGAGACAGAGAAATACTAAGAAAATTCAATACTTATGAAAAGAGAAGTAGGAATGAAGGGATGTATTGGCCAGCACTAGGGTAGACTGGAGGTCAAGACAAATTGTGACTATTAATAAATGATTTTGCCTGGAGTCACTTCTGTACTTTTTCATTAACAACTGTTAATTCCCTGAATGTTTCAAAAATTATTATATCAAAATTAGTTAACATAATCATAAGTTTTAATGTTCCATACAATAATGTTAATGCTTTTCACTTTAGAGCTCAAAGGGTTAATGATTCTTTTACTGCTATAGGGAAATATGACTGACTGTTAGTTTACATAGTTAATATAGTCCTGAAAAATTGTGGCTAGGTTGAATTTTTATAATAAAATTGTGCCTCACCTCACTGATTTTTGTGATCATTTTAGAATTTCTTTATCTTCATTTCTGATATATCTTCAGTTGTAAGTCATTGCTGCTACTTATGTTTTAAATGTTTCTCAGATAAACAGAAAGGTTCTATTGCATAATGGGTGGTTGAAAGGAGTCAAGAAGACCTAGGTTCAAATTCTAACTTTGATACATGCTGTCTTTGTGACTTTGGCAAATCACTCAACTTTTCAAGACCTCTGTTTTGTAGCATGTAAAACAGGTATGATACCCATAGCAATTATCTTATAGAATTGATGTGAGGATCAAAAGGAGAAATATTATGAAGCACTTTGTAAACTTTGATGTGCTGTAGATGTATATCTATTATTTTGAGGATGTAGGTATTTAATTATTTCAGTGAATTTTAGTTAAATTTGTCTATTAATTTATCTATTTACTAGGCTTGGTATTTTGCATATGATACACACATATAAATAATAGAGACCATAAGAAACTACCCATTTCTCTGTCTCTCTGTGTCTCTGTCTCTGTCTCTCTCTCTCCATATAAAGATGAATTCCACTTGAGGCATAGCAAAACCTTGAGTTATTTTTTTACAGCCTTACCATTATGGCAGATAGCAAGGTAACTCAGTAGATATAGAATTATGGCAACATCCATTCTAGTGTTTTTTTTTCTTCAGATGGAGATTTCCAATGGAATAAGACTAGATTGGTACCTGGGCTAGTGTAGATGCTCAAGTCCTCCCCCTGACCCCCCCCAATAAGTACGGACTTATTGATATATGTATATGAGTATTTCATCCTAATATAGAACTCACTGGGGAAAGTTCATGACAAGTTCCTGGATGCTAAACCATAACTCTTTAGGCTCTTCACATATCCAGACCATTAAGGATTCTGAAGTTACAGTCAAAATACTACCCAATACTGCTCGGTATCTATCACATGATGTTGCAAAAAATAACCACAGTTAACCAACCGATATCTAGTAGTTTCTAGCTTAGTTAGATGAGATAAAGACCTTACTATCTGCCAAATACAAGTAAAAAAGAAAGATAGTCCCTCTCCTTAAGGAGCTTACATTTTAAGGGGGAAGATGACGTAAAAAGAAATTGAATGTGGAGAGGGGCAAGGAGAAAAAGTAGTTTAGGAAGTTGGGCAAATAGGTTAAAAGTGTGTATGGCTGACATGGGCACATTATCAAATGGAGGTTCTGGGGATGAGCTCATCATTTGAAGTAGGGTGCTGTATCAGTAAGCACTCCGGCATACACTGGAGGGCCTGCTGCACAGGTTCTTAGATCTACTTTTCTAAGGAAAGCAATCTTAAATGGGGTAAACAATCTTACTTTAATCAAGCACATTTGTCATTCGCTTAGTTTAAGGGAAAAAGTCAGTACCTTGAACTTCAGAAAAAATACAAACAGAAATTATAAGCAGAAATTACAAACAGAAAGGCCAACAGAGAGGGCTTCCAACTGTCTGATCATAGACAATACATACATCCTTACCAGAGAGAGAAACACCAGCATCTGGGTTTTCAAAGCAGGGTGGGGGCCCCTTAATGGTTCCGCAGACTCTCTTCTGGCCTAATCACACAAATACTCTTCTAATGATCTGAGTCTCAAAACAAAAATCTTTCCTCAGAGTACATAAATACTTTTCAGAGCCAGGGCAAGACCCTCTTGACCCAATACTTCATTAGCAATTAACAAAAGGTGTAGGCCTTCATACAAAACAAGCCTGCCCTAATCAATCCTCCCTTAATAGCCCCACCTGAGGCTTATTAATGGACAAGGAAAATTTCACTCCCATTACAGATGCAAGGAGATGTCTCCATTATTAGAAGGTCCCTGGAGTCAAGGTACAAAAGTAACCTAGGGAATTGTTAGCTGAACTAAATTAGCAGTTTCCTTCTCTAAATTCTGCGTGAAACATGTACAGAGTATGTATAAAAATGCCTTTGGCATAGTATAATTTTATCAGAATTCAAAGATATGATTTCAAGCCTACTTTCTTGACCCTTACTTACAATGTGATCTTGGTCAAAATTATTTGTTTCCTCACTTTTCCATGTGCAGTTGTATGGATAGGCATTTGAGTTAGTACAGCATGACATCTTTGTTGGACAAGCGTTGTAGTGCACAGATATCTGAACTCGCAAGAAATGGGAAGAAGAGTGAACTGTATTGCACTTGGTAGATCACACTTAGTGATTCCATGCTTCTCCTTAACATAAAAATCAATTTTCAATGTTGCATTCTCCCAGTAATTCTGTATGATTCCATTCATACAAGTCTTTCTGTATTTCCCCAAAATCATCCCTTTTGTAATTTCTTATGGTGCAATAGAAGTATCCTATTACTTTCACATACTATAATTTTTTCAGCCATTCCTCAATTGATGGTACTAGTACTGAGTTCCTGTTCTTTACCTTGACAAAAAGCATTCTTTTTGACATTTTTGTACACATTGGTCCTTTACCCCCTTTTAAAAATCTCTGTGGGGCATATGCTGAGTAGTGGTATCACTGGATCAAAAATAAGTATAGTTTAATGATTGGAGGTGGTAGGAGAATAGGGACGTCTACAATTTGCTTTCTAGAACGTTGGATCAATTTGTAGCTTGCCTTCCTATATCCCTTGGAAAAATGTCATTTTGCTTTTTTTGCCATCTTTGCCAATGTGATTTCTATTATTATTAATAAATTGGAGCATTTTTATATGATTATTAATAGTTCACATTTTCTTCCTTTTAGAAATGATAGTTCATCGTATTTGACCATTTATCTATTACATATGACTCTTGTTCTTATATAGTTTCTTCTCTTTCATCCATAGATTGAATTTTAGATACTTATTAGACTTGCTATGGTGATTTTTTTTAATCCAGACAATTATTTTTATTCTAATATTACTATGACTTTGTCTCCATTAAATTATTCAATTTTAGGTAATTAAAATGATCCATTTATGTTAACATGATCCTCTTTATCCCTTATTCGGTCAAGAACTCTTTCACATCCAGGATTGTAAAAGGTATTACCTCTCTTGATCCTTTCACTTGTTTATGATGTGGTTCTTTGTGTTTAGGTGATGCAACTTACTAACATGAAAGGTTGTTTTAAATTCAATTTTTTTAGCCTGGCTACTTTCTTTTTTACTTAGCTTGTTGTGTACAGTAGTGAGTCTGATGCCAGTGATTGAAATCCTTTGGTTTATTTAATGCAGGGCTACCATGTTTCTTTAGGATCTTATGTACATAATCTGTTTTATTGATCAGTTTCACTATTTTTTAACACTGGTACAAAATAGTTTTGATAATTTCTACTTTTGGTATACTTTGAAATCTGGTATAACCATGCCTTCTTTTTTCATACTTTTGTATTATTTCTCCTGGGATCCTTGACCTTTTGTCCCCCAAGTTCTACAAAGTAACTCTTGGTAGTGTGATAGGTATGGCTCAGAATAAATTGTTAAGATATGTAGAATTTTCATTTTTATTATACTTATAGAGCCTAACCATAAAAAAATTGACATATCTCTAATTATTAAAGTCTGTCTTTATTTCTGTAAAGAATATTTTGTTTTTGTAGTTATATAATTCCTGTATGTGTCATAGTAGGTGGACACCAAAATATTTTGTACATGGGGTTATTATTTTGAATGGAATGCTCTCTTCCTTCTGGGTTTCATCTATAATATACAAAAAAAGCTGAGGAATTGATTTATTTTATAATCTACAACTTTCCTAAATTTTTTATGATTTGTAATGCTGGACTACTTAAAACTTCCAGACACAAAATTAGAGGTGACCCAGAGAGCAATGAAAAGACTTATGATGGGCATAAACATGCCTCAGAATATTTTCAGTGATGAATCTGGTGCAATAAAGTGACATGATTGATATCTGTAGGAAATATATGATCAGAAAATGAGGTGGTCCCATCATATAGCAAAGTAACTGCCCAAGGGCTAGAATGATGGTCACCAAATGTGGAACAGTTTAAGAGGAAACCCCTAGGATGCTGGATAGATAAGATCATGGAGAGAATTCTTACAGAGCTTACAGTGAGTGAGGTAACACTAATATCAATGAAATTATGAAGCAATTGAATTATGATATATGTAATGATACTGGCCTTTCTCACAGGACTGCTAGTAGCAAATGGGAAAATAAACAGAGAACCTTTTATGGCCATAAAATGAGCTCACATTTATATAGTTCATTAAGATTTACAATGCTTTTCTTCACAATAGCCTTATGACTAAGTAGCATGAATATTACGATCCCCATTTTACAGATGTGCAGAGAGGTGAAGTCTCTTGCCTGTGTTCCTTTAACCAATAAGTCTCAAAGATGTGGTATCCCCAGGGACTCTCCTGTCTCTCTATTAAAAGCACAGACATCTTAATCTCATATAAATAAGATCTGGAAGTAACACTGTTATGATGTTGTAGTTATTGTTGGTTTTTGACCCAACTTATGATTTCTGAGATTTAATAAACCCCTTTTTACCAAGCTCTTTCTACCAAAAAATATCAGAATCTACATTATTCTGGAGAATTTCCCAGAGAACTGAGAGGTTAAGGCAAGGAAAGACAAGACAATAAGCATTTATTAAATGCTTACTCTGTGCCAGAAACTAAGATTTTCCAAGGGTCTCATGAAGCAAATAGACATTCAATGTGTGATATGAACTCAGGTCTTCCTGACTTCAAGGCCATCTGGCCAGATACAGGAATGAAGCTTTGTGGAATAATACATAGCATACGTAGCATTCTGGGAGGCCTTTAAGACATGGTGATGGTGGCAAAAATTCCACCTCTGACAATGGCATGAAGTTGAATTCTTTTGTTTTGAACAAAACTAAGATTCAGGGGTTGACACAGTGACACAATAAAGTAACAGAATCAGGTTCTGAGTTCATTTTACTTCAAATCCCACCACACCATAGTACCTAATTATATTAATGGAAACTATTACTATTTTTGTTATTATTTTATTATTAATTGTCTCTGTTTCTAGCCTACATTTAACAATAAATTCCATAGAGGCATGGAAAAGAAAAAGAATTAAAATCTGAATTTTTTATAGCTTACATACTTTAACCTATGTAATTTAACTTTAGAAGTTGAAGACATGCAAAACTGAAGGCTATTTTGTATTTGAAGACTTTTCATTAGCTGCTATACCTGCCCACCCCCCGAAAATATATATTGCCATATACATGGCAACAAAGGAAAATTATTTTCAGGTTTCAAATGCAGTAAATATATGTTGAAGTTGCATTCACACAAGTTAGATACTAACCTAGAGATTCATATCTTCAGTTAAAGTACCACTTTACCTTGGCCTAAACAAGAGGTGTCAGGGATAACTAAATTAAAATGTAATTAGGAACTATTTAGCAAAATAAACGAATATGCAATATAGGTAAAACACAGTTCATTTAAAAAGTAAGTCAATATACTACCCATAGGGCTCCTTAGTAAGAATTAGTGGCCTCTGTTTCTATTTGAATTTGATACAACTGACCTATGAGCTAGAAAACAATTCCTCTCATAGTTATCTGTGAGTTTAAATGCAATCACTCTCCATTTCTTTGGGTGGCAAATTGGATGAAAAAAATATGGCCATGACATGCACAATGATAAGCAAACATCATTTTAATTTCATCATTAGGGTCATCACTAAAGTTTGACTTTGATGCTTCCTGTAGGAAACAGGTTACCCTACGTTTTCAAAGAGAACATTATCTTATCACAAACCTGGAAGGTCTTATGAAGTTGGAAAAGGCTCATTACACACACACATACACACACACACACACACACACACCCATATGGTGTGTATGTTGTGCAAGGATCAACCTAATTATTTTGGAAGGGGCTCATCATCAGAAAATTGACCGTCATGTAATCATTTTGGGGGGATAGGCAGGGATAGCGGCTAATGAAAAGTCTTCAAATACAAAACATCCTTCAGTTTTGCATGTCTTCAACTTCTAAAGTTAAAATATTCTTGAAATGATACAGAGGAGCCAAGGGCTATGCAAAAAAGTCACAACTCTTTGATTATCTAAAAACATTAATTAATGACACTTTAGATGTCTTTTTCTAATTACTAATAAGTTGATACACTCATTACTAGATTCTCCTAACCACATACACATAAACATTCTTAGCTAGGGTGTGTGGAAGACATGGCACTAAACAAGAGTAAAGAAACACTGAGTTCAAATCCTGGTTCAGATACTTACTAGCTGGGGACAAAGTGATCAAATCACCTGATTTCTCCCACTCTTATTTTCCTTATCTGTAAAATAGGCATGACAGTGACATCTACCTCAGATGACTGTTGTGAGGATGAATTGAAACAATATATGAAAAATGCTTTGCAAACACTAAAATATTTATGAATTTCATCATCATCATCATCATCATCATTATCATAATCACAAATGAAATCAGAAGAAATAAAGAAATTGAAACCAAGGAAGGCTCATTCATAGGTTCTTGATGAAATGGAAAATGAAAGAATTGAAAGAATCAGGTTCATTTTGGTTCTCAAAAGCAGAAGAAACATTTCATGGAATACTTGATACAATGCTCAAGACGGGGATAAGTTGGTAGACAATTATGAAGGTAATTTTAGTGTTTGAACAAATATCCATTGTGGAGGCTAAAATAGTGAAATTCTATGAAGAAGGAATGAAAACATTTATTGCACCTCCTGTGTGCCAGGCACTGCTGGGAGCTTTAAAATATCTCATTTGATACTTAGCTACCTTACAAGGTAGTTGCTGTTATTGTCCAGATTTTAAAGGTGGGGAAAATGAGCCTGTGGGAAATTAAGTGATTTGCCAGGGATTACACATATAAAAAGACAGCTAAGGTTGGATTTGAACTCAGATATTTCAAGACTGGATGCTATCATAGTATTATATGGCAATACTGAGAATCAACATCTTTGATTTTATGTATTTTTGACGGAAGGAGACCACAACTTACTTACAGAGGTGAAATGGGAACTTCAAATTTTTCTTTTCTTTTTTAAATTTGTGTTTATTATGACCTTCACTATGAATTTGGTCAATAGGTTGACTCCACAAATAAATCTGAATCTAATATAGATGGCTGCCTCACATCCTAAAGTTCATGGAATAAAGAGAGACCAATGCCTTGATTGATGCTTCCTCAATCAAGGCATCCCACCCCACTTAAAGTAAGTAAAAAGATAATCAAGTCCTTTGATCTTGAGTGATGTTGCTTAACAATCATATTTGGATTAGCTAAGAAAATTTGGCAACATCCCAGGGATTGCCTATATATTGTCACAATCGGTAGAACTAGGGTCATAGTATTGGAGGAAGGTTGGCATTCTAGGAAAAAAATCCTAAGAAGGCACCTTTGAGAGAGAAGTGGTCTTTACTTCAGTCATAGGTCTCCTCCTCCACTTTGGAAGTGGAGGAAGGTTTTTGAGGGTTGAAGGACCTGGAGGATTTTAGATTTCCCATATTTCTATCACTGTCCTAATGGGGCTCCCAGATCAACTGATGGCAATGTCTGTTTCAAAAGCCAAGGACAGAGTCAACATTGATTCATGACTTGACAAGGAGACTAGCAACGAAACTATCTTGGTCTATGGGGAGCTTTTTTGTTATCCCATGAAAGGGAGAGCAAGGATAGAAATGAAGAGCTGTGAGTTACTCCCCTTCAATGACCCTACTTTTCCCTGGACTCTATATGTATTTGTGGGAGAATGTAATATGCATGGCCTTTTGAGAGATTGTACCAACTACTCTTACTGCACCACTTTGGTAAATACCCCTTTCTAAAAGTTACTTAAGGTTGACTGATTCTTAGCTGATATTGGGGAAAAGCATGCTGGTGGAGCGTCAAGCCAATGGCATTAGAAAATTACCTCCTGAGTCCCATAGACCTCTGAAGAAGAGATATGTAGAGAACTAGGACCTTATCTGTTAGAATGGAAGTTGGGATAAGGATCCTTAGAGTTTCCATGTACTCTGCTTATACACTGTCAAAACCCCTATATATACATACATACATATGCATATGTACATATATGTGTGTACATATGTATGTGTGTCTTAAGGCATCTAGGTGGTGCAGTGGATAGAGCACCACTGCAGGAGTCAGGAGGGCCTGAGTTCAAATTTCACCTCAGACACTTGACACTCACTAGCTATGTGACTTTGGGCAAGTCACTTAACCCCAGTTGCCTGATCCTGGGTGATCTCCAGTCATTCTGATGAATATCTGGTCCCTGGATTCAGATGGCTCTGGAGGAGAAGTGAGACTGATGACCTGCACAGCTCTCCCTCACTCAAAACAAAGTCAAGTACAAGTCGTCATTATTTCTCTGATGGCATGGTTTTCTTCAGCAACGAAGGATGAACACAGAATGTGTGTCTTACAGAGATTTTCCTCAGGAAGGATATTGAAAGATGTAGGATGTGGCATATACCGGATGCAATCATTAAAAAGAATTATTTCCCACATCTTAACAGACAGAAAGTTAACTAGTTGCATCTATATTAGATTCAGATTTCTTTGTGGAGTCAGCCTATTGACTAGTTTAAGAATAAAGGTCAAAATAAACACAAATTTAAAAAAGAAAAGAAAAATTTGAAGAAAGCTCCCATTTTACCTCTGTAAGTAAGTTGTGGTCTCCACTAGTCAACAATACATAAAATCAAAGACATTGATTCTCAGTACTGCCTTATCATAGATAATAGTATGACACGAAAGCAAAACCAAGCAAAAACTACAGTAAGAAGAATGAAAAATTCAGTCTAGAAATTATATGACTCAAAAAGTACTAAGTCTCCTTACTTAAGAAGATAAATCCAGGCGGCATGGTACAGAGGGTAAAAAGAATGTAAAACCTGAAGTCAGATAATCACAGTTCAAAACTTATTTTTGATTCTTCCTACCAGTGTAGCCATGGACAATTCAGTTTGAATCAATTCAAGAAATATTTATTGAATCACTTCACGTCTCTGGGTCTTTGTTCATCTGTAAAATGAAAGTATTGGGCTAGATGATTAGATGACGAGGTCCTTTTAGTTGTAAATTGATGGTCCTTGACAAGCAGAAAGGCATAGCGGTAAGACAAGGTGAGTTCAGAGTGCAGACCCATTTACAATACTATGGGACCTCCAAGAATGGACCAACATGAAAAATAAAGACAATAAATCAGTAGTAGAGGCAAAAATGGGCCTGAATAAAATTTAAGTCAGATTATCCTAAGGATATTCGGAGATAAAACCACATGGAAAAAAAGCAAACAGATACAGATCAGAAGTCATTTTCTTCCAAATACATGGTGATTGTTTCATCAACAAAAGTACTAGAATGTAATTTTACTGGCACTAGGAACTCCAAATATTGAATACTCTCTCTAGTCGGCAATTCTTCCGCAATTTATAGTCTCGGTTTCTTGGGTCATTGAGAGTTTGCACAACTTAACCACAACTGTTTAGTTAGCATATAGCTAACAGGATAAGTAGGAGTTGAAGCTTAGTTTTTCTGATTCCAAAACTGGCCTCTTTAAACCAACAAGGTGATATAGTGATTATGGGGTAAGAGATAGTTATGTAGCATAGCAGATAAAGGACTGGACCTGGAGTGAGGAAATTTTCAGTTTAAATTGAACTTCGGGCACATACTAGCTCTGTGACTCTGGGAAAGTCACTTAACCTCTGTCTGCCTCAGTTTCTTCATCTGTAAAATCAGAATGACAGCGCTTACCTGCCAGGGTTGTTATGAAAATAAAGTGAGATATTTGTAAAGTATTTTACAAGCCTTAAAGCACTATGTAAGTGCTGGTTAATAATAATAAAGTTATATATTCTATTTATTAAAAATAACAAAAATGGCAAGCATATATATAAAACTTTAAAGTTTGTAAAGCATTTCACACATATTATCTCAAATGATCCTCGCAACAATCCTGGAAGTTAGATGCTATTACTATCACTATTTTATAGATATTAATAATAGCTAACATTTATATAATGCTTACTGTGTGCCATGCACTGTCCTTAGTGCTTTACAATTATTATCTCATTTGATCTTATAATCTTGAGAAGTAGATGCCATTATTATCCCCATTTTATAACTGAAGCAAAAATAAGTGATTTGCCCAGATTCACCCAGTAAACATTTAGGGTCAGATTTGAACTCAGTTATCTGAGGCCAGCCCCAGTGCTCTATCCCATATACCACCTAGGAGTTAGCACATGTGACTGATTTAACAGAAATCATATTGGAGGAGAAATTTTACATTCTTTGGAACAATTTTCCATTTGAAAACCATAGTTATGACTCTTCTTGACTTAACGGCCACAACACCCTCAGATGTGAAATCTGACCTGATTAGCACAAAATGAAATGGTTAGCCATGGTTATCTGGTGAATTTGTGGCATCATTCTGGACCTAGATGAGGAAGTAGTTAATAATCCCTCTGATTTTACCATCAATATTCTGAACTGACTATTTTTGTGGTTCTTCAGTCATTTCTGTGGTGCCCAACTAATTCTTTGTGTTACCATTTGGGATTTTCTTGGCAAAGATACTGGATTGGTTTGCCATTTCCTTCTCCAGCTCATTTGACTTATGAGGAGTCAAATAGCATCAGGTCAGCATTGTCACACATCTCCTAAGTGTCTGAGGTCAAATTTGAACTCAGGTCTTCCTGACGCCAGGGCCCAGCACTCTACTGCCAATTTACTGTCTGTGGATTATTACATGCCCTTTGGACCCAGGCACATATTTTAGCTGTAAGGCATATCCAAGGACTGCTACTCTACATTTTCCCTAGGTCATAATGACTTGTCTGATGGTTCGTGATTTTGAAAAAAACAAAAAGAATGTTGTTTTCTTCTTTTATTTCAGCTTCTTTGTCCTTTTTGTTCTCCTCTGACATTGATATGTGTTATTTCCTACTGCAAACAAAGAAATGAATGCCCTGCGCTGGATAAACATTTGTGTCGGGCTTCCCTCCTGAAATTAGTATTCTCCTACACGGGTTAAGGCGTTCGCAGTGCCTCTGACTCCCTAACTATGACAAGTAAGGAGCAGAGTAGTGTATAGTGAACACATCAGTTGGGGCTGATTAGAGTAATTGCTATTCAGGGCAGTGCTTAGATTAATTATTTTGTTTGTGTAGTATGTTCGTTAAGTGGTTGCCTGATTGCTGTTCAGAAGATTGATTACTTGTTACATTTACCTTGTGGTTTCTGTGGGGAAAACATCTTTTAGGATTCATCACTTCCAAAGCCCTGGGGGTTCAGTTGACATAAGACTACTCCAATACCAAGCAGTAATACAACAGGCTATGAATGATGAAAGAAATTACTAAAGAAATCAGCACCAACCTTATAGACAGAGTAGCCATCAGATCTCTTTAGCCTCAGTGAGGGAAAATAGATGGGAAAATGGAGTTTATGTGAATCATATAGTGTGAGAAGTAGAAAAAAGTGTAGGGGAAAAAATTCAGTGAAATGAAACCTCATGGTGTGTCATGGAAAGAACATTGTACTGAGAGTCCAGGCACAGCTCTAGTCTCTGCAGCTTACTAGCTTACGCCTATTCTTATTCTTATTTTACTAGCTTATGACTCTGGCTGCATGCTGAAACAGGTCACTCAGTATTTCTGTAGCTCAGTCTTCCTATTGGTGAAAGGAGAAGGTTGAATCAGTCTCTTGGATTTTTTTCCAGCTCTTGGAAAAGATGGAAAAGTCCTTTTAAGATCAGTCAGTTAACAGGCATTTCTTAAATGCCTGTTAGGTGTCATGCACTTTGCTTAGATAAGATTATCTAGTCCAATTCTGTTTTATAGATGGGAAAACTAGGCTCCATGGAGGTGAGGTGACTTTTCCAAGATCATGCGGTCAAGATTCAAATCTGTTTTCTGTGACCCTAGAGATCGAGTTTGTTTTTTTTTGCTTTATTTTTCCCTTGTACTACATCTGTCTCTCTTAGCTGACTGCCTAATGGCAACCTCCTGCCACTATCACTGTTAGTGGGCCTTGACTTCCCCCAAAAAATCCATATTTAAACCCTTTGTGATTCTTTTTTTCATAGGAATCTGTGTGGATAAGGTCCTAGAGTAAAGCACTATCTGCTATATTCAAGGGGTGACTGCAGGTGCTCAGAAAGGATTTACTATAGATAATAGGATTCCATTGCAATGAGAGATTGCAAAGAATTAAATAGAAAAGTACTTAAAAAGAGAATCAAGGGAGTTTGGGGATTAACAGTAGGGCAGCCTTTTGTTTTAATAGAATGCTTTCCTAAGCTTCTCACTTTGAATAAAAGAATAGTAGAAATGCATCCAAAACTTGCATGTTTTCCATGAATGTGAGTTTGAATTCTTCTGATTGATGTTAGAACTGTGGAGGTTGATGTCAGTTTCTTAGAATCCTGGAAGAATACTCTGCCTTCAACTGATGACTGTGCAACTCTGCCTCAATTGAATCTAATTCAGGTATGAGTCAAGACATCACCCTGCAATGTCATCAGTCCTCTTCCAAAACAAAGGCAACAACCGCAACAACACATCTTCCATTTAGCACTTTTCTCACATGAACTCTATGTATTTCAAGCATCACTGCCTCCTTTTTACAGACATAACTCAGTTTAAGAAAAGTATATGATTTGTCCATCTATGGTCACCTATGTTGTCCCTGCAATTCAAACTCAAGTCTATTGGTTCGAAGTTTAGCTCTTTTCACACTATAACATCGTGCATTTATAACACACACACAGATAGTTGAAAGGCATACATCAATTGATCAAAAATCATGAAAGTTTTCTGAAAATAAAGGACTTAAAAAAACTGAATCAGTATAAATTACAGGAGATAAAACTGTAGTGCAATTTCAATATTATAAGGAAAGTGGCAACAATGGAAACTTGCCTTCATGAAATATAGCCTCTACCTTTGAGGTTGTAAAATAAATTTTAAAAATGATTGCTTGAAAAGCTGAAATTCCTTGGTATCTTTTGAAATAATGTTTCATTAAAGAAATAGAGGCTTCAAATACTGGGTATGATATGTTTGTCTCATTGTTTGGACAGAGATCAAAATGACCAGGATAGGATTCTGTTGTTTGATTCTGCTGTTTTTTCATCAAAAGGAGAAATTATCATCATAAATAGGAGTGTTAATATCAGGGTGAATTCAAAGCTAATCAACCATAGTCATTTTCCTTATGGCACACAAAATATCTTTACATTTACTTAACTATTTCCTCCATAAGACACAATCCAGAAAACCTGAAGGAAACTTAGCACATTTTAGGTATTCTAGAGGTGGTCTGTCTTTGAAAAAGCAGTTTATCAATAAACTTTTATTAAGTTCTTACTGTGTGCTAGGTATTAAGGATACAAGTACAAAAAAGAGGAAACAATCCTCACTCACAAAGAACTCATGTTGTAATGGGGGAAACTCTAAGTTAAATATATATGTATAAGTGAATATACATGTATATGTATATGTACATATACATATATGTGTGTGCATAGTGTAAATGTATCATAGTCATATCTATGTATATATATAGTATAAATATGAAAGTGTATATATGCTCATATGTGTATAAATGGGAAGTATGTGCCTATATAGTATAAATGTAAAGTATACATGTGTACATATATATAATATATATTGCAAATATAAAGTGAATATATGCAAGGGTACTAATAGTTGAGGGATCAGGAAAGTCTTCATATAGAAGACTGTGCTTGAGCTGTACCTTAAAGCAAGAAAGGGACTCTTTGAAGTGGGGGTAAGGAGTGTATTCATTCTAGACATTTTGGATGGTTAATGCAAAGGCCTGGAGATGGTAGATGGAGTTTCAAGTGTAAGGAGCAGAGAGAAAGCCAGTTAGGTTGGAATCCAGAGTACAAGAAGCAGTAATAATGTCTGATGAGCTAGAAAGGTAATTTAGAGCTAGGTTGTGAAGAGTTTTAAATGCTAATCAGAGAATATATTTTCCCTTAGAAGGCTATGGAGTTGATTGACTAGAGGAGTCACATGGTCAGCTGTATATTTAGCAAAGGCCACTTTGGCAGCCGTATGTAAGATGGGCTAGGGCAGTGAAACACTTGCAACAAGATGCCAAGCTAGGAGCCTGACCAGTCAACAATCACTTGTAAAATATTTACTTATACTGTATTAGGCACAAAGTAGAGATAGATAAAAATGAAACAATGTCTGTGCTCAAGAAATTGAGATTTTATCTGGGGTTACAGTATATGCATATATTTAAAAAAAGTCTAGAAAGCAAATGTTAGATGATTTTGCAAGAGGGGCATCGGCAACTGGAAGCATCAGAAAGACTTCTCATTGAAGATGATGAATGGCTCTTAAGATGAATTTATTCTTGCCAGCCAATAATAATAATTGTAATATAATATCAATATAATATAATATATGTACTATAATGTCAATGCTGGGACAATGATGAATAATACTGCTACATCAAAGTTTTATAATTAAAGAGGTACTTTTTTCTCAAAAATGCACCATCACATTATCAAATTAACTTTTATAACAGAATACATTAGAAACAAGCAAAAATAAAAAAGGATGGAACATACAGCTGTCAAAAACAGGAACATTCACAAAATAGTACTAAGAAATTTCAACAGTATTACCCACATAATTTAATTAGAAAGGACTAAGAAGAAATGAGGGGGTTGGTTAGAGGGTAGATGATAATAATGTGAATGGAACCTGGAAATCATTTATTTGCCTTTTGTACAATGCAATTCTTATATTTGACCCCGAAATGGATATAATCCTAACAATAAAATCATAATCCATAGCATGAGATGAATTTGAATGACCCTAGAGGCTCCAAGAGGCAAAGATAAAGAGGGCACCCAGTCCAGACAGGAGGAACAGACTGATTTCCTGCAGTAGGGCATAGACAAGTAATAAGGGGAAGGGCTTCTGTTTCTTCAGCCAAAATAGTCTTAGGAGCTTGGTAACTCTGCCTTCCTTTTCTTGTGGGGCTTCGGTGTCAGACAAAGTCTATTTGTGTGGAAACTAGAAAGAAATTGATTCTTTAAAACCCTTTTTCTTTATTATTGCCTGTCCTCTCCCCTCTGCCACTTCAGAGTGCCAGCTGAAATTTAAGTTCACTAGGGAATTCTTGTAACTGAAGTGTGGCCAGACTTAGCAGACAAATACAAACCCTATGTCAGTGCTGAAAGGCTCTTCTTATGGAAAGTTGAGCAGGCATTGTCAAGGGAGGAGAGTGGCAAATAAAGTGATTTTTTTCTGGGTTCTTTGAAAATTCTTAGCTCAACATTCAGTCTCCAAATCTTGGGAAATACACTGTGTTATTCCCAGCCTTGTACAACCACTCCATATGTGCCCCATAAAAACTCCAGAATCACAGAATTTATGAGTTGGAAGGAACTTCAGAGGCCATTTTGCCCACCCCATATATCTTCAGCATATTGACAAGTAGAAATCTGGGTTTTACTTGAAGATTTCAAGTGAGAGGAAGCCCACTATTTCCACAGGCTGCTCATCTCATTGTAGGTTATTTCTAGCTTTTACATTTGCTCTGTGGTCTCTGTAAGGAAACTACACATTACAGTAATCACTTCTGAAAGTATAATGCCCAGAGCATGCTCACACATGAAAGTTACTCCAGGTTTGGGGGGTTCTAAGCATCAATATCTATTCTAAACTACCATGCTTGAACTGTATTTATGTGTTTTCTTTTACCAGGCAGCTAGCAGGCACATTCGTTGAAAGCAAAAGATATGCCATCAGAGAGCATAGAAAATAAAGTCAAGAAAAACACCCTCATGACCATACAGGGTACTTCCTCACAGCCTACTATATCATCAGTGGGAAAGGGCATACATATGGAGAACACATATGCCCAGGTAATACATATGAAGGGTACAAATGCTGGGAACATGCATAAGGAAACATATACCAGGAACCTCTGAAACCTACATACAAGCAGATAGGGCCAAGAAGAGGTTATTTTCTTATTTTGCACTTTGGAATATTTACAACTGTGTATAAGGTATTGCCTGCTTTGCATGCAGACAACTATTTTTGGAAAGGGTCAGAAACATGAAGAGTTCTGAGAGAAAATAGTACCTGATGCTTGTGGAGAAAAATGGAAGTTCTGAGAAGAACTGAGAGAAAATAGGATCTCAGAGAAAAAGGATTTTGAAGGCAAAGATAGCCAGTGTCTTGTTTTCCAGCAGCTAATTCACATATCACTGTTACGTGAAATTTTAAGATGGTGTCTAGAAAATCATGATAATTAGAACTTTTTTTGGAAACTATGTGGGCATTGATAACGTGGTATATATGACAGAAATCTGAATTTTGGTTTTTTACCTAAAGTAAACATGAGTCACTTCATACCAGGATACATTGCTTTATGGTAGGAGTCAGTAAATGACAAAAGAGACAAATCAAGAAAGCAAAGGAAAAAAACAATAGTAGACATGTGGTAGAAAACAAAAAGCACCTACTTTGGTCTGAGTACAGATGAGACTAACTGACTGAAGAAAACAGGCTTCATATCTGCTACTGGGTGTTGATCTGATTGGAGGACTGCTGTACTGATTAAAAATGCTGATGAGAGAAGAACAGAATTCTTGGTTGTTGAAGCTGGTGAAAGGAAAAGGTAGGCTAATTTTGCATTTTCTATTATCCAAAGCATGAAAGGAGAAAACCCCTCAGAATATCATCTGCCTC
This sequence comes from Bettongia penicillata ogilbyi, assembly GCA_023548195.1. Taxonomy (NCBI): domain Eukaryota; kingdom Metazoa; phylum Chordata; class Mammalia; order Diprotodontia; family Potoroidae; genus Bettongia; species Bettongia penicillata. The sequence continues at coordinate 3,748,736 of JAJHZJ010000460.1, read as the reverse complement.
GCTCTTTATTCTCATCTATGATATAAGAGAAGGAAACTTCTCAGACACTAGAGAGGAAATCTTAAACCTTGGCAGATTCCATACTTAAGGTAACTTTGGTTAGGAGAGTTAACGCAAACTTAGATCCTAGACAACAGACCAACCTCAATAGCTCTGCCAGGCTTGAAGTCTCTGCATTAGCTAAAATTTCTTAACACTTGAGCAGAGGAGTCAGTTCTTCCATGTAGTAACTGACACAGGTACTGAATATCCCTAAGGAAATCAGATACCTTAGTGTCTGTAGTCCAGAGTTTTTAGTTGCTCCAAGCACATGGATTTCCCTATTCATGTGCCTCCCTTATAGGTTTCTCTAAATTTGTCCACATTTTTCCTCCAAAGAAATTGTGACCTTTCATAGCAGAATGTGACTCAGGTTTATAGGTAAACTCTGTTGTAATGTTCATTCTTGTATTTGCCATCTGGTTTAGTAAATATTTTGTTGTTAAGAGTTAATGATGTCATCTTGGCTGACTTATTTAACTTGGACACATCTGTAGGAGAATAGAAACTAGAGTTGTGATTTGTAGAGACTTTGTTGGATTTTAGGCCATGAGATAGATTTGTGGCAGAATGACCATCTCCTCTGGGAATTTCCTAGCTTGCCAGTGTCAGATGAGCTTGGGATGAATGAGCCAGCCCAGAGAGAGATAGAGAAGAAAAAGGAGTGCCTGATAATCCTTGTGCTGAATTATTTTTTTGGAAACTTGAAAAACGTGCCTTTGGAAACCTCAGTGGCTTTTTCAAACTATTTAAATTATTATTTAATTTAATAATCTGTAAGAATAGAACTAAAATACATTTACATGACATATGAATATAAATGACCTTCCTTCCACAAGTTACATGTCAGAGTTCGTCTCATTACTTTATCAGCATATCTAGAATATGTTGATTTTTCATAATTATTTAGTGATTATATTGATCCTTTGCAAAATTAAAATTATAGCTCTGTGCTATCTTTTGACCAAGAAGTCACTTTGATTTGGTTATAATGGCTACATGAAACCATCCATGCTCTGTCAAAATCATGATTTCATTCTTGATGCACCCTTAAATTTCATCTAAACAGAAACAATAACTGTCATTTATCACTGTGAGGTTTGCAGACACTTTTATATGTTACCTCATTTGATCTCAGCCAGTCCACTCATTTTGCAGATGAGTAATTAAGTCCCAGAGGTTTAATGACTTCCACAATTTTATGTAGATATTAAGTTGCAGAGTTATGATTCAAACCCATGTCTTCTAACTATAACACTTATGTTGATCACTAGCATCCTTACACTTGAAAATGAGAAGATGGTATGGGTCTATAAGGAAATTTATAAGTATTAAACACTTAGTCTATGGAATTAATTTTGCTAGTCACTGAAAACACTTGGATTGAACCAATGTCTTTTTGCTTCTTTAATAAAATGTTAAAAATATTCAACCAAAGTCAAAACTGATCTATTTGTCAGAAATGTCAAAATAGAATGAAATCTATTCCTGGCAGAAACATTATAAATATTTTTTGCTGGCTGAAAAACATGCTGAATTTTTTCTTATCTAAATTTCCAGTTTCTGTCTTTCTAGCATTTTATCAGTTATAGTAGCTATCACTTCAGAGATCTTTTTTACTGTCAAATAAGAAAGGTAAATCCATTGATTTTGACAGACACACATGCAGGTAATTCATCCTAAAGTCAAATGTGTAATTTTTGTATTATCTGTTGCTTAGATGGTCCAAACATATGTCTTCAGTCTTACACCTGCCATACACAAATTGTTCGAGTTCAATAATAGAGATTGAAAGCAGCTAAGTAACTCATATCACTTGTTCTAAAAACCACCAGTAGCCAACAGAATAGAAAGAATTATCAGTAAATATCTGTTGCTGTATGAGGTCAGCTGGTTCCACTATGGGACATGGTAATAGTAGGACAAAGGCATCCACATTTTAAGTTCATGCTGAAGAACAAGGAGATAGCAATCGTGGTGCTAGCTCTCAACACTTGTGCTCAAAAGGATCAAAAAGTCCCACTGCATTGAATAAATTACAACAGGAAGCAATGTGTTTGTATGCATTCACATTCATTTGGGTATCTGACTTCTTGGAGTTCTACCAGACATAAGACTGGTGGTCTTTGTCCTTTGGAATTTGAAGTTTTAACTTTGCCAACTTGCATTTCTGAATTTTAGATGCACCACTTACCAGTAGTTCTCATTCTGCTTGCTAGCTGGTGAGAATTGACCATTTGGCCTTGGGTCATAACTGATGGATGCTCACCATCAGTGCCAAAGTCATTAGCTACGAAATGGCCCAATGTAGAGCAAATATTTTTGTGATAGCCTAGTCCACGCATAACACTCTGATAAAGCTTCTGATATGTCGTAACCCTAGCCTAGTTCCATCCATTATGAGAGTCAGAAGAAACAAACAGTAGAATAGATTAATATAGCTGCGACACCAGCAATGAAGACACACACAATCTGTTCAATCTGGAAAAGAGAGAGAGAGAAAAAGCCACAGAAATGGGCCCCAAGGTGCATTAGAAAGAATTCTGAGCATAGCCTGTTGAACTTGAGTCCTGTCAGTTGGGTATAAACTCCAGATCTGCCACTTCTTACCTGTGCAACTCTAGGCAAATCATTTCTTCTCTCTGGATTAAGCTTCCTCATCTTTAAAATAAAAGAATGAACTATGACCTCTAATGTTCCTTCTTGTTCTTTTTCTTACATTACCGTAATCTTCTGACTCCTTTCTACCGACTATCCCTCACATCTAGAATGCTCTTACTCCTCAACTCCGCCTTCTGGCTTTCTTGACTTCCTTCAAGATGAAGCTCCAATCGTATATACTCCAAGATGCCTTTTCTAGTCTCTCTCACTGCTAGTGCCTTTGACTTGAGTTTACATCCTATTTACACATATATGTATAAATAAATATCTATACACACACATATATGTATATGTATGCTACCTACATAATTGTTATGTTTCCTTTGGACTATTTTGACCTTTATTTGCGCCCCCATTGCTTAGCATATTTAACATAGCTGTACATAAGAAGCGTCTAATAAATGCTGATGAAACCCTTGCCCAACACCACACCAGTAGAAGTACCAGAGATAAAATTCACACCTAGACTCCTTTGATTTCAAATCTAGAGATCTTTGCACTGAACCATGTCCACAGGTCCCTTAATATAAACATGATCTCAGTAGAGGAGGAATTATTCTGTTTCGTTATTGATCAGAAAGATATTAGACTGAGACAATATTACCTTTGGATTCAGAGAGCAAAGAGAAATATACCATCCTGAAGAATCAAGGCAGTGTAAAAAGATGCTGGAGGCCAAATGACTGGAATTCCCCATAAATAACAATGTTATTCTCCATATAATATTAGAAATTTAAATAAATCCTATCTTCTCTTGTGTTTCAACTTTAATAACCTCTCAGTTAATACTTCCCTATGGTCTAGTTCTTTTTTGCTTGAGTAACCTCAAGGCCAGGGCAACTAGATATCTTCCTATCTTTCCAAGATGGTTTTTATTATGTAGGACAATTTTAGGGATAATAGATCTTGCTTCCCATTTTGTAAATCTATACAAGTGGGATTAAATGATTCAGTCTTGGTGCATTATAATTACATGAAGGATATTGTCAGATTAATCCCTGGGCCTAGGGAAGTAAGGCAAAGCTTGACCTGTGTAGATAGGATCATCTACATTTTGGGTGATGAGATAAATTTCATTAACTTGAATGCTCTTACTGAGATTACATGCTCTTTTGTTTAATGCATTGCTCTGGGCTATTCTTCATAAGTGTTTTAATAGCCCTACACAGTATTTTTAGCACTTTATATAGTAGTTGAGAAAAAACACTTATGTTTTCACTGGATAAATTGGTGCTGTTTGCAAAGTAATGGACACTTTCATCACCCCAAATTAAAACACATTGTGATTCTCTTAATAATAACTACTCTGTTCCATGGACACATTCATAAAGAGCCACATAATGGAATTTTTACATAAACTGTTTTGTTAACAAGCACAGCAAACAACCCAATCCCAAATAAACAGTGCTAAAATCAAAGCATCATATTCATCGGTAATTTTAAATTGATACAATCAATTTCACCTACTGTTTGTGTCACTGTACGTGGGGGAATAAACTTCCTCCTTTACTTTGTCTCAAAACTACAATTGGAATTGAGTTTCTGTCCAAAAATTCCCCCTGCCTTTCAATCCAATAGATGAAGGGAAATTCATGAGCAGATTCTTTTAATATATTTATAGGAGTCCAATGCAGTCACAGAATTTAACTCATCACCATAGAATTAATCTGTGGTTCTTTAAAAGAAATCTAGGAAGCTGTAACTTTGTCTCTTCTGTCCCAATGTTTCTGTGGATTGTTAAGGTTTCTCAACAGCACATGTATTTAGGAGGAAAGAAGAAATCCTGATTCACCCAATTACAAAACTGTAGGACCTCAAAGTTGAAAAGGATTCTCAGATCACAGATGAAGAGCCGCAAGCCATTTTAGGGGATATCTAATCCAAATCCCTCACTTTACATTGAGGCAAAGGGAGGTTAAGTAACCTGCCTAACGTCACATAGATAATAACCCTCCAAGGTAAGGACCTATGACCTTGAAGTAAGACTCTTTCATTACTCAGGAGCCATCGAGTTTAGCCCATACCTGAAAAGTGATATTTCTGACAGATAATTCTGATAAGCCACATGAGGACCGTCAGTGCAAGGGACAACATTATCTATCATGTTTAAAAAAATGAAAAACAACTTATTTTATTCATGGGCAGCTCTAATTTTTAAGAAAGTTTTACTTACATTAAGCCTAAATCTGCTGTTGTTTTACTCTATCTAGTTCTGCCCAAAAAGTTTAAATATATCCATATGATAGAGCTTCTAAATATTTTGACAGTTCCACCTACTGCCTTATGATCTCCGGCTAAACACTCCCAATTCCTTTAACTAATCCTTATGTTATGACCTTTAATATTTTACCATCCCGGTCTTTCTTCTCTGGAACTAACACCCTTCTTTAACTATGGTACATAAGTAATCCATAGTCCAGATATGATCTCCTGGGATAAAATAGATTGACATTGCCTCTTCCTTCGTTGTGGACATTATAGTAGTATTAATACAGACTAGATTATTTGAGTTTTTTTAAACTAGGATGTTATAATTCTCAATTCAATTGCCCAATAATTCAATCACAAGTTAGTGGGAAATGGAACTTCTTTCTTTTGACATTCCAGTTGTACTTCTTTCTTCTGCTGTGTCCTTTCCTGTCCATTCTCCATCCTTCTGAGGGAAGAGGAATAGTGAAATAGGACCTCCCATCTCTTATTGCACTTGCCTCCGGCCTCTTTTAGAAAGTGGAATGGTACTGTCTACTCAATTGTGAATGTTCTCATACATGGTTATACCCTTCATATCCCACTGACTCTGAACCCCTGTAGGTCATCATCCATTCCCCTTCCCCATTCCATGCCCACATTTGTAATTCCCATCACCGTCAACTGTCCCACTCCCAAAATCTCAATCCAGCACTTCTGTGCCTTACAGAAAACCCGTTCCACAGTCAACAAACTTCCCTTCATCCTAAAACTTTTCCTCTGTCATTCCTTTTGCTTACAATCTATTACTAAACCCTGGCTCCCCACTGATGACAGTTTCCTTGGCCAACCTTTCCAGTATTGTCTATACCCTCTCTCACTTCCCTCAGCTCACTGTTGAGTCAGGGAGTTGGAATACTCTTCATTCCACTTCCAGATTCTCCTTCCACCTCCATCACTCAGTAGTCTGTCCTCATATCTACTACCTAATCAAAATCTTGGTAGCTTTTGCCTACAAACCTCCAAGTAACTCCTTTTCTTTCTTTGGTGAGTTTGATACGTGGCTCACAATTAAGGGACTTCAGCATATGCATTTGTTCTCCCTCAAGCACCCTAACCACTCACTTGCCCAATCCATTCCCTTGCCATGACCTACTCCTCCACCCCACCTAGGCCACACAAAGAAGGACTCATACAATTAATCTTGACATCACTCACGGAAGTACCACCTCCACATTAAAAAATTCTGAAATATTTAGCTGACCATAATCTTCTGACTCTTTACCTCTCCCTCTGCCTTCCCTTACAAAACCTTACTATTCACCTTCACCATGATCTCCAAATCCTTAACCTCTCAATTTTCTCCCAGACCACCTGCCTTCCACTAGTCAGTTTCACTTTCTTCCCCATGTTGATCCCTTGGGGAACCAATTCAACTTCATACTATGTTCCTCTCTTTAATTTCTAGTCCTTTATTATTTTTCCCATTATCCCCAGCCAAGCCTCAACCTTGAATCACTTCCATCATCATTCTCTTCCTTTGCTCCTATGCAGATGCTTCTGAATGAACATGGAGAAAACCATGTATTCTGACTAGATCCGCTATAAATTTATACTACACAATCTCAATTGGGCCCACACTGCTGCTAGGTAATCATGTAACTGCTTGATCAACTCAATTATTTCTTTCTCCATATGGCTTTAAAAATCTTTTCATCCTTCCTCAAATTTCCTGCCTTTTCCTCCCTCTACCCTCTCAGCTGAGAACTTTGAATCATATTTTACAGAAAAACTTGAGAATATTCTCCACGAGCTCTCTCTTCTCTCCTCTTTTTCATTTCTAATCACTCATGTGTCCTTCTACTATCTCCTCCTTCACCCCGGCCTCACATGATGAGGTCAACATATTCCTTACCAACCCTTTATCTGTTTGAGTAATTCCAATCCTTCTTATGTCCTCTAAGAGACTGTCTCCTTTCATCCTCACTCTTTCACTTATTTTTAATGTATCTTTGTCTATTGTGACTCATTCCCTGTTGCCTCCCAACATATCCATCCCTCCTTACATCTTGAAGACTCTCACTTGATCCTTCCTTCCCTGGTAACTATGATCCTATATCTATATCTATAGCCCTTGCTAGCTAAACTCCTTGAAAAGATCATCTACAATAGATGCCTCTGCCTTCTCTCCTCTTTCTCTCTTCTTCAACCATTATAATCTGGCTTCCAACCTTATCATTTCATCAGAACTACTCTTGTCAGTGATTTCTTGGTGGCGTTGATTATCCTCTCCTGCTTGATACTCTCTTCTCTCTAGGTTTTTAGGATGTCTCTCCCGATTTTCCTTATACTTAACAGACCAGTGGTTCTCAGTCTTCTTGCTTGATCCTCATCTGATCATGTCCTTTAACCCTAAGTGTCCTATAGGGTTCTTCTCTCTGTCTCTCTCTACACACACACATACACACACACACACACACACACACACACACACACACACGACTTCACTTGTAATCTTGTCAGTGCCCTTGGATTTAATTATCCTCTCTATGTTCTCCAAGAAATCTTTCCCAATTCCTCTTAAAATCCATATTAAATCATTTCCTATTCATCCTGTATATAGCTTATTTGTGTATATATATATATACACACACATATATATATATATATATAGCTTATTTGTATATATATATGTCTCCCATGAGATTGAGCTTCCTGAGAGAAGGAACTGTCTTCTCTGTCTCTCTCTATCTCTCTGTCTCTCTCTTTGTCTCCTTCTCTTGTCTCTGTCTGTCTGTCTGTCTGTCTCTCTCTCTCTCTCTCTCTCACATCCCCATAGCTTAGCTTAGCACATTGTCTGGAAGATAATAGGTGCCTAATAAATGTGGATTGATTGGTTGGAGGTTGGAATGAACATCTTGGTGGCTACACGAATGGTTCTTGCAGGTGGTGGCACTTGGGTTGAGCCTTGAGAGAATCTAAGTTTCAAAGAGGTATAAGTGAGCAGGAAAACCTTTCTAGCAATCAGCCTGTATAAAGGCATAGAGTCAAGAGACAAAATAGCATGTAAGAAAAACACCAAGTTGATTGGAATGTTCTAAATGGTACAGTAGAGAAAGTACTGGAACTGGAGTCAAGAAGATCTAAGTTCAAATATAGCTTCAGCCTCTAATTGGTTTTGTGACCCAGGAAAAATCTCTTAGCCTCTACATGACTCAGTTTCTCCATCTCTTTAACTCCAAACATGACTGAAAAAAATAACTGAACAACAGCAACATAATGTAGGTAATAATAGCACCTACCCCACACAGTTGTTATGAGGATAAGATGAGATATTTGTAAAACTCTCCAAACCTGAATGTACTACATAAATATTAGTTTATTTTTAATATTATTATGGTTGGCAGTAATGTTGAATCAGCTTGGAAAGATAAGCTGGGACCAGATTGAGAAAGGATTTAAATACTAAATATAGGAATCTGTGTTTTCTTCTAAAGGTAGTAGGTAGCCACTGAGCAGGTGTGGGACACGGACTAGGATTTTGGCGGCTATTATAGAGAATGCATTTGAGAAGGGGAGACTCACAGCAGAGAAACCAGTTAGGAGACTATAACATAAGTCCATATGTCAGGAGATCAGAGGTTGAACTAGGGTGGCTGTGGAAGGAAGGGAAAGCAGGTAAAGATGATGTGGAGTTAGCTAAAGAGACAAACCAAAACTAGATGCTAAGTCGATCTCACTAAGTGTCATGTTTCCCTGGTAATCTCCTTAGCTATCTGGTGTGAAAAGAGGTATATTTCATCATCTACTTTCCAGGATCTTCAGGGGGTCAGTTATCTCTCTCTCTCTCTCTCTCTCTCTCTCTCTCTCTCTCTCTCTCTCTCTCTCTCTCTCACACACACACACACACACACACACACACACACACACACACCTGCCTTCAGCAATCAGGGATAAGTGACTTGCTCAGGGTCACATAGATAGTAAGTGTCTGAGGCTAGCTTTGAATATACAGGGCCTGTCCTCTAACCACTGTGTCACCTAGCTGCACTTCTCTACCTTTTGCTCTTAATTTTTCCTATCTGTCATCTCTTGTTAATCATATGCCCTTATATTCTTCTTCTACATTTTACCCAAATATTCTCCAATTAATGGGCACCAATTTTGTTTCCTTCTCAGTTATCACAAGAGAATTATTATAAATATTTTGGTATGTAGTTCAGAATTTCATATGGTCACTTAAAATTTATGGTCCTTTTTTTTCAAACTATTATTTGACCACAATGTTTTTTTCTATTTTTTTAAACACAGGCAAGTGCTATTTTTAATCAAAATTTTTTTCTGTTATATGTTAAAATAAGTATATGAGGCATGGGGATAATTTTTTATTGCTTATGTGACCGTGATTATTTTTTTCTAATGTTAAACTATCCTTGTGTCCTTGATGCAATTTCAATATAGTCAAAGTTCAGTAGACATAAGGTCAACTCTTGTAGAAGACAGTGGGAGAGGTGAGGAGGTTGAAAGGGATAAGGGCAAATAGGAAGACAGACAGACTTTAACTGACCTTGGGAAAAACACTGAAAGAGGTTAATCTCAAAAATTTGTGTTATCTAAAATGACATCAGTCATGAAGGTTAACCCTCAATCCAGTAGGTGTTGGTTGAAAGTATAAATTATGGTTCAAAGGTAAGAGCTCTAGGAAGAATGAGTTGGTGAGTTACTCTTTAGCTACTTTTTCTATTAGAATTATAGAACTGTCTTGAACCTTTTCCTTCTCTCCTTTACTGAGTTTGCTGCTTTTGTAGGCAATTGACTTTAAAAAAATTTTTCCATGGTTGTCTGGGGGAAGGTGGTTGTTTCAAAGTTTCACTCGCCATCCTTCATAGATTCCCACAGAGAGGGTGGTCTGGAGAGAAGGATTAATTTACCTGCGATACTATCTTCTTAGACATTATTTTTACATAAAAAATAGTGGTAGTTGGGAGAGCAAGCAGTAGCCTATTAATAGTATTAATTTGAAGTATACTGTCTGATGAAGACAAAAAGAAAAAATAGCTAAAATATAACAAATACAGTGTTCTGAATCATTCAGATTAATGATCAAAAGTTTTCTTTTATTGAATTAACTACTGAAAATTATCAAAATGTTAACTGTTGTTTGCAAATGAAATCAGTAAACTTTTACTCAGGCTTTACACAGTTATAACTTTTTATTTTTAGCTTTCTTTATTTTTTCTCTATTCAATAAAGCTTCATTGTTTTCTACAATTAGAAAAATGTAACTGTTTCCAGCTTCATGTTCATCATATAAATCATAGTGTTGAAAATGTCTCCATTAAAAAAAAATTAAATCCCTGTACAAATAATGGAAATACAGTGGTGAGTGTCCCTAAATGGATTCTTAGAAATACAAAGATTACCGAAGCTCTGGGTCACAGAAATGTAAGTCCAGCTTACTGATCCATGGAATCTTCAAAATCAGAACTTAAAAAAGACCTTTTAGGTTTTCTTGCTTTACCTAGTTCTCATTTCATATTATTCTATATTTTGATATGCTGTGTGTTAAATTCAGCCTAATTTTAAGCTTCCCTAATGTAGGACTTTTAGATACTTCTGTCAAACAGGCAATGACATTATCATTAGACTTATGTGAAAACCAGGATTTATTACAAGAGAAATGAACATGCATGTGGAACCCAAAGCATTCACAATCCATACAGAAATTTGCATATTTATGGTAATATAGCAAAAGGAGGAGAAAAAAACACATATCTCCACTTAAAGGGGCAGGATCTTCTAGATCTTTCTAGAAGAAAGGTGCAATAAAAGTGGGAGAAAGACAAAATCCCACCCAAAAGAGAAGAAGCAAGGAGATGGGAAAAGTTCCATTCCTTTCCCTTTGGGAACTGTTAGACCATGCAAGTAGGTAGGTCTGCTCATCTGCAAAACACCCCAGCTGCACAAACATTTTCCCATGCAGGCACAGATTATCTGGGGCCTGTCTTGAGACACAAAGAGGTTGGGGTGTAAACAACAAATTATGTCAGTTCAGGGCAGTGGAACTTTGTCCTTGACATATCCAGGGTCTCCTGCATGCTCTAGGTCCAGCATTTCTGAAAAATATGACAATTCAAAAAGACAAGCTCAGGGGACCCCTCAACAGTTCTTAAGACTTCTCTTAGGAATTATGTTACAGTCCAATAGAAACTCACTGCTAGTCTTTTTCTTGATCAAGACTGGCTCCTTTTTGCACCCTTTCTAAAATTTTGTTGCTTAAAAAATTCAGTACACATTTATTAAATACCTCCTTCCTTACACTATAGCTTAATATAGCAGATCAGACTTGTAGCCTGGTTACAGCATGTAGTCCCCAACACCTTGGAGAGAGGAAGAAGGCTTTATGCAGGGGGCTTCAGATCCAGAAAAGAAAAAGAGCCCTATTTCCACACAAAGCAGCTTACAATCTCATTAGGAGGGTGTGACATGTTTCTCAATAAGTATGAAATAAAGTAGGGTATGATGGGAGCAAGGGAGAAACACAAAGTGATGCTGAAAATACAATGGAATGGAAGGAGACCACTTTCACTTGGAGGATCAGGAAAGGATTCACTGAGAATGAAATATGTGAGCTAAACTTGAAGAATTTCAGTGTGGGGAAAGGACATTTTAGGCATGGGAGAGGATGTGGAATTAGATAAATATGCCCTGCACAATTGCATTGGGGCAGGAGATTGCAAACTGAAATCAGGAAACAGGAAGTAGCTCTGTTTGGCTGTGAACTGGAGGGCAATATGGAAAATACAGTGAAATAAAGTTGGAAAGGTAGATTGGAGCCAGATTTTTAAGATTCTTAAATGGCAAGCTAAGTTTGCAGCTGATTGGAGGTAAAGAGTAAGGAACAGAAAAGAATCAAATATTATTCAAGACTTTTGATTTTCATGACTAAAAGGACTTTATACTACCAACAAAAATATAGAAGTTGGGAAAGGGAGAGTTTTAAGAGAAGGGATAAATTAAATTTTAAAACCTTTTTTAATTTTTAGTTCCTACAGTATAGGCAGATGTAAATGTACACCATGGAGTAAGAAATATGAAAGTGAAGCTCAAGGAAGTTATGATGGAAGTACAGATAGATTTAGGAGTAATCTGTATGGAGGTGGAAAATGAAGTCATAGGAATATATGAGACATACACATACAGAAAGAGAGACAAAGTGAGACAGAGGGATAGAGAGAGAAAGAAAGAAAGAGAGAGACAGAGATACATATATATATATATATATATATATATAGAGAGAGAGAGAGAGAGAGAGAGAGAGAAACAGACAGACAGAGGAAGAGAGAGAGACACACAGACAACAGAGAGAGAGACAGGGAAAAAGACAGGCAAATAGCAATAGAGACTGAGATTGAAACAGAGACAAGGACACATAGACAGACAGACAGAGCGAATAGAAAAGATGACTGAGGATTTGAAATCAGTGCCTTGGGGAATATCCAAAGTTAGAAGAAGGAAAAGGTTTAATTAACAACTTGAAAAATAAGTCAAGGGAAGATAGACCATTTTGAAGTAGGGATAGGGTGATCAATAGTGTCAGATGCTGAAGAAATGTAAGAAGTGATAATGATTTTTTAAAAAGATTTTTTGGATTTAGCAATTAAGAGATCATTGATTGCATTGGATGGTGTCAAGAAGACTCATCTTCATGTGTTCAAATCTGTCCTCAGAAACTTCCAAGCAGGCGTAAGTCACTTAACCTTGTTTGCCTCAGTTCCTAAAATAGAGCTAGAGAAGGAAATGACCAACCATGCCATTATCTTTGCTAAGAAGACCCCAAATGAGGTCTCAAAGAGTCAGAAAAAGAACTAAGGAATAGAGGAAACAGGTCAGAACACCATGGCAGGATACTACATTTATACATGTTGGGGTGCAGAACTCTAGTAAGCCTGAGGGAAAGACCAGCAACAGACTGGGACCCGTTCAGATTACCTAAGAGTTACTTGGGGCAGAGACCTGGAATTGTCAGCGTGGTAAGAGGCTAAGATGCTTTTGGATCGAGGAAACCATATTCACAAGGGAAAGAATCATAAAGTGAATTGGGGAAAATTGGGGAGAGGGAGGACTGAAATTATCAAAGATCTCAGGAAGAAGAAAATTTTAAGTCCTTGAACATAAGTAGATGGAATTAACAAAGAAAATATTTACAACAGAAAGAAATATGAACTTGAGATCTAGTAAATGAGTTCAGGAAACTCAGTAAGTACAACAAAACAGAGGAAAATGACCCAAAAGTTGATGAGACAAAGGAAACTAGAATGTGACGAGGACACAGAATCAAAATACACTGTTCCCACTGTCCTTGTTCTCCAAAGAGAAATGATAATTATGACAACAGAATTTATGGACATAAACATAATAGAAATAAAAGAACATTATAGGAAAGCTGGAATCTGCGATGGCAAGTCTCACCAAAGAAATCAAAGAACAAAAAATAGATTAGGAATGTAAAACGTTGAAGTAAAGGACAATCTCGAAGAAGGGAAGCAAAAAACAACATTGAAAGAAAATATGCTCACCATGCAAGCAAAATATACTGATGCATAATGACAACTTAAGAATCACAGGTTCGCAAAGAACATGGCAGAACTAAAAACCTTAGCACCACAATAAAAGAGATAATAGACGAGTACTGCCTTCTGAACATAAAAGTAAAATTCAAATTGAAAGAATTCATAGATGGCCTCCAGAAAAAAAGAAAAAACAACCCATGACTGAAAACTTCAATACATATAGTAGTTAAATTTAAAAATTCAATTCAGAAACAATGAGTACTGCAAGCAATAATAAGAAAGACTTTCAAATACAAAGAAAAAGAAAGTCAAACAATGCAAGACTCCTCTGCACCTGCCAGAAAATTTAGAAGACAATGGAATAATGTGTTCTGAAGAGTAATGGAGCCCAGGATATAGTCCAGGGTGGCCAACTGTGCAAATTTAAGCTTAACCATATGTGAAAAAGATGGATGTAAAACAAAGAAGAGACATTTGGAACATTTTTAGAAAAAAAAACCAGAACTGAAGAGATTTTTGTGTTTCCCAAACACTCTAGTGCTGGAATGAATGAATATATGCAGCAGCCAAGGACAGCACCTGCAACAGAAAGACAGCAGAGAGACCAATAAAAAACAAACAAACGAAAAACACTTCTTTCTAAATGTACGCAATGAAGTGGGGTTAAAGCAGGAGGTAACAGTGAGGTAGAGGCAGGTGACAGGGGTAGGCATGAGGCATTATGGAGAGAACCTGGTGACACTCTATCTACATCAGTATTTTTTGTATAGTTTTTTTTTTTTGGTTATTTGTTTAATTTGGTTTTTGTGAGACTACAATATAAATGGAATAGTACATGAAGGAGGAAGGAGAGCAGAGAGATAGAGAAGAATGTGTGATGTGCAGTGGTCAACTCAATGACTAACAATGAAAGGAAAGTAATACCTCATGTGAGAAAAAGAGAAGAGTCTGAATAGGAGAGAGGAAATATTGCAAAGGGGAAAGTAATGAGGGGTTCTTTTGATGGTAGAAGGGAAATTCACTGATGAATGCTCTTATGGCTAAAGACAGATGGTCTGGGGGGAAGGAACCAAGATGGCGGAATAGAAAGACTCATGTATGCTAGCTCTGGAACCCACAGCCCATAAATTTCCTGTAAAAAGAACTCCCCACAAATTCTAGAGCAGTGGAACCCGCAGAGCAACGGAGTGGAGGAGATTTCCATTCCAGAGAGCCCTGAAAAACTGACCCCAAAGGTCTGTCAGGCACCGGACAGTGGAGCCCACCCCTGCCCTGGTTGCTAGGCCCCAAGAGGAGTGGTCCGAGCAGACTTCAGGGACAGAATGTCCAGGGGCTTTGAAGGTCCCTCCACCCACAGGCACTACAGGTCAGTGAGAGAGACTTCTGGGTTGGCAAAGAGGGGAGTGGGGTGTCTCCGTGGCTCGGGCAACTTCGGGAGGCAGCGGCAGAGGCAGTGGCCCGGGACTCCCCGAGCAGCAGGAAGAAGTTCAGGGCCATTACCAAAGGTATCTGCATAAAGCGTCTGAGGGAACTGAGCCTGGGAGATGGCCCTGCCCCCACCCGAGCACCAGAACTTAAGCTCACGTTGAATAGCAGCCACGCCTGCCACTGAAAGCCCATTTGAATCTCAGACCCCAAGAACTAGTTGGGCGGATCTAGGTGGGGGTGCAGAGGAATCTCAGAAGTTAAATAACTGACTGGGAAAATGCCCAGAAAAGGGAAGAAAAATAAGACTATAGAAAGCTACTTTGATGGGGTGCAGATGTTCCCGCCTTTCAATTCTGATGACGAGGAACTATTCTTACCATCAGGGAAAGACATGGAGGTCAGGGCCTCTGTATCACAGACACCCCAGGGGGATGTCCGGTGGGCTCAGGCTATGGAAGAGCTCAAAAAGGATTTGGAAAATCAAGTTAGACAGGTGGAGGAAAAACTGGGAAGAGAAATGAGAGAGATGCAAGAAAAGCATGAAAAATGGGTCAATACCTTGGTAAAGGAGACCCAAAAAAATGCTGAAGAAAATACACCTTGAAAAATAGTCTAACTCAATTGGCAAAGGAGGTTCAAAAAGCCAATGAGGAGAAGAATGCTTTCCAAAGCAGAATTAGCCAAATGGAAAAAGAGGTGCAAAATCTCACTGAAGATAATAGTTCTCTCAAAATTAGAATGGAACAGATGGAGGCTAATGACTTTATGAGAAACCAAGAAATCACAAAACAAAACCAAAAGAAGGAAAAACTGGAAGATAATGTGAAATATCTCATGGGAAAAACAACTGACCTGGAAAATAGATCCAGGAGAGACAATTTAAAAATTATGGGACTACCTGAAAGTCACGATCAAA
The DNA here is from genome assembly GCA_023548195.1 of Bettongia penicillata ogilbyi. Lineage (NCBI taxonomy): Eukaryota > Metazoa > Chordata > Mammalia > Diprotodontia > Potoroidae > Bettongia > Bettongia penicillata. The sequence goes on along the minus strand of JAJHZJ010000460.1, from coordinate 3,732,932 downwards.
AAAAGAGCCTAGAAATCATCTTCCATGAAATTATTGAGGAAAACTGCCCTGATATTCTACAACCAGAGGGCAAAATAAGTATTGAAAGAATCCATCGATCACCGCCTGAAAGAGATCCAAAAAGAGAAACTCCTAGAAACATTGTGGCCAAATTCCAGAATTCCCAGGTCAAGGAGAAAATCTTGCAAGCAGCTAGAAAAAAACAATTCCAGTATTGTGGAAATACAATCAGGATAACTCAAGATCTAGCAGCTTCTACATTAAGGGATCGAAGGGCGTGGAATAGGATATTCCAGAAGTCAAAGGAACTAGGACTCAAACTAAGAATCACCTACCCAGCAAAACTGAATATAATACTTCAGGGGAAAATATGGTCTTTCAATGAAACAGAGGACTGTTTCATTGAATGAGAAGAAGCATGAAAAAGTAAACAGCAAAGAGAAGTCATAAGGGACTTACCAAAAGTGAACTGTTTACATTCCTACATGGAAACGCAATATTTGTAACTCTTAAAACTTTTCAGTATCTGGGTAGTTGGTGGGATTATATAAACACACATACACGCACACGCACACACACACATGTATATGTGTGTGTGCACGTACACATACACACATGCATGCACATACAGAGACAGAAAGCACAAAGTGAATTGAATAGGATGGGACCATATCTTAAAAGAAATTAAGGTAAATGGTGGAGAGAAATGTAGTGGGAGGTAAGAGGGTGAAATGGAATAGGGTAAATTATCTCTCATTCAAGAGGCAAGCAGGAGACATTTTAGTGGTGGGAAAAAGAAGAGAGCTGAGAAAAAAACAAGAAGTTTACCCTCATCACATTCGACTAAAGGAAGGAATAAAATGCACACTCATTTTGGTATGAAAACCTATCTTACAATACAGCAAAGTGGGGGAGAAGGAGATAAGCAGGGTCAGGGGGATAATGGAAGGGAGGGCAATGGGAGGAGGGAGCAATTTGAAGTCAACACTCTTGGGGAGGGACGGGATCAAAAGACAGAATAGAAACAATGGGGGCAGGATAAGATGGAGGGAAATATAGTTAGTTTTACACAACACAATTGTTATCGAAGTCATTTGCAAAACTACACAGATATGGCCTATATTGAATTGCTTGCCTTCCCAAAGGGAATGGGTGGGGAGGGAGGGATGGGGAGAATTTGGAACTCAAAGTTTTAGGAACAACTGTTGAGTATTTTTCTTGCTACTAGGAAATAAGAAATAACAGTTAATGGGGAATAGAAAGTCATCTGGCCCTACAGGACAAAAGAGAAGATGGGGACAAGAGAAGGGAGGGATGATAGAAGAGAGGGCAGATTGGTGATAGGGAAAAGTAAAATGCTCGGTGTATTGGGGTGGGGGGAGGGGATAAATGGGGAGAAAATTTGGAACCCAAAATTTTGTGAAAATGAATGTAAAAAGTTAAATAAATAAATTTTTATTTAAAAAAAGAATTAAATAAATAAAGATAGATGGTCTGCAAAGAGAAATGTAGACCTTGTGCTGAGTGTGGCCTGGGGGATTGGTATTTGGGGATAAGTGACACCTAGGGGAGTGGGAGAATGTGGAACAAGGAAGGAGATTTTAGGGCAAATGGTGATTGAAGGGAAGCTAACCACGGGGAGGATATATACCAGTGGTTGACTTCACAATCAGGAACTTAATAGGGCAAGAAACCTATCATGGAGCAGTTTCCCTTTTGATCTCTGCAATGACTGGTAGTGTTTGGTGAGTGAAACACCATGGAAAAGGAGAATCCACAGGGCATTCTCTACAAGGAAGTGGTACAAATTGCCTAGAGTGATTAGCCTAGAACAGATATCTTGTAAGCTTTGATTGCATGAGGAACGTAGAGAAAGGAGAGATACCAGATAATTATAGGATCATGAATCAGAGAATGAGTGTCTAGAGTAAACAGCAAGAGAAGATTAATAATGAGGACAGTGAGAGAAATCCTTTTTTCAAAGGGGTACATAAAAAGACATTAAGAGAAAAAACTAATTAGCAAGATTAGCTGAAAGGGAGGAGAGGAAAGAAAATATCTACTTGACTACTGAAAGAAAAAAAATGGGGTAGAATTGCACAATCAGAAAAAAAAAACAGGAAGAAAAAGGAAATAATAAGGAAATTCCAAAGGCAAAATATTAACAAACAACAGGAGGAGATCAGGGGTGAGAGGAAGAGAGCAAGAATAGAGCCACCTTAAGAAGATGAAGAAACTGAAAGAACATAATATTGTATTTTTAGCAGAAAGCAGAAAGTCATAACTTGAAAAAAAACAATATTACAGAGAAATGGAGGAAAATATAAACCTAACTCTCTAAGTTTAAATGTGTATGGGTTAAATAATGTAATAAAATGAACAGAAATGACAGATTGGATAAAAAAAACAAAACCTTACTATCTTGCTTACAGAATACATTTTTTAAAAAAACACACAAACTAAAACTGAAGGGATGAATTTTTTTTTTAACTGTGCACCAAGTGAATCTAAAACAGCAGGAGTTACAGTCATGCAACTGACAAAGAAAAAGTAAATACTTTTTCAAATGGATAAAGAAGGAAACTATATTATCTTGCAACAACCAACCAATATCAGTAATAAACTTGTATGCTGCAAATGCCTCAGCGTCCAAATTCATAAAGGAAACACCTGATCTATAAGAAAACATGGATGGTAACATAATAATGATAGGAGACTTCAATAACCTTCTCTCAGTTTTGGAAAAATCTAACATAAAGTTTTTTTAAAGGATGCTACTCCTGAAAAACCTTTACTAGATAGAGCAGTGTATAGAGCTCCTTGCCTAGAGGCAGGATGACCTGAGTTCAAATCTAGTCTCAGACACATATTGGCCTTGTGACTGTGGGCAAGTCATTTAACCTCTATTTGAACTGTATCTTCATTTGTAAAATGGGGGAAATAATAGCATATACCTTCCATGGTTGTTTGAGGACCAAAGGAAATATCAATTGTAAAGTGTTTTTAAAAGTGTCTGACACATAAATGTTATATAAATATCAGCTTTTATTACAGTAGAATTCCATTACTTAGTGTTAGATAAAGTAGAAAACATAAATCACCTAGGAAAAAATTATTTGGTAAAACTGCTGGGAACATTGGAATGTAGTTTGGCAAAATTAAGCTTAGATTAACACCTTCTACCATATTCTACAATATATTCTAAATGGATATTTGACTATTATTCAAGATCCTACATAAAAATATGTAAAAGAAAAATAGATCATTTACCTCTCAGGGTTATAAGTAGAGGATGTATTCTTAACCAAACAAGAGATAGGGGCAATTACAAAAAAATAAAATAAAATAAAATAAAATAGATAACTGTAATTACTTGAAACAGAAAAGCTTTTGCTCAGATAATGCACCTAGGATAATTAGAAGGGGAGTGGTCAAATGAGGGGGGAAAGCCCACAACTTTGTATCAAATTTCCCTGATAAGGATTTGAATGTAAGATAAAGTATACACACACACACACACGTGCACACACACATGCACACGTACACACACACCCATTTCCCAGTATATTAGTGGTCAAAGGATATGAACAAATAGCTCTCAAAAGAAGAATTGCACAAGTGTTTTATAGCTACATATAATTATGCTTCAAATCACTGATAGTAAGAGAAATTCAAATTATGACAACTCTGAAAATGGGCAATAATGACCCCAAAATAGCAATAGTAGATGTTAGAATGGGGAGAGGTTGTGGAATGAAAGGCACACTAGCGCATTGTTGGTGGAGTTGTGAAATTGTACAGCCATTTCAGAAAGTGATGTATAGTTACATAAATAATTTGTAGCTAAAAATAGCTATATTTTTAGAAGCAGAGACTTCATTACTGGACTTACATCCCCAAGGAAGCCACCAATAAGAAGAACTAAGAACATTTCCATTCTTGCTCAGTTGTTTCAATCATGTCCAACTCTTCATCACCCCATTTGGGATTTTCTTGTCAAAGACTCAGGAATAGTTTTCCATTTCCTTCACCAGCTCATTTTGCAGATTAGGAAACTGAGGCAAGCAGGGTTAAGTGACTTGCCCAGGGTCACACAGTAATAGTGTCTGAGGCCAGATTTTAACTTAGGAAGATGACTTCAGATGTCAACAGACAACTCCAGGTCTGGCACTCTATCCATTGTGCCATTCAGCTACCCTCATGCATCATGAATATCTCCACATGTACCAAAATATTCATGGCAGCATTTTTTATGATAGCTAAGAACTGGAAACAAAGCAGATATCCATCAACTGGGGAATGGCTAAACAAATTCTGGTACCTTTGTGAATGTAATGGAATTACTGTGCTGTAAGAAATGTTTTGTGTGATGAATACAGTGAAACATGCAACAATATGAACTGATGCAGAGCGAAGTAAGCAGAGTAAAAATAATACATAAAGTAACTGCGACAATGTAAATGGAAAGAACAAATGCATACCAAAAAATTAAATGTAACAAAATTATAAAGATCAAGCAGTATTCAAACAAAGGGCTTTAAAGATATCCTCAAACCAGTCCTTCATGAAGGTGGGAGGTCCACAGGTGTTATATACTTTGCACATGTTTTCAAACTTTTTTCAATGAATCTATCAATTGTGTTGACTTTTTTTCTTCTCTAAAAATAGTATTTATTATATGTAATGTCTCTTTGGGAGGAAGAGGGGAAGCAGTACTTCAAATAACTACGATGATGTAAGACACAGAAAATATCAATAAAAACTCATTAAAAAAATAAAGAAATCAAATGCAGCATTCCAGTATTTCAACTATGATTTTGCCAATTCAAACACCAGAATAGTGCCTATAAGCTGAATGTGGGAGCAGGGTCAGAGATTTGCTACAAATAGTCCAGGGGAATAAAACTCTAGAGCCATGAATTTGCAGATATTTCCATCCTAACACCGACTATAAATTATAGTTTATCTAAGAAAAGCTAGAAGGTGGGATGCACTAGGAGACACAAATTGAAAATGATGACTCTGGCCTGGTCACCATGACAGCAAACAACCAACTGAATTATGGCGGAATCCTTTGAATTAATCCAACTGGTGCATTTCTTCATGTCCAAACAGAATTAACTTAATGGAGAGAAATAAGGGGTCATCCCAGGTTTTGTGGGCAAGCTGCTGCCTTGGTTTTTGGCTACAGATGATTGACATGTGTAGCTCTTGCTTACAGCTTATAGCTACTTGTTCAACTGGCAAGGCTGGGGCTGGGCAATGGACCCCCTCTAGACTCCTCTATTTTATCTGCTCTGTCTGTGAAAAACAAATAGAATGGCACAGTCTTGCAGACTCCCTTCTCCGACAAGTGATGAGTCCAGATCATTGCAGATGACTGCAGTTGAGTGATGGAAGAGTTGATCTGCTAATGACAGCTGACAGTTTCTCCAGCTAATGATTATTATGATTATTTTAATTAATTAATTAATGATTAATGTGGCAATATCCACAGTCAGAGGACTAGATAGGCCAGGATAGAGAGCTATCACCACTAGGGGCTCAGCTACACTTGCTATGTTGTCTACTGGGGAGGTCAAGTTCTCCATATGCCTTTCGTGGACCACCACTATTGGTGCTCAGTGAGTATCAGAGATCTCAGAGGCTTATCTTAGGTAGATACTTCTTCCTATAAAGTGATCTGGCTTCCACTTTGGGCACAGCCAATGCTATGCAAAGAATGGATGCTACTGATAATTGCTTACAATAGATATTGATATATTGCTTTAAGGTTTAAGGTCTTGAATAGTGATTGTTCAAGCATTTCAGGGTGTCTGACTCAGTGTGACCCCATGTAGAGTTTTCATGGCAAAGATACTGGAATAGTTTGCCATTTCTTTCCCCAACTCATTTTTACAGATAAGGAAACAGAGACAAACAGGATTAAGTGACTTGCCCAGAGTCACACAGACACTAAGTATCTGAGGTGACATTTGAACTCAGGAAGACGAGTCTTCCTGACTCCAGGCCTGGTATTCTATCCATTCCACCACTTGCAGTACTGTGAATATTAATATCTTCTGACAAGTGAGAGATGGGGGTGGAGTACATTTGGACTCTCAGGAGAGTTGGGGGGAAGGGTTTATTATATGCATGATTGGTGTTACAAAATAGCAAATTAAGTTTGGGATAGAATATAGATTCTGTAAAGGGGAGTAATGAATAGCTCCTAGAAAAGTGGGTCACAATCACATTGTGGAAGGCCTTACATTTCAAGATGTGTGTTATGTTTTAAACCTTAGGAAATAGAGAGTCGCTGAATATTTTGAGTAGATAAATAAAATGGTTCAGGTCTATGCATTAGGAAGGTTATTTTGACAGCCCTGTAAAGGAAAGATTAGAGGAGGGATAATCCAGAGACAGGAGGGCCTGGTATGTTAGCTTGAGAGGGGCTGAGGGCCTGAATTAGGTGGGAGTGGTTGTGTTGGGTTTGTCCTTTGTTCTTGAAGAGGACCATGATGTCAAGATGATGGCATGGCTTCCAGTTGCCTTTGATTTGAGTGAGGGAGGGCTGTGCTAGGTTGCCAGCCTTGCTTTCTTCTCCTGAGCCATCTGGTCCAGTGGCCTAATATTCTTCAGGATGGTAGACATGTGAATGGAGAAAGGGACAGGTAAAAGAGATGTTATGGAAGTCAAAATGAGATGATTTGCCATTGGGTTACCACAGGATCATAGCTTCCTGGGTTTAGAATGGGAAGGACTCTCAGAGGCCCCTTAGTCCAGTTCCTTCAACTTGAAGAACAGGGAAAGGAAGCCCAAGAAGAACAAGTAACTGATCCAAAATCACACAGACAGAAATTAGCCAAAGTGAGATTTGATGCCAAGTCTTTTGATCCCAGAGCCAGTGATCTTTTTATTGAAATTTATAGACCAAGTTACCAAGATAGGATCTTGGTATCACTGACAAAAAGAAATAGGGGCATTTATTGATGATTGGGAACAATACATTTATGGGGGATGCCAATGTGTTCAGTTTTGAGTATTTTCCATTTCACATCTTAGCCAGATGGGAATGCTCAGTTTATAATCAGAAAGGTAGAACCTGAGCTCAGGAGAATGATTGGAAATGGATACATAAAATTTGGAGTCATTAGAAAAGAGGTGATAACTGAAGCAATGTGAATGTAGTGTGGTGAATCTGATATTGAGATTTGGAGTGAGGAAGACCTAAAGACTTTCAAATGCCTCCTTAGATATTTGCCAGCTGAGTTACCCTGAGCAAGTTACTTAACCTCTTTTAGCTTAGTTTCCAGTAAAAAAAAAAAAAAAAAAAAAAAAGTGAGAGGGTCACACTTGACTTGCTCTAACTTTCCTTTGAACTCCAAAATGATAATCGTTTAAGTGTATGTGACTGCTAAGGATGAGAGTGTAAAGAGAGACCTAGAGAAGAGTGCGTTGGAGGTCAAGGATGGATATGGTGGGAATATGAATCATTTTATAGAGAAGATAATCTTTAAAAAATCACAAAATTTTTGGAAAATGTGATAGGATTTTTGTAGCAATCTATCTTTTGCTGAAATTATGTTTTGCTTATTAAATTTAGTTTCATTCCCTGAACATATGGTGACTTCTGAGCTCAGAGAAACAGCTCAGGATTAGCAGGGTGGTACTAGGAAGACAGCCATCATCCAGCACAGATAATCCTGAGTTGACCATATAACTAGAGTTGTATCATACTTTGCAAAAGAAATTTTGAAAGAAAAGGAAAAAAAAACTAGGCAAAATAAGTTAAAATACCATATAAGATGTACAACCTACTCTTGAAACAGTGAATATTGTCATTTTTTAAATAAAGTTTTTTTTTCCTTTCATTAATCTTTCCTATTCTTTCTGGAAATTGAAAGCAGTGAATGATTGATAAGTGCTTGAAGTCATGACTAGTTCTGTGGTCATTTTTAAAAATATTCCCCAAAGTTTGATTTCTTTGAAGACAGATGGGCTTAATTGCTTGGGCACCTGTGCTAATGTTCATGGCTGATTGTATGTTATTTCCACTTAGGGCATTACCTGAGAAGTTGGTCTTTTAAGGTAGTGCAAATCAAGTCCAGTGACTAGGAAGCAGTGTTGAATTGTGATGTGAAAGAACTGGTTACTGGAATTTGAGAGTTAATGACTGTTCCCTAAGCTATCTGCTGCAGCCCTTTTTATCTGTGATAATTAGCCTGAACAAGGCAAATCTAAAGAAAGACTTTCCAAGGCTTCCATAGCTTTCAAACCTCCATACTTAGCATGTCTTGTCTCTTAACGAGCCTTGTAAATTCTGGTGCAATCTTGGTTATTCCCAATGGGGAAGTAGAATTCAGTTTTATGTTTAGGGTTCTTGTTTTTGTTGTTGTTTTAAAGTTACATTTTTGCATTTGGATTTCAAATATTTCTTGAGTTTAGCACTTAAAAATGATATGTTTCACAGAATAATGAAGGATGATAATAAATCATGACCCAGATATTGCTCACTAAATATTCAAAAATTTCAAATCTTCAGCTAATGTTATACTATTTCACTTAACAGCCTGATGTAACTTTTGAATCTCTCTCTCTTTAATAAACTGAAAGTAAGAGCTCAGTGTGTTTTTAATAGATGCCACTAGGCAAGGGGCACATTACTTATCATTTAACCTATCTCTTTTGTTGCCAATTTTATTGGATTCTAGTTCTTTCCTCAGGTATGACCTTGTCCCCACCCCCAGAGTACACACACACACAGACAGAGATTTTTTCTTAGACATCAGGTTTCATATCCCCTTAAACACAGGTTTCTGCAGTTCTACTGTTTATTTCTAAAGACATTTTTACCTCAGAGAGAGATAAAACTTTTGCTCTTTATAAGGTGATAGAAGAGCCTGATTGATTATCTCACCTTCCACCAAGTTTAGTGGTGACTGGCTCCCTCCCAACTTTTTTTTTTCTTGTGAGGAACTTAGTTGAGCCAGTAATTGCAGAGATGGCTTCATTTAAGGTAGAGAACCCAAACTTTGAGTGGATTAAGCCATTCAGTCACAAAGTAAAGTCCTTGGCAATCTTATGGCAATCGATGCACCCTATCCTTTGCCCTTATGAAGTTAAAAGACTTTATGGATTTTACACACATCTCCTCCCTTTTTTATAAGTGCTCTTGGAACTTTCATATCACATAAGCCATGATTCTCTGAGGAGGATGCCTGGCTCCATCCCTCTGTTCCTGTTGCTTCATACAATGGCCATTTCAAAAATAGCCAATTCTTTATAGAGATTTAGCTGAGGTCACCATTTTGTCTATTTATATTAGCATGGCACTGTGAATAAAGATCCAACCTTGGAAGGAAGGAGTCCTGTTTTCAAATCCTAAACCTCATTCATAATGGCAGTGTAAACCCAGGCAAGTCATTTAACCTTTTAGTCCCCAGAGTCATCTCTTTCATGTCAAAAGTTGCATAGCAGTTGCCAATATGTATTAACATACAGAGTTTCCTATCCAGGTTCCTTGTGCCAGTGAAAATCAAACATGTTTTAAAAAACACTGTTTTCAAGGGTTAACTTTGTTTTTTAATTTTTTAAGTGCTCCTCATTCCAGCCCTGGCAGTCTAGAGTGTCAATGTTTTCCTTTATTTCGAAGCCAAAGATGTCAAGACGTAAAGCTGAGTATTACGGTAGTAACTGGGAGATTGCTTCCAGATAAATGAGTTCTTTTCCACAAGGAAGAGATGGTTTTATTGATTGAAGAAGGACAAAAAAAGTCTTGCTTTGTGAGGCAAGAAACAATGTTTGTCTTGAAGTGAAGTTTCCATTAACATCTCCACATTGCTCCAGCTGTGGCTAGATGTGTATCTGTCTCTGTCCTCTGTCTCTCTGTGTGTTTCCACATATCTCTCTCTCTCTCCCTCTCTCTCTGTCTCTCTGTCTCTCTCTCCCTTCTCTGTCTTTCTGTCTCTGTCTCCTTCTCTCTTGACCTAGTATCGTCTCTTGAGAGGCAGAAGAGAGGTGGGTAACTCTTTGGTGAATTTCATCAGTGCAGCACCTGATCCAGTATCATGGAGGACTTAGGGTGGTCTTTGGATAAAGAGAGTACATTGAAGCTCCTACCCTGACCTTTTCATTTTATATGTAACATGCCTCTATCCTCAAGCCTAATCTCCAGGAAAGCTCAGGCTACTCATTTAGGAAAATTATTAAACTACCCATTGCCTCTTTTCATTTGATCTTGTATTGATTGAGTGTGTCTGAGGGGCTGCTACATTTGTATGCTCAATTAAGCAATTGGTCAGCTTTATCCCATGAGGCAGCCAGATAAGTCAGAATTGTCAAGCCTCTTAGTCAGTATTATGCTCTGGTCTCATTCCAAATGAGTTCAGGAGAGTAAATTCTAATTTGGCAATTACCTCTTGTCCAGATAGAGTTGTTAGAGGAGGCTCCCTTTTTAGGCTATTTCAGTTTTCTAAATAAAGCGAGAGGTTTCAGAACTGTCATGTATGTTGGTTGCATAAAATGAGCTATATTCCAGATCAAGTACAAACTTATCAAGGCTAGGTAACCCAGAAGAGCCTATTGGCAAGAGATTGCATTTTTGAGTGAGTAAGGAACCATATGTAGGTAAAGTATGAGATTAAAAGTCAAAATCAGCAAACATTTATTAAGTACTTCAGTGATCCAGTAAGGCTCTGGGAAAATAAGGAAAAAGCAAAAACAGTTCTTGTCCTCATTGAACTTATATTCTAATGGGAGGGAAACCATGTAAGTGAATAGGGACACAAGATAAATAAAGAGGGAAGGTAGCTCTAGAGAGGAAATACTTTAAAAATTGCAGTAGCTAAGACATAGGACTCTGGTCCTGAAATCAGTAAGACTCAAATTTGCATACAACCACAGACACTTATTTGTTTGATTATCCTAGACAAGTTCTGTTCTGAAAAAGGTGAAAAACTGAAAAGATCCAATTTCCTCATCTATAAAATGGAAATGCCAATATAATTACCCTAATGGGATTACTAGAAGTATCAAGTGCATGAATGTACTTAAAACACTTCGAAAATCTTTAAAGCTATTTAAATGTCAAATATTTAGTAGATATCCTACATACATAGCAAAATTTTCTCAGAAATTCAAGAAATTCTCATCAATATGGAATGACTGAGTAGGAAGAAGGAAGGGCAGTCAATTAGTGAGAAATTAAGGAACGATTAAATAAATTTCAATTTACTACTTTTAGGTATTAAAAGGAAGCTAGCAAAATGATACCAAGTAGATGAAGGTCCCTAAGGAGTTTGCATGGATAATTACAAAATAGTATTTTATACATTGTATATTAATTGTTTAGATTTAAGGGGCCTTCTCTCTGCTACTTGAGGCTACTTGAATAATTCTTTTCTCTTATTTAAATATTTTCCAAAATTATTGTTTACATTATTAACTTGATTAGCAAAACTTTAATAGGTAGAACAATGAGTTAGAATATATTAATGTAGGGAAGATATTTCAGAAGCCTTAGAGCAGCATAAATCAGCTTTTTTTTAAGAAAGGAAACAAAAATCTAGCTCACCATTCTAATAAGCACATCTGAATTAATGAAGCCTGAATTAATGGATTTTTTAACTATGACCTTTAAGCACTGAGCATGAAGAGCTATTGCTGGTGGCAATTGCCCTTCCTGTTTTCTACTAAGGGAGGAAGGGTACCTCATGGGGTTCAGACTTTAATAAAACACTTATTCCTGGCCCCATGGGACAATGATTATCAGTGTTGCTGAGCTTATAGAAAGAAACAGAGGGAGAAAGAGAGATATGGAGTGTTGAAAACACAAGCTCAAGATGCCAAGTGAATATTTCAGGCAAGCTTGGTGTTTTGACTGTTGGTGATCAAAACAGGCCACCATTTCTTTCCTCTTCCCTTTGAAATTCAGACAGAGTCCTCAGGAATTTCTAAGGTCACACCAGGGAAACAAAACTGAAACCCAACTCTCCAGAGGAGGAGCAGCGCCTCGGGGGCGTAATCCCAAGCGGCAGTAGCAGCAGTTTGCAGATCCCTCAACCCACAGGCACTAAAGCTTAATGAGAGGTTTTTTTTCAGCTGGCCAAGAAAGGAGCAGGGTCTTCCCATAGCTCAGTCTCAGGCTGCAGCAGCTCCCACAGCTGGGCACCCCTCACCCCACGCCCCCCAGAGCAGCTGATCCTTACCTCAGTCCTGTGTGGTGGCCCTGCCCCCACCTAATGCTCTTGGAGGAATTGAGCAGCTGATCTTTATCTCACACTGAAAGGCTGCCCTTCCCTCACCTAAAGCCCTTGGGGGAATTGAGCAGTTTATCTGAATCTCAGCAACCAGCACTGGATTGGTGGAACTGGAGGTCAGGCAGTTATGGACAGGAAACTTTGCTACTCAGATTCTGGGCACAGAAGTTTCTGGTTGCTCCCAGACCAGTGTACATACTTGATTGTGGCACCTTGGAGGAATTGAGATCTTACAGATCCCCAGAGTATACCCTACTCTTGACATGAACATGAGTTTGGACAGATAATGGAAAAGAGAAGGACTTAGTGTGCCATAGTCCACAGGGTCATGAACATAACTGAACAATAACAAAAATGTAGAAAAGCTCTCTCATCTTTTTTTTTTTTTCACTTCTCCCAGTACTTGTAGTTAATTTTCAGATAACTTATCATTTAATTTTTCTGGACTTACTTTCTTTGTACTAATCTTATGTTCCCAGATATATTGTAAGTTTCCCAAAGGCAGGGATTATAAATACATACACACATGCACACATGTATGTGTGTATGTGTATATATATACACATATATACACATACATACATATACATCTGTATGTGTCTATATATGCATATATGCATGTATATATGTATATATATAATATTCTTTTCATAGTATCCAGGCATATAATATGTATTTGAGACACAGTTTGATACCAGAAGTACTAATTTGTTGCTTCCTTCTTATGAAGGAGATATTTTAATAGGGAATGATATCATAAGTCACACATAGCCTTCCTATACTAATGCTTCTCTCTTTTTTATACTTTGATTCTTTGAATGACATGCTGTCCTATTAATAGCATGGTAGTGATTCCTCTAGAGCAAGAGTAAAGTGGGAAAATTGTAAAGAGGCAAATTTAGATGTGATATCAGCAATGTTTTCTCTCAGATCTATACAAAAATGGAACAGGTTATCTTGGGAGAAAATGGATTCCTACTTAAGGAATGCCACCTTATGCTCTCCTTTTTCCTCTTACTTTGGGAAAAGTAATCAAATCAATCTTAATACTGTTTCTGAAAATGATATATCAATGGACTTCCTTGTGGCTCCATTCACCATTCCTTTGAATCCCCAGACAAAATTACTCTTCCCTGACTCTGTTCTCTTATACTGTTGTTTTCCTCTATTAGAATGTAAGCTCCTGGAGGTCAAGGAGTTTCACCTTGGTTTCAGTATACTCCATGCCTAACAGCACCTGGCACGTAATAAACATTTAATAACTTTTTCATTCATATATTCATTCATAAATCCATACAGCAGATGCAACTGAAATTCAAGAAATTCTGCAAAATTCCCCTTTGAAAATCTTTATCAGCTATGTTTAATTTCAAAACAGTGTTTTGAATGCCAAATGAAACTAATTTGGGACTTTGATGCATCTGTAATCATCAGAACTAGATCAGAACTCAACCTATACAGTTCTTATCTATATTGTCCCATAGATATGAAGCGGGGAAAAGGGCCTACCCAATACCACGGACATTTTTACAAATGTATCTTGAAACTATATGGATGCAAGTAGAGTACTACTATTTGTCCATCTGCTATTCATATTTCTTAAAAATGTATTTTATACTTCTTTTCTTATGTAGTTCTTCACTGATACTATGCTACAGCCTGCTCATACCTACCACATTTCTCTCCATCACTTTTTGGGAAACTTGCAACTTTAATCATATGAAGATTATGGCATTCCAAACTTGCAAGTCATATAGCATTACAGAAAGAATATTGGTGTTTTTAAAAAATGGACTTTTGTTTAAGGGAGATGAATTAAATGAAGAAAAAGAAATATGCTGTTTCCCAGTTTGCTTTCTTCCTTTTAATCAATTCTAGACTTGACTTATATTCTGCCTATACTTTCTGACCAAGCGTGGTAAGGAATATTATTGATTTTACATAGACTACGGTGGTTTCTCTTTAAGGAAGGACAGAGATTGTCCTTAGGGAATGATTTGCCCACTGGATAAGGGATATAACTATCCTATCGTGTGGAATCTGTACTCCTGGGGTTTAGTAAAATTCCCTTTGACCTTCAAGAATGCCTTTCTGTCCCTGTATTGTCATTACTATGGTCAATGTCAAAGCAGAAGAAAATATAGTATTTTCTCTGAATTAACATACTGACTAGGAATTGTATCTTTTTAATCTTATTATTAAATAAATTGTTTTTATTCTCTTTTATGATCCACGAGTTTCATCGTGTGTATTTCCAAGCCTGAATCACCTGAGTGAACTGTTAGGTCTGTCCCAGAATATTGAGATGAACATAGTGTTGGGTAAGCATTAGGGGGTGTTCATTCAACTTTATGCTATACTCTGGAACAATAGACATTCTTTATTGAAGCAGCTAGGTAGCACAGTAGGTACAGTGCTGCGACTGGAGTGAGGAAGATCTGCATTCAAATCTGGCCTTAGACACTAACTAGCTGTGTAACCCTGATCAAGTCACTTAATCTTTGCCTCAGTTTCCTCAATTATAAAATGGGATAATAACACATACCTCCCTGGGTTGCTGTGAGGATTCTCTGAGATAATATTTGCAAAACACTAAACACAGTGCCCGGCACATAGTACGTACTTAATAAATGCTTATTTTCGTCTTTCATTCATCTATTTTTTTCCCTTTGCAGATAGGTAATGTGTAACTATTTAAAGCAGTTATGGAGGCAATGTAATGGACAGGAGTTGGGGTATATGTCATCAACAAACAGGAAGAAGTAGAGAACTTTATCATCTTATCTTCTATAGAAAATCCCTCCTCACATTAAATGCTATCCACAAACACGCACACACACAAACACACACATACATACACACACATCAGAACACTATCCGTTCTCATATATCTTCCTGTCTCTCTATTTTAGGCCTTACTTAATACTTGCAATTAGAGGATCATAAACAGAACCATTGCTGTCTCATCTTTCAAGTAACTTGCATAATTTTAGCATATATATATATGTATATACATATATATTATATATATATATAAATTCTATTTTGAATGATTTAACTGCTCCTTCAATAGTATTTCAAATAGATAAAGCACTAATTGAGAACTTACTATGTGCCAAGTACTGTACTCAGCACTAGGGATACAAATATGAAAACAGAAAGATAAATATGAAAGGAGAAAGGGGCCCTCAAGGAACTTACATTCTTATGAAGATTTTATATGAAAAGGAACTGGAAAGTGGAAGTGGGGAGGTTCAAGGTGGAACATTCTGGAGACTCAGGGGTAGAGCTAGTGGAAAAATGGCTAATGGAAGGAGCAGGCACTTTCTCAAATGGAGGTCTCATTAGGAACTCACCAACAGGAGGAAAAGTCAAACAAAAATTCACTTGGTGGCACCTTTTATATTCTATGTCTTTCCATCATGTGGCTGTAAAGATGCAACCTACTGTAGATTATACTTCGTTTAAATTTAATGATTCTATTCTCACACGTTCCTCAGTGATAACTTCGATGTACACATTGTTCTGGAAAAGTTGTGGTAGAGATTCAAAAGAAGGTTATCATTCACCTTTTTCATTGAATAATGTTCATTATTTTTTCCCAAGAATTTTTTATCCTCCCCTCTCTGAAGTATCTTGAGAATCAAACACCCTTAAACTTCTTATAACACTTATAATTAATGTCACTTATAACAAGACTTTTATATATTTTTCCCAACTTTGTTTTCTTTTTGTGTCATTTCTTATTCATCATGTAGCACATAGGATGCTGTGATGATACAATAGTTCCGCTAGATTATAGAGGAGATAGAGCAACTGGACCTGGAGTCAGGAATACCTAGATCAAATGAAGGCTCAGACACTAGTTTTTTGACATTAAGCCACTTAACCTCTGTTTGTTTCAGTTCCCTCAGCTGAAAAGTGGGAATCACAAAGGCAAATATATTGCAAGGTTGTTGTGAGGATCAAAGGAGATAATATTTGTAACGCACCTACCCAGCACATGGTAGGTGCTATAGAAATGCTGATTCTTTTCACTTGCCTTCTCTTGTCTCCTCTCTCATTCTTTCTTTCTATTCCTCTTTCTTTTCTTCCCTCTCTTCCCCCTTTCCTCCCTGCCTCTCCATTCTTGTTTCCATCCATTCTCTCCCCTCTGGAAGTTCATGATGTTCATATCAATAGAACAATCCCCATATTTTATTTCTTGCTTTACTCTTTGTGATTTCTTCTTTCAGTACTCTTGGGATGGTACAGATTAATTTATCTCTTGTCAAACTTTTTAATAAACATAATTTTGCCTTATATTATTTCTCATGAAATGATATTGTACATAACTTTCCACCATGGTCATACAATAAAATTTTTACAAATGAGTTTAAATCAGTGTTTCCTATGGCTGCCATATTTCTTTGCCCCTTTCTTTTCTCAGCTACTAACCTATTTTACTATGTTAAATATATTTTCTATCCCACTCCTCATATTGAGTTTATCATAACCTCAAAATCTTAAGAATGGAATTTATTCTGATGTATTATGAATCAGAGATTCTCCTTGAAACTTCCCCTGGTCTGGTATTTTCTTCCTTAACTGTTTTCCCACTTGGTAGATATAAAAGGACAGATCAGAGGAAGCAAATATCTTTTTGGATGTCTCTCTGTCTTAGTTGATATTGTAGAATTGTCTCTTTTTTCCACATTAGGTTCATAGAATTTATTCTATACTTTCATGTCTCTCTGAGACAATAACCTCCTATATCCCTTACCTATCACCACCTGGTAGCCTAGATGCAGTTAAGAATTTGCTGCGAGTAGGGAATGTTTCATTTCTGTCTTTGAATCTCCAATGCCTGGGACAGTACATGGTACAGAGTAGGTGCCTAATCATTGTTTGATGAACTGAATTCATATGCCATTCCAAAATGTAGCATTAGCTTCTTTTCCTTCAATAAGACTAGTCACAGATATTTGAGTTCTTTAATTATGTCTTCTCTGTATCAGTGAATATTGAGGAATAGATAATATGTTAGCATAATAATTTGCTTGTATTTATTTATTATTTGCAAAGTATCATTTTTTTCTTTGTCCATGAAAATCCTTTATTTCTTGAGTTCCCTTTAACCATGTAATAAATGTAGTGACATTGAGGTCAATTCTAATGATAACAAAATTGTAAATGAATAAATATAGGAAGTCTGCTCATTTTTGGCACAAAAGAATTTATTAAGCAGTGGAAATGTTTGTTTTTCATGTGAAATAAAAGTGAATATAACAATATAAAAATGTTTCCTTTCCTATAAAAAGTGGATTTTTACTTTGCAAATAAACATTTAGAATAACTCCCGATGGCAAAAACCAATTTAGGTTATAATGCTTGTAAAATTCATCCAATAAGCATTTGTTAAATACCTATTATGTGCAAGGCACTGGGGATCCAGATGAAAATCAAATACTCCCTTTCCTTGAGGAACTTAACATTCTGGGGAAATGGAGGGATAGGGGAAGGAAATGGAGAATATTTCCATAGGAAAGTCAATACAAACTATGTGCAAAGTAATTTCAGGGTGGGGCATCAACAACCTGGGATATCAGAAAGACCTAGCATCGTGGGGAGCAGGGCTCATAGGAGTGGGTCTAAGAGTCAGAAGTGAGGAAAGAGTATATCGTCAATTGAGAATAATGATTTAGATCCCTGTGTCATAAAAATCATTCTAAAAAAAACCACTTTTTTTCATTTTTGATTATAGGCTTTACTATCTATCAGACAAAACTGATTGGAAACCAACTAGGCCCAAACAAATCTGTCTCCTTAATGCATTTATTACTTTTGTTTATAACTGCCCAAGGCTCCCTTTGCCATTTTATTCTAGACTCAGCTAATGAATATTTAAAGTCATGTACTCTGAGGTTGTATTTAAAACTGAAAGGAAAAAAAAATCCACACCATGTTAGTTGCTGGCTGATACCAAATATCTTCAATAAGGCCAACCTACGAACCTAACAGCTTTCAAAATAGCTTTAATTAAAATATCAAAGTGATAGTAATGATATGGTCCATTTTGACAGCTGTTTAGCTCTAGATTGATATTTAATTAAGACTTGATGATAGACAGAAAATGTAAGCATTCTCATGTGAGGCTGTCATAGAGTAAAATACCATCTTTTTTCAATGGACTCTTGTTGAATACCCATTATTATATCTTTAGGTCAAACTGACCCTGCTTATCCCAGGCCATAAAAACCAGCCTGAGAAAGTCCAGAGCTTTTCAGGGTAGGTCCCTTTCCCAATCACCTTTAACTCATGCATGTATATTAATGACTACAGTATCTAGGGCATGCTGTATCTTTTATGCATACTGAGAATGTAGCGTTAATGAAAGGAAGGAATTACAGGGAGGTGAGACCTCGTTCTGTCAAGTTAAGAACCTGTTCAAAAAACAATGATTCAGAGTTTCAAACTAAACCAGTCTCTTCTGGTTAAAATTCAATTCTGACAAAATGGTGGCATATTAACTTTTAAAAGTTTAAGTGAAATGCCTTGGCACAGTAACAATATTTTTAGAGTCTGGCACTTTTTAAACAATGCAAAATCCCTTCCTGATCATTAGATGGCTGGCATTTGGCCCTTTGTTTTGAAAGCACTTCCTATGCATTAACTTATTCTGAGAGAACATAAAATTCTTCAAGAGAATGGAAATTTCTTGAGGACAGGGACCTTTCCATTTTTTTTTTTTTTTACTTTGTGTCTCCAGTGTTTAGCACATAGTGCCTGGAATATTATTGATACTTAATAAATGTTTGTTGCTTCATTAAATTGTCATGTTAACAACTTTGTGAAATAGGTCCTATGTACATCATTATCCTTACTTTTCCAAAAAGGAAACTGAGATTTATATGGTTTCAGATACTATCTCCAGCAAAAGTTCTAGGACTATAGGGAAGGCACTGAACTCCTGTGAATCTTGTTTTCATATTCACCCCGTGAGAATCAAATGATAACATATATGAAAGTAGGAAGTAAGTGGCAGTAGGAAGAAGTATGTTTTCTGACTAGGTAGTTTTATATAGGTGGGAAGCTAGTGCCATGGTGCACCAAGTCTGGAGTCAGAAAGACCCATCTTCCTGAGTATAAATCTGGCCTTAGACAGTAACTGTGTGACCCTGGGCAAGTTATTTGACTCCATTGCCTCAGTTTCCTCATCTGTAAAATGAGATATAGAAAGAAATAGAAAACCTTTGTAGTATCTTTGCCAAGAAAACCCCAAATGGGATCACAAAGAAACAGACAGGACTGAAATAGTGACTGAACAACAAAGTTCTCGTGTAATCTGTTTCTCTGTTAAGTTAAATACTTAAGTGATGTGGTTAAACCTTGTGTCCGAGATTAGATTGACAACTTCTAGTCAAAAAATGGAAACTTAAAGACAAAATGGAATTGCTCATCCTGCATTAACATACATATTCCCACTATACCTTCCAAATCTCAAAGTGTGTAAATATCAACTTTTCTTCCTTCTCCTCATGTGACTTACATATGGTCACACAGATAGTAAATCTTCAAGGTTGAATTTAACCCCCCAGCCTCTCCTGACTTCAAATGCATTCCTCTTTTTTTATGACACCCTGCTGCCTCTCAACAAATCCAATGTGTAACTAGAAGGAGGGATAACCAACTGATGGAGTATATTTTTGTTCCTTTGTTATCCACGATATGGAGAGAGGTAGGCAGAGTTCCATAGAATATTGGGTGGATTCCTCTGTGGGTATGTGGGCAGATACGGACAAGGGTTCCACAAGATGTTAAGTCAGCATTGTTTACAATAGGCATTGCTTGGGTGAATACTCACAATAGGGGTATCAGATTCATAGATATATCAAAGAAATATATAAAGAATAATATTATGATTGCCAATGTTGCTTGTATTTGACCATGATTTAAAGACCCAAAGCACATGAAATACATTATCTCACTTTAGCATCTCAACAGCTGTGAGATACATGGAGGGCAGGTATTATATTCAATCGTTAATAAATGTAGAAGGACCTAAAAGATGTCATACAGTGCATACTTTTTAATTTAAGATTACCCCCATGACATACACTCCAGTATTTCTTATTTCTTTCTAGAGACTGGACTTTGGGGAACTCTTATTTTCCTAAAGAGATTATAACATAATCTAATAATTCTCTCTGAGATTGTTTCTCTGCTTTCCCTGGCTCTGGGTTGAAGGAAGCTGAGCACTGAGACCTCCCTGGTCCATAACGTATTGATTAACAAAGAATCCACTGGTATACTGGAGTTCAGATCTACACTCTCAGGCATTTCATTCAAGTGAATGCCTAGAGGACATGAAAAAAGATTAGAAAGATGGTCTGTCTGTCAGAAAAGTTCTCCATGAGTTTCAGCTGTTTTATAAAAAATCTGAAAAATATTCAGAGGCTCCAAAACAGTCCCAAATGGGACCATCCTCCTCTTTGAATAAATAATTTCAAGACTTTGATTTAAATACTTACTCAAAAAATCAGATTGGTTTGCCTAGGGATTCTGAGATCCCTGAGCCATCCTTTAGGTAAAGCTGAGATAGATCTTGGTGAGTAATATGTACCGTGTAAACCTAACTTTCCATGCTGTTGTATTAAAAGCAGACGTTGCTACTGTCTAATGGAACCTTTGCATCTAAATGATTAAATAGTTTATAGAACTTAAATTAGATAGCCTTTAAAAGCCCAAGAAAAATGATCTTGTCTATGCAGCCAAATCTAAAGCATCACAAGTACTGAAAGATTTCAGAAGCACTGTAGCATAGAGTCACCATTTTTGCAATGCTTACCTTTTTGTATGTCAATATCTTTTTTCTTAGGAAAAGAATCAAATTTAAATGTCTTTTTTATAGCTTTGCAATCTATAAAGTGCTATACAAATGTCAGCAATTATTGTCCTCTTCAACTTAGTATGTCCTTGTTCTTGCTTTTATCTTTTTCCCTTTCCTTAGGTTTTGTAACAGAATCAAGGTCTAACCTGGAATAAAATGGGTGACCTGAAATTCTACAGCAACCAGAGTAGGAAGGAAGATGCTGAAGGTGTCAGGCAGAAGGGCAAGTGTCAGATGAAAAAACTCAGAGGAAGAGGGTCAAGTAGCTGACATAAGTAACTTGCTAGAATTGGAAGACAAGAGGTCTAGACCTAAGAGCCTGGAGACCTGAGTTCACATTCTGTCTCAGGTATTTATTAGCTGTGTGATGTCAGTTAAATGTGGGTCAGTTAAAACTCTCCCTTTTGCCTAGAGGAAGGAAAGTCATTCGGATATAAAGGTAGCTAGAGTGAAGAATGGCCATCCATGAGTGCAGTCTTTTCTTTTGAAAATTTTTTTTCCAGTTTTATAATTGGTTTTACCTGTAATTGATACATTTGCAATAGTTTCCAGCTCCTTTTGACTGTGTTATGTCATCATCAAAATCATAGGGCCTCTGAGATCTGTGGGCCAGTTGGTGGTCAGGCTTTGTCTGTACTGGCCTACTTTTTAGGATGAGTTACCTGGGCAGTCCCATCTCCCAGCTCTGCCAAAATCAAGGACCCAGTAGGAAACAATGAGGTAGACCAAAAATGTATACTTGTCTTCTTGTTCATAGAATATAAGCTCCAAGAGAGAAGGGATTGTTTCATTTTTATTGGTGTATCTCTCATGCTTAGCAAAATCATTTTTGCTTGTAATGGACATTTAATTAGTATATGTTGAATTAAACTGTTGGTTTGAACAGAATTGGACCTAATATATATGAGTGTGTCTACCTGGTTTATATATCATTCTGCCCCACCTGTAATTGTGTTAGATCAGTTTCTCATCAGGCTTTGTCCCTGTTTCCTGAAATCCTCAATCTAATAAGTACTGTGAATGTTATCAAATCACAACTTCTTAGAGGCCTTATTTCTTTATCTATAAAATATAGATTCAAACCAAACTCATGTACTATCTATCTCAGAGATCTCTTGAAAGGAAAACTCTTTGCAAACCTTAAAGAGCTTTAGTAACATCTTAGTTCTCCCTGCCTCATCCTCTATGTTCAGTGAAGTTTTTAGCCTTTGCTGACCTTTCTCACTGAAAGTACTTATGGTTCCTACACACATAGTAGGTACTTAAAAATCTTTGTTGAATGATTTTTTTTAAAGCAGACCTATAATTTCATTGGTATAGCAAGGTCCTGGAAAGGCACTTCTATTGATGAAGATCAGCCCTATTGCAACTTTCTAATCTTAGAGAGTTGTCTAGGGACACTGGGAGGTTAAATGATTTGTTCATGGTTATACCATGAGTTATGTGTCAGAGGAAGGACTGAAACCTAGATCTTCCCAACTGCAAGGCCAACTCCTTCTCTACTATTGTACATTGACTCTTTTTGAATGAATGTATGAAGTAATTGCTTCTTTCACTGAACTTCAGAGGAATTATCCCATATTGCTTTGCCTTATTGGCTCTTACATGAATGTCTTACCTCCCATATTCTAGTATAGTTTCTTTAAAATGGAATCAGGACTACACTAAATGTCATCTTTTATCACTCACAGTGCTTTGGACAATGCTTTGAGATGAGTAAATGATCAATAAATATTTCCTGAGTCAATTAAATGTAGTCCATTGACCTACAAAGTCCAGCTCCAATTTGGTTCCTTCCATGTAATTTTTCTGGAATTTCCTCATTCTACCTTAGAAATCTTATTGCATTTTGAATATATCATAATCATCAACAATAACATCAGGCATTTAGAAAGCACCTACTGTGTGTATACGCTTGTCTTTGGAGGCAAGAAAAGGGGGGCGTACGACCCAAGTTTTGTCCTTAAGTAATTTTAAATCTAAATAGCAATGCAGAGTATGTACAGAGAATTGTTAACAACACAAAGCAGCATGTATTAAATAATGAGTAGAGCAAGAGGAATTAAGAGAGAGGTCATTGTGCTGGGGATATGGGAAAAGGTTTCATGTAGGAGCTTGGACATGGAGCCTTGAAGTAAGTGCAGAGTTTAGATAATGAACAGAAGAAGAGAGAAGTGAATGCCAAGCTAGACAAATTGTCTAGATGATGACAAGTTTTGGTGAAGCGGGAGATTTACACTGGGATTTATAGTAAGAGAGAACACTGAAGAAGAGGGAATTATGGAAGATCTTCATTTTTTCAGGTGCAAAATGGACATAGAACTAATTGTAGCATATACAGTGGTTGTCATAAGGTTCAAATGAGATATTCTATGTAAAACAATTTGAAAACCTTGAAATTCATTATATTTATAGCCTTGATATCAAGTTGTTTCATGTTTCTGTTTACTCAACCAAAGGATAAATTCCTCTGGGGTGGGGAACATATCATCTTCTTCTTGTAGCACTAATAGCACCCAGCTTGGAAGACAATATAAGCCCTTGGTAAACACTTGACACCTTCTTCTCTTTTGTGATGAAGCAAAGCCAGTAATCACACCATCTGCCCATTCTACAACATACCATTAAGACCTACATCCTTCAACCAGGAAAGCTATTGTATTCATGGTTGAATAACATTTTCCAATTGATATTTTCTTTAATTGTAATAACAGCTGATTCCCCAGCAGATAGCTGCAAAATCATTCTGCTCAACTGATGAAGGTGACTGAAATAAAAACTCATTTCATAGCTCAGCAATATGCTAAAATCAACAAAAAAATAGAAATTTCACTTAGTTTGAAACATTCTAAAGTTGAAGAAGCAGGGAACAGTGACTTTAGTCAGGAAGACAGGTTCATATCCTACTTGTGGCAATAGCTATGATGACCCTGGGCAAGTTTTTTTAACCTCTACAATACTTCAGTCAACCTGTCTGAGTTGGGGGGAAGAGTTTTCCATTCTGATGAAATCATTGCTCCCTCATGTATTTCTGAATGCCAATTTACTTCTGAAGGACATATTGTGGGAGTGACCTAAGTCTTAAAAATAACAGCTGATATTTATATAGTACAAATAGGCTCATTTGAGCCTATGAGGTAACTTCATCCGCTGTGAGGTAGAAAAAAAAGAAGATATTGTCTCCATATCAAGATGAGGAATTTGGACATCAGATAGCTGAAGTGACTGAATCAATAGATTGTGATGTAATTGTTAGACCAGTTACATACCTAGTGAGTAACTGAGGCATGATTCAAACCCAAGTTTTCCTGACTCTAAGTCTAGTACTCTACATTCCAGAAAATGAATCTGTTACATCATTGTGCATGGTAAGTGTCCAAATATAAACACTAGGAGAAAGCAACAGATTTTGTGATGACTTATGAGAGAAGACTTTTATCTCAGCCTTGATTTTCACAGTATGAATTCATAAAATCAGAATTTTAGAGCTGGGAAAGATGTTAGAGATCACATAGCCTCCCACTTCCTTTTATAGATGAAGAATGTAAGAGCAGAGACATTAATTGATCTTCCCATTGTCACTAAGCTGGTAAGTGGCAGAGCCAGTCTCTCTAGTAGAGGACAAATAGTGATTCCCTGTTGTTCACATGAATGTTGCTTCAGCTTAGTTTCTTTTCTTTTCTGGCTTTTTTGGGGTATTATTTTAATGATTCATACTCTGACTTTATAAAGTTTCTAATATGGAACAAAAGATTTTCTTTGACATCATTGCTATCTCAGAAGATTTAAAATATTTGCACTGTATTCTGAAATGACAAGTATTAAAATGCATTTCCTGGAAAACATCTCAAATTGATATAAAGTGACTTGAAGTTGTGGGCTCACTTTCAATGACAACCAGTGCTAACATTTTTAATAGGTGTATGTATAGATACACACATATATATATACATGCAAATACATATGTAATATGTAAATTTATACATATATACATACTTATATGCATATGTATATATATAGTGCCAACTAGTGCTAACATTTTTAATGTGAACCATTTATCAACTTGGTAACAATGAGAAAATCATTTAATCTCTCTGGATCTTATATCCTTCGTCTGTAAATGGAGATGAGTACTACACGATGTTAAAAAATCTCTCCTAGCTCTAAAATTTTATGAATCCATATCATTAAAATGCATATATGTAGTAAGCATATATACACCTATCAAAACATTAGCATTAGTTAACACTGTATAAATACATCCATGTGTGTATAAATACACATATCTGTTATATGTCTATAGATATATACACACTCAAGTAAAACTATTGTAGAAAAATTTGAGTATGTAAATGTTTAATTGAAAAAGCAAATGAGTTATTTGTATGGTTTTGATGATCAGATGTTGTATTAGACTCTTAACTTATTGGTTCTTAATGGTTAAATTTGAATGACTATCAACAATATTTAGCTCTTGATGCTGCATATATTGCAAGATAAAAAGGAGATATAAATGTGTGTTGTATGGCGGAGAGAGCATACCTAATTTATGGGGCTTAAAAATGACAAGCCTTTTTTTTTATTCCAGAAGGCTTTTAAATTTGCATTCTTATAAATAAACCAACCTCTCTTTGAGGCAACCTTAAATCTAATAAATAAGTAAAACCTAGCTTTGATTTTTGTATGACATTTTTTTCCCTGACTGAATGAAATGATACAAGATAATAATAGATGGTACCCCTTCCAGAAAGCAGCCTTGTTAAGACCCTGTATTGTATTCTGTTTGCCTTAGGAGCCACTACTAACATTGCCATTTGCTGTCCATGTCTACCATGCTGTCACTGCTTATTCTTGCTTCTTGGCCTAAGTTTATGGTTTACCCTTTCTAAAAACTCCCTCTCTCTAGCTTCCTATTTAAATCTCGCATTTCCTTCAAGACTCAGCCTGACACAAAAAATCTCTTTCTACAGTAATCCCTCTCTTTCATCAATCTCCAAGTTTGCATTCCCTTAGTTGTTTTTTTACTTTCACGGTTGTATGATGTCATCACTAGTACATGGCCATCACTATGCAGATGGAGAATATTGTGCAATTCTTGGTCATATCTTTCTAAAAATCCTGTATGAATAGAAGCATTGAGTGTCCATTTGTCATCTCTGATAGTGATAAGATAGTGATAAGATGCAAGTCACCAAAATGGCAATGGATACATGATAATTCTATAAAAGTTGTTGTCATCATGCATATTCTCAAAAATGACTTTTTTTTTTTTACCATTTCTTATATGGTTGCTATAGGCAACATGCTATAGTTTGCTTGCTTTCAACTTACGTTCATGTATCCATTGCCATTTTGGTGACTTGCATTTTTAATTCATCAGCGTTTATGCAATTCCATGATATTATGATCCATGTAGCATTAACAATTACTTTTAAAGAGATGATCTTCATACAAGTGAGTAGCTTTCAAACATTGAAACAATGGTCCTGGTTTCCAAGTGCTATCTAGTTCAAATTCTTCCAATTAGGTCCAGGGCTTGATTTGCTTATACTGTATAAGACAAGATGACCTAGTTCAGTGAGCTTTGAAATTTTAGAGGTCTTTGAATCATTTCCCCATACATTAATGCTCTGGGATCCCAACCCCCTGGTGCTTAGTATAAGCATAAGAAAGGGGCCTAGAGGTGATGGAGCAGCCATAAATTAAATGTCTGCCATGACCCAACTTTCTCCCAAGGAACCTTTAGTGAGAACTAGTGGAAACTTAATTTTCTTTGGAACATGGTATAAAAAGCCCTAATGTAGCTGATAGCTAGAACATTTAATAGTACTTCTCTATAATAAAGCACCAGAGGAACTTTTGTTAATTTCTCAAAGTGTGCAGTTTATTTCTAAATCTTTGCAGAATCCCTTAAGTCCAGTAGTACTTTCAATATAAAACAATTATTTAAGTCCCCAAATAGAAGACATCCTGAACTGTTCAGACCTCCAACCACCTGTCTGTTTTCAGATTAGACAATTAATTTTTCTCAAGTCTCTCAATTCCATCCAATACATTAAAAGAAAAAGATAACCTATATTCAGTGCTTTCTTTTGTGTGAAATCACATGTGTCTCTCCTTTTCCATTTCCAAGGGAACAGGCCATGCAATAATACTTCAGTAGTATCTTCACTAGATGGCCTGTCCCAGCCTTTTTCTCCATGAATATATTTTGCACCAGATTATCCTTCTAAAAATAGTGATTTAATCAGGCAGCTCCTATGCCAAAGACCTGAAAATGATTTTCTTCTCCAGTCTTTATATCTGTCTGTGAATCTGTGATTTGTGAACCAATTAATCAATCAATCCACATGCATTTATTAAGCACTAAATATGTACCAGGCATTGTGCCAAATGTTGGGCATACTAAAAAAAGCAAAAACATGACTCCTGATCCCAAGGAACTTTCACTCTAATTGAAAAGACAACATGCAAAGAACTATGTACATATAAGATACATACAGTATCTATAAATGAAGGTTATATTAAGGGAAAGATTCTTAGGAAGAGGGCAGTAGACATACCAGGAAATACCTCTTGTAGAAGGTGAGATATAAGCTCAGAAAGAGGCTAAGAAAACCATGCAGTGGAAGGGTTGAATGCGAGCATCCCAGCCGCAAGGAGCAGCCGATGAAAAGATACAAATTTGGGAGAAAGAGTATAATATGTGAGAAACAGCAAGTTGTCCAGAATTATTACTGGATCATAATATGTAGGGGGAATAAAGTCTAAGAAGACAGGAAAAGTAGAAAGGTGCCATGTTGTGAAGGACTTTAAGTATCAAACAGAGCATTTTATATTTGATTCTTGAGATAATAAAACAGCTAGATTTTACCAAAGAGGGACATACTTCAGTAGAAATATATGGTGGCTTACTTGTTCCCAGTTTGGGTCTCTCTATTTTTATTACTAACAATTTTAATTTATCAGAGGGAATAGTTCCTTATAGATCAAAAACAAATACTTCACATTCACATAGACATTTAAGGCTTAAAGCACTTTCTAAACACTTACAAGATTTATAATAAAAGCATTTTTTACTTATTTATTTTTATTATTCAACTCTGATGAATTAAAAATGCAAGTCACCAAAATGGCAATGGATACATGAACGTAAGTTGAAATTAAGCAAACAATAGTATGTTGCCAATAGTAACCATATAAGAAGTGGTAAAAAAAAAAAAAAGTCATTTTTAAGAATATGCATAATGATAATTTCTTTGGTACAAGACATAATCTGATGTGAAAACTTCCTTCACTAATATAGATTGGCAACTCACCCATGATTTATAAATATAGAGAATTGTCTGGGACCTTGAAAAGTTAAATGTGTTGATTATGGTCATGTAAACAGTATGATAACACATCAGAGACAAGGATGACCTAGAGAAAAACCGTCTGGTCTTCCTCTGAAAAGAGCTGCACTGCAAAGTATCTCACCCACAATTATCAACTTAAGCAGGAATCAGTGCCAGAGTAAAGGTTTATTAATCACATGTGTGTAATATATATGTATATGTACATATATACATATATATACACACAAAGTTAACTACACATACACACAAAGTTACACATACACACAAAGTTAACTAGTTAGCACCAGCATCAGGAAGGTCACCAGCTAAGCATCAAATAACTCAACTCATACTCTCTCAGGAATCCCAAACAAATTACCTTCACTCTCTTGAAATAATTTTCTCTCTCTCCTCCCCTTCCCACCATTGAATGATGAGGCCAAATGATATGTTTGAGTGTAATCAAAAGCACTTAATGAAAGGAGTATCAAAGGTATCAGATTTTGTTGGGAAAGCCTTTTTTTTCTTTCTCTCTAAATCATATTATTGATTTCTATGCTATAGAAAACAGCTCTGAGAACATGATTCTATCTGTAAGCAGAAATCATTGGGGGGCAGTGAGTATACTTTGGCAAGAACAGTGAATTTAGAGACAAAATGACCAGAGTTCAAATCCTGCCTCAGACACTTAGTGATTGTGTCACTTAACTTCTGCCTGGCTCTGTTTCCTCATCTGTAAAATGAGGATATTAGATTCAAATTCCCCTTATGTTAAAATCTATTGAATATTGAAATCTATAATCCTATATTTCATTACAGGCCCCTAATTTGGAATGGAGGATAGGGAAAGGATTTTCTAGGAGTAGCAGACTTAGAAGTGTCAGGGCACTGATTTTAGACATGTTATCTCTCACTGGCATTCCTGGGAGGAAGCTTATCTCTTTCATCCACTTTGTTTATGAATAAGCTTCCCCTGTACTACATGATTGATGGTAACACACAAGCATATGAAAAGCTTTTTGAAATTATTTGGGTGAAAATCTATTAATTTTCTAAATACAAATTCTCTTTGAGGCTCTTATTTCTGTGGTAGATATTAAGAAATATGAAACTGATGTTGTGGGAACACCAAACCATATTATATCATGATTTGTTGAAGGACTGAGAGAAAGAAGGTCTTAAGAGTGTTGTCTTTTGTGAGGGGTGGGGAAGATTTATTTTCTCTGTGTAATTCTTGAACTAGGAACAATGAGGGAAAAGTTTAAAATTGGCAGATTTTGATTCAAGATAAAGATTTTAAGAATTATATTTGTATAAAAAAAATGGAACAAGCTTTCTCAAAAGGGAAGGAATCCTTACCAGTAGGTGTCTTCTAGCAGACCGTAAATTTTCATTTGTTGAAGACTTTATATAAAGTGACTTCCTACTTCAAATAAGGGGGGAGTTTTGTTATTCAATCTTTTGTTTTTTCACTCCTATCTGACTTCATGACTCCATTTGGGATTTTCTTGGCAAAGCTTCTAGAGTGGTTTGCGTTTTCCCTTTTCAGCTTATTTTATAGGTGAGGAAACTGAGGCAAACAAGATTAAGTGATTTGCCCAGGTCACACAGCTAGTAAATGTCTGAGGCCAGATTTGAACTCATGAAGATGAGTTTTCCTGATTCCAGGTCCAGAACTCTGTCCATTGCACTACATGGCTGCCTTAAAGGTGAGGTAGTTGTCCACTTGGATGCATCTAGATGGCTCAGTGGATAAAGTGATTGGCCTGGAGTCAGGAAAACTTGAATTCAAATCCAGTCTCAGATACTTACTAGCTGTGTGAACATGGGCTAGTCACTTAACATCTGTTTGCCTTAATCTACTGGAAAAGGAAATGGCAAAGCACCCCAGTATTTTCACCAAGAAAATCTCATGTAAAGTCTTTTTGTTGTTCAAACATTTCAGCTGTGTTCAACTCCTCATGACTGTATTTGAGGTTTTCTAGATAAAGATACTGGCGTGATTTGCCATTTCCTTTTCCATTTCATTTTGTTTTTTACAGATGAAGAACCTGAAGCCGTGGAGAGTATTGGCATGCTACGGTCCATAGGGTCATGAAGAGTCAGACATAACTGAACAATAACTGCCCTTGTGGCTTCTTTCCAACTCTGTTTTAGAGAAAGATGACAGTATCTCATAGTAGGTAGAGTACTGGTTCCAAATTTGATTCAGGAAAACCTGGGTTCACATATTATCTTCTGCACTCATTAGTTATTTTACCACTGGCAAGTGACATATCCTTTCTGGCGTACAGAATCATCATCTGTAAAGGGGCATAATACCTTTATTACATATAGGTAATATATAAATTCCCAATACTCAGTAGAATATTTTGAGTGCTTAAAAAACACTTATTGGATTAGATTGGATTGACTATCTCACAGACTTCCTTTGAGACTCAAATGAGATGATTAAATGCTTTGAAAAACATGAAACTATTGAAATTCATTTATTATAATTTTTCACTCTCATCTTTTTGTTAGAGTTCAGAGAGAAATGGTTCAGGACCAAGTTAAAATCCTTCTATTATCAATTTGCGTTTAGTGTTCAATAGACTACTATGCAGGTAGATAAAATGAGGGTCTTTGTAATTCAATAAAAGTACTGGCATCTAAGCTTCTCTCCTGTAGGTTTCCTGAAAATATATTCACAACAACCCTTAAAGGACACAATAATTGGGGATGATATATACTTTATCCTTGGTCCACTTGATTTCTAAGTTTTTTGTACTACATAATTTGGAAATTATGAATATTGGAATGGTAATCTCTATGAAAAATATTCTTCTCAAATTTCATGGATGATTGCTATGACAAGGAGGGTTTGAACAATAGTATTTGTCAACTTATTAAAAATATTTGGAGATTTATATTTGTAATATAGTTTTTTTCATATCTTTGCTTATGGAAGATAACCAACATCCATTATATCATTCTGGCCACTGGATCATTTCTGTTAATGTTATTATTATTAAATTTGAAGAAAAACTAAGAAATGACCTTTACCTTCAAGGAGTTTATCATCTGAGTTCAGTTGGATCCAACGGGAATGACTATATATTGTCCTTTTTATTCCTGATGTAATGTAAACAGTGATAAAATTGAAGTCAGTCTGGGCCTTCATTGTCTCATATATAAAATAAAGAGGTTGAACTAAATGATCTCTAGAGCACCATCTACCTTTAAGTCTTTGCTGCATTGTGTCCTAGTCCAAAGAAGGACACTGAGATGCTATCTTTGCTAGATTTCAATTTGGAGTTATTGTATCATAACAGGTGTGTTGGAACTCAAACTGGCTCATTAGAGATGAATTTTAAATTTTCAGCACGAGCATTTGTACGTCAAGAATTAGCAAATTCTACAAACAGCGTTCAGTTTTGTTCTTGTTATTTGTCTAGACTTAAGAAAGTAATGGATTAAATGTTAGTAATGCAGGTGAAATTTAAGAGTATGTTGTGGGTACATTTTCTTCCCCCAAAATTCTGATTGTTAAGACATTGCCAGCACACTTCTGGTCACTGTGAATACACTTAATGGACATAGCGTCATTTATCCTCCGATAAAATCCTATCTCTTGCATTTACAAGCTGTGTGATCAGTGACAAATATTTAACCTAAGTCTCAGTTTTCCTTATCTGTAAAATTAAGGGGCTTCATCAAAGTGCTTTCTAAGATCTCCTTTAGCTTTCAAATCTATGATTCTGTGATATGGAAAGTGATACCATCTTTATGCATTTATCCTAAACCTTATATCTAAGCATAACTTACTTTATCCATCTTTCTCTCTATCTATGATATATAAGGTTTTATTGGTATCTTTCCATTGAAAAGTCATTTTTTTCTGAAGATAAAATGTCACGTTAATCTCCACAATAATGGAATAATTGCACTAATAAATAATGTCTTTCCTTTTTCAAATGTTCTATGCTGCAGTGGGAGTACATCAGAAATGTCTGACTCTTGTACATGCTAATAAGGGCCACTTGACCTGTTGTGATGCACTTTTCAAAGGTGTCCTTTCCCATAATTTGGGTTGGTTATGGATACATTGCTGCTTCTTAATAAATAAGACCAACTAAATACCCTAATGCCCCTCATTAGGAGAAAGGAAATGATATTTCATTCAGCATTGTTCTTGTTTATGTTATCTCTTCTATTTTTTAAAGGCATGTGTTCACACAAAGACTCTCCAGAGCTCAAATGTGCCTGACAAAGACTGATCAAACACCAGAGAACCAAGCAATAATAAGACCCCTCCTTTTATCGGTATATTAAAACAGTGTTTCTGCATAACATCAGAAATTCTAATTGTGGTACTTGACATTCAGTGATAATCCACTGGCTCTAATGCTTATTAAAAATGGCAGTAGACACACTGATAGTGCAGAAGCAGGGCTGAAATTGTCAAGAATAATAAGAGATTTTAAGGCTTGGCCTTGAAATTATGGATATTTTATCAAAATGATTTTTTGCGTGCAATCCACAGGTGTAGAATCAATAGCCTGCTAGGGAATGATGAATAATGCTCACAGATGCAGCAGGGCGGGCAGCGCAGCTGAGAGATCCTCAAAAGGGGAGAAAAAAAGAAAAGGACTTTCTTTTGTCTTTTTATCATTCTCTTTTTCATCAAGCTTTGTGGAACTTCTTTCCCTCTCTGTGGAATTAGCAATAGAATTAACAATGAAGAATAAATGTCAGCCTTTCCTCCTTGAAGGAAGGAAATAATTCAAACAGACTGTGAGTGGTCCAAGAGAGGTTGGCAGTCACTCTGTGATGTATGAAGCTGGTCTCCTAGGATCCTTAAACTATAGGTGCTTATGGCCTCTGGAAACGATTGATCTGTTATTTCCATGCAACAGTAATCTGAAACTGTCAGGTGGAATCATGGGATCTGGGAGAATGGTCTATTTGAATCCCTTCTCTGTTACTGAATGACCTGTAACCTTAAGTAACTCATTTAGCATCTTTCTGAGCCTTGAGTTTCCCATCTGTACAACGGGAATGTAAAATGGGACTGGATGACCTCTAAGGTTATATCTTCCACATCTAAATCTGTGACTTAGAGTCAGATTCAAGTTAAGATCATAGATCTAGATCTCAAAGAGATTTTAGAGCCCTTTAAGTCCAGCTCCTTCATTTTACAGCTGAGGAAGAGGAAATCAGGGGCCAGAGAGGTTATATGACTTGGTCAGAAAAAGCTCATTAGTATCTAAAGGGATTTGAACTCAGGTCTTCCTGATCCTAGGTCAGTGTCCCTATTTGCTACAACAAACTGCCTCTTGCCTTTGACTAATATCTGTGTCTATAACTTCAATCATGTCATTCTCTAGTCATTAAACTCCATTGGCTCTTGATCACTTATAAGATATAATATAAAATATTCTGTTTGGTTTTAAAGGCTTTTAAAATCTAGCCCTCTTCTAGTCTTCTGATGTCTTATTCTCTCTCACCCCCACCTCCCATGCCCTATCCTGAATATTTTTCGTTATGTGGTGACACTGGCCTCCTTTATATTCTATGTAAAAGACATTCAGTCACCTAACTCCATCCATTTTCACTGATAGTACCTCTGCCTTGAATATTCTTCTCCCTCATCTCTTTGTCCTAGTACACCTGTCTTCCTTCCAGTCCCAACTAAAATAGCTCCTTCTGTGAGAAGCCTTTCCTGATTCTCCATAATAGTAGTGCCTTCCCTCCTTTGAGTATCTTCAATTTATCATTTATCTATAGCTATATACATCTCTCTCTGTCTCTCTCTCTTTCTCTCTCTCTCTCTCTCTCTCTCTCTCTCTCTCTCTCTCTCTATATATATATATATATGTGTGTGTGTGTGTGTGAGATGTATGTGTGTACATGTGTATACATATATATATACAGACACACACACATACATACATACATGCACATAGAACTAGATGATGCATGTGGATAAAGCACAAGGCCTGGAGTCAGGAAGATACATCTTTTGAGTTCAAATCTGGCCTCAGAAATATACTAGCTGTATTACTCTGGGCAAGTCACATCACCCTTTTCCCCTCAATTTCCTCATCTGTAAAATGAGCTGGAGGTGGAAATGGTGAACCACTTAGATACATTTGCCAAGAAAATACCAAAGGGGGTCACAAAGAATTGGCCATGACTGAAATGATTGAACTATACTTTCTTTTTATAAAAATTTTAATTAATTAATTTGTTTTCAGTTTTCAACAATCACTTCCATAAGTCTTGTCTCCCCTTCCCTCCTCCCTCCTCCCTGAGACCCAATTTTATATGGGTTCTACACATACGTTCTTATTAAATGCTTATTAAATTCTTATTAAATCACATTAGTCGTGTTGCGTAGAAGAATTAAAATGAATGGGAGAAACCATAAGAAAAAACAAACCAAAACAAAACATAAGAAAAAAGAAAATAGTCTACTTCATTGTGTTCCTGTTCCATAGTTCTTTCTCTGCATATGGATGGCATTTTGCCTCAAGAGTTTTTTGAGAATGTTTTAGGTCCTTGCCTTGCTGTGAAGGGCTAAGTCTATCGAAAACAGTTCTGGCACACTGTGGCTGTTACCATGTGCAATGTTCTCCTGCTTTTGTTCATTTCACTCAGCATCAGTTCGTATGAGTTTTTCCAGGCCTCTCTGAAGTCCTCCTGTTCATCATTTCTTATAGCACACTATGGATTATGTTTTCTAAAGAAAGATAGGTTGTAGATATAGTTATATATGTATATAGATATAGGCATATAAATAGATACAGTTATCTTTATATAGACACATACCTTGTTTGCACATGGTTAGCATGCTGTCTCTCTCTTATTAGACTGTGGGCTCTTTAAAATTTGCTTTCTTTTTTCTTTATTTTATCTCCATCCCTTAGTTCAGTGCCTGTTACATAGTCAGTATTTAATAAGATTGAAATTATAGGATCTGAGAACCACACTGAGATTTTTCAGCCTAATTTTCAACTTTGGTGGCAGTTTTGACAAGATGCTACCACCTGTGAGTCCATCCCAACCATTCCTTAGTCACGTACTTCAGGGCTCAGAATCTGTCTCAGGAATATTAGTAAATGAAAGCTGACAGTATCTTGTCACAAGTGCCCATTAATGAACACTATAGAGAATTGCGTGCCTTCCAATTCACCATCTTCCTGTAATTTATATTCACTATCCCATAGATTATGCAGAGGGGAAGTAGGGATATTTGTTGGAGCTACACATTTAGACAAGCAAATAGGATTTTATAAATTGGTGGAAGTAAGGAATGAGAAATGAAGTGTAAAGTCTGTTCCTGAGGGTAAATATTTCAACAAAGTAAGAATCTTTGCTTTCGTAGGTGACTTTCATGCAAAGAGGAGCTTACTGATAAACTTTAGCTCATGGTTATTGATATGATTCATTTTGACAAGTTGTAATCCTTCTCATTCCGATTCACAAAGAAACATTTATGCCTCAGGATTGAAATTTATGCAAGATATGAATTCATTGTTCTCATCAACAAAGATGTAGGTTACTCAGATAAACAGGACACTCTTCAAGTTAGTATACAATGATTTTTGTTTTAGGAAAAATCAAAATAATCTTGTCAGAAAACACTGGAAGTTCTTGAAAACTCAAACACAAAAAAATCCACACTATTGTATGAATTCTTATAGTGGAATTTGGTTTTTCTTGGTATTTTTGAGATCTCCTTCCCTGAAGGCACATGCATAATTCTCATTGATACATAGAAGCCATAGATAAATTCACTTATAGAAAGAAAAATGAAACCATGCTATTAATTCAGAGGAGTCTAAAACTCAAGAAAGCTAGATGGTTTTGTGATTTCAGTATGCTATTAGAGTTGTTATGGGAACACACATTATTTATCAAATAAAATATTATTTATCAAATATCTCTTTTTCCCCAACGTGAAGACAAAGGCACAGGAAAACAAGACAAAAAAAAAAAAACTTGTTATCCCAAATAATAATTCAACATGTCCAAAACCAAACTCATTATCTTCCCACCATAACCAGTTTTTCTTCCTAACTGCCTCATTTCTGTTATTCCAGTTAACCATGTTTGAAATTCCATAGATACATAGACCATGCATGTTGTAAAGAACCTTATATAAACCCGACATTTACAAATGAGAAAACTAATACCTAGGGCATTTAACCAAATTGTCCAAAACCACATAGTTAATTTTTATCTGTTTGTTTTTTAGCATATCCCAGATAAGAACTGAACTCTCTTGGTTCACTGCTATTTTTACCACACAATATTCCTTCATCCCCCACAAAATTTGGAAGAGTGGATAGTAAGTTTCTGGACCTGGAAGACCTGGGTTCAAATCCTCTGACACTTACTAAACCTGAGACAGTCGCTCAATCTCTCTCATTTATCATAGGCCAAGTACATATGTATGTATATCTATATACACATATATGTATAGGCATAAACACATATATGCATGTGTGTATATACAAAAATACACATATACATACATATATATTAGAGAGGGAGAGAGACAAAGAGAGATAATGCTAGAGTGCAATTTGGGAGGCATTAAAGTATTACATAATTACAGAAGGGGCAGCTAGGTGGCTCAATGGGCTTAGAATCGGGAAGGTTTATCTTCATGAGTTCAAATGTGGCCTCAGACACTTACAAGCTGTGTGACCCTGGGCAAGTCACTTAACCCTGTTTGCCTCAGAGAATGAAATGGCGAACCATTCTAGTATCATTACCAAAAAACAAAAATAAAAACCCAAAATGAGGTCACAAAGAGTCATACATGATTAAAACAATTGCATGAGATCAAGGTATAACGGACCAACTGTACTGAGCAAGGAGCCCATGTATCAATGCGATGCTACGGTCACCTCAACACACATGCACAACTACACACACACACACACAGTCCTGGGATTTGACAGTGCCTGGCACATAGTAGACTCTTAAAAATATTGATTGATTGATTGATTGAACCCATCCACCTACTGACTGTATTTCCTGAGGTCAACTTTTAGACCTTTTATTTTGCAAATAACTCATTTGCTTTAATTCATGAGAAAGAAATGAGTTGGAATAGATGTAGTCAATTCAATAGTCAACTAAGAAGGGGAAAAAGTTTTTGGTGTAGAGGCTTAAGTAAACTTTTAGATATATCATCCTGTATGAAGTGAATGAAAGGGATGGTGTCCTGAGCAGATGGAATGTCTTGGGAAAATACCTGGAAATCTCAGCAAAGTCACCGGTTTGTCTTCCATTAGAGTATGCAGTCACATATATCACTGGCACATCACCCTCCTTGGGATGTTCCTCCTTCTCTTCTGGTACTGGTGCAGAAAGGTGGAGGGAAGAGGAGAATTATTCAAGATTAACTTAGTATTGAAGATTCTTAAATACTTTGCATGCATATGTCTTAATTCAAGGCTATGGTAAATTGCAACTGATTAAATGGGGGTAAGGGGAGAGGACTCTTAAGTTATAGATACACTCATGCTCATGAGGAAAGGAATTGATTTTCAAAATAACTGAGCTTCCAAATATTTGAAGTTTATACATATAATCTCATATGATCCCACAACAACTCTGTGTGATAAGAGCTATTCTTACCCCTATTTTAAGAAATCAGGATCTGAGGTAGAGATAAGTTAAGAGAAGAGACTTGTGTATGGTCAAAGGACTAATATATATTTGAGACAGAATTTGAACTCGTCTTCCTGAATCTGTGACCAGAATTCCATACACCACGCTATCTAGCTATCTCATATCTTCTCAATGTTAAAAGAGAAGCTATGTTGGGTGGACCTCCTTTGAAAGATGTTTGAAGTTCTCCCAGGTGGTGCAGCTGATCTGCTCTGGAAACAGGAGAATCTAAATTCAAATCTAGCCTCAGACACTTACTCTCTGTGTGACCCTGGGCAAGTCAATTAACCCCAATTGCTTCAAAAAAAAAAAGATTACGTGCAATGATGTGGGCAAAATGAGATGGGAATGAAACAGTGCAAATAGGTTGTGAGGTGTACCACCATTGGAAAGAAGCCCCACATGAATGAGCTCACAGATCCAAAAGAAGTAGTGATGTTCTTCTGTATGTCTTCATGAATATACAGGGCATAAATAGGCAAGCACAATATGCCCCAGAACGAGCATCTGAAAGTGACCAGGAGAGCCATGTTTCCTTACTCTCTGAACTTTCTCCACTTGAGTATTCCATTCCTTTCTGAGCTTCTTTTCTATGTGTTGTTTTCTTCTACTAGAAGGTAAGCTCCTTGAGAGCAGGAACCACCTCTTTCTATTTGTATGTGTATTCCCTACACTTAGCACAGTGCCGGATCTGTACTAAACATCTACTAAATGTGTACTGCTGTTGCTGCTGTTGTGATTGTTCTTGTTGAAATTATTAAATGCATCAATTTCATCCAATTATTCACTTTTAAGTGAATATTTCTCTCAAATGGTCAACTTCCCCTAGACATTTCTTATGATGTGGATTGCCAAAACTCTATGGAAGATTCAGAGACCTAATTCTGCCTTAAATAAGGGGGAAAATAAAATTCCTAACAAATGGAACTCTAAATATGGAATGGGGTTGATCGTGGAGGGTGAACTTCCCCCTATTTGAAATTTTCAAGCAGGCAATGACTAACTGAGCAATTGTGATAAATGTTATAAAGGAGATGATTATTCAACTATAGTTTGGGCTAGATGACATTTCAGGTGTGTTCCAAGTATAAAATACTGTACCTTTGTGAAGCACACAAAAAACACATACCTTTTAAGGAACAATTCTTTCTCTTTGAGGGGAGGGGATGGAATTGGGGTTAAGTGACTTGCCCAGGGTCACACAGCTTATAAGTATTTGAAGCTGGATTTGACCTTAGGTTCTCCTGACCCCAGAGTTGGTGCTCTATCCACTGCTTGTTTCCATCTGATGGTCAGCCTTTTAAAGTCCTGGGTCTTGATTGGTTATAAGGTGATGAGGCATTTCTTGAGTACTCACTTCTAGTCCTCAGCCAGGCCAATTCTGCCCTAGGGCTCCCTCCAATTTTGGAGTATCTTTGCTGTATAATTACTGACTAAACAGAAGCCCATATTAGACTTTAATGGAACTCTCTATCAAATACTGTTTCCTGTTACCATTTGTTGAACAGTTCTGCCCTTACTGATACCACTAGCTGTCTTTTTTGGCATATACATTTTGTCTTCTCAGGTATATTTTCACTCAGTTGATAAGCATTGATTGAGTACACACTAATTTACAGATACTGTGCTAAGCCCTGAGGATACAAAGGGAAGCAAACCCATGGTCCCTAATCTCAGAGCTCCCATTCTAGTGGGGAAGAGAAGGGATATAACTATGTAGGTCTCATAGATACATACAGAGTAAAAGGATGTTAGACTTTAAACTCATGGAAGGAACTAAACTCATAATATAATTTCTTATATTCTTTCCAGCTCCTAGATGCTTACTTCAAGAAGTATTCTACCCATATTGATGTCCATTTAATTTTTTGATTCATGTACAATTCATGCTTCCAAGTAGCACTGTTACTCTCAAGTTAAGCACACAGTTAATCCATATTATCTTGCATCTAGATTTTAAGTATACATATGTTGAAATATAGCACACAGTTTACTCTTATACCATTGAGAGTTTTCCCTGACTTGATATAATATTTTAAAATAGGCTTGAATGCTTAAGCAGTCACATGGTTGTGTCATTAGTTTATATTTGAAGAACTTCCTAGCTAAAAGAGCCATATTTTATGTCCTTTATCAGATAGAAGCCAGAACTTTCATTTTTATAACCTTTTATTCATGCAATAAAATTTATTGAGTACCTACTCTGGACAGGTAACTATGGTGGGTACTATAGGAGTACACAGAAGTAGCTCTGTTTAGTTTGGGAGAGAAAGTGTACACATGTAAGCAGTTAAGCAATAATAGAAGATAATATTATATATGATTAAATGACAAGTGAAAAAATGCAGAAAATAAAAGGAGTAGCTTTAAGAATAAAGAGGTCGCTATTTCTTTCAAGGAATTTAACTGTTTTCTGATAGGATTTATGTTTCTTCCCCTAGGGACCTAATATTCAAAAGGAATGAAAGGAGCTGTTTTCTGTGCCTTTAAGTAGGGTTAACTCCTCTTTGCAATACAAATACTGTTTGTTTCCCTAATGCTAAATAATTGACGATAATGAGGTTTTGAACTTTTAATAGAGGAAGATAACATTTTAATGATTTTGGAGTTTACAGAAATCATAAACTCATAAAATTATAGACTTGGATTTTGAAGGGAAATTAGCAGTCACTTACTGCAACTCAAGTCTTTGAAATATTTCAATTCCCTTAGATAAGCTCTGGGACCCTGAAGGCAGTGAACTCAAAGAGATATCAGATGTTTGAATTAAATCAACTCCTTGTCCCATAAAATGACATTCAAAGTCCTCCTCCATCTGGTTTCAATCTGTAATTCTAACCCTCTTTTTCACTGCCCTTTTACTATCGATCTTTTGCTCAAGCCAAGTTGGTCTGAATTTCTCCCAAGCATAGCTTTTCAGTTTGGCCCTACTTCTGCAAATATACTCATTTTATCTTGATTTCCTTTTCACCTGGACAAATTCTGAGAATCCTTCAAGATCCTATCATCCAATCATGAACATGAAGATTTCCTTTTTCTCAGTCCTTTCTGATTTCTCCCTCTGATTTCATTCAGTCAACACAAGTTTGGTCAAACATCTGTATCAAACTGTTAGGTGTCATAGATACAGAGATAAAAAAGAATAAGATGGTTCCCAAGGGGCTTAAAATCTAATAAAAGAGATCATAAAAATGTGTTGTCATAAGTGTAATACAAAATAGAAGCAGAAGAAAGATACAAAAATATTATGAGTGTTGAAAAGTAAGAGAGGTCATTTCCAACTTGGGGACATCATGAAAGGGTTCATAAGGAGGGGGAATTTTTTGCAGAACAGAATTTCAATGGGAAATGGAGGAAAGCATTCTAGATATACAAAAGGACATGAAAAAGGCATAGTAGAAGGAAAAGAAAAGACCATGTTTGGGGAATGGGAAATAATTCAATGCGTCTAAAACATCAAGTATTAGAATATGAGAAAAGATGAGATAACCTGTAACTAAGTAAAGAAGAACTCTGAAATCTAGGTTAAGGAATAAGGAGCTTTTGAAAGTCTTGACAGGAAAATGATCTGAGCTGAGCTGATCTAGATCTGATCTGAACATAAGGAAGATTAATATGTCATGGATTGCAAAAGGGAGAAATTAAAGACAATGAGATCTGCATAAAAATGATGTATATATCCATTTACATCTACATTCTGCCATTTATTGCTATATGTTGTGTATGTTATAGATCTTTCCTCCCCAGTTAGACAGTGAAGTCCTTGAGATTAAACATTAAGGTCAGTATTTCAGGAAAGTATTTCAAAATACAACTCATACCCTTTCCTTCTAGGACCTTGGGATATTTAAATCATGAACAATAAGATGCTTAACTGGCTGAACTCTACTGAATAAACAGACAATTTTGTTTGATAGAAAGGAATATTTAATGAGAACTTACAAGCACATTGACTTCCAGGGAAATGTTTTGTTCAGTAAAAAATATGCTAATTCATCAAAAATGACCACCATACACTGAGTATACAATTCTTAAGTCACTTTAAAGATCAGACACACAAGAGAATGGAACTGAATTATTGGTTGAGAACTGTTGTGGGCCTAGAAGCCCCTGCCTTCTTCCTTGTGGTCCCCAGAGAAGATCTGAGTGGAAAAGCAGAGACAATCACAAAAACAAAAAATCAACCATACTGTTGCCTCCTGCTCCTCTAGTATCTTCCCCAACACCTTGTTCTTATCCCCCCAGGGAAAGGGAAAAAAGATGCTATATTATGGCTCTCCTCTCCCCTAGGAAGGGAACAGAAAAGATAGCTTAAAAGACTGGTCTATTTTTAAATCTTACTCACTGCTACTTCTGATTCCAGGAAGGCTAATTGATGTTCACAACAAATGCATGAGCAAAGTAGAGTATCAGACATCCCAGACAAGTGAAATGACTTACTCCAGGTCCCACAGTATGAATTGAGGTCTCCTGAATGTCAGTCTGGGTCGGGGGGGCAGGGAGGGAGGGTTATTTCTTATATCATATCTGGCCTGGTAGAAAATATGGCTTATATAAGATTCTATCAGTTTGCTGACCAGAGCAGGTAAAGGAAGTGGGAAGCAGGGAGGGTAACATTTATGGGAGAAGGGGAACAGCAAGTGGTTAGCCAGGCAGAACAAGATTAAAAATGTGGTTTCTTGATCAGGCAGTTCACTGACCAAGAAGGCACAGTAATAGAATACTGGACCTGGAATTGGGAAGATTTGAATTCAAATTTGGCCTCAGACACTTGCTATTTGACCTCAGATAAGTCACTTAACCTCTGCTTGCTTCAGTTTCTTCATCTATAAAATAGAGATCATAGTAGCACTTACGTCCCAGGGTTTTTGTGAGGATCAAATGAGATATTTGTAAAGTACTTAACACAACTCCTGATACATAGTGGGTACTATATAAATACCTAGTATTTGGATTCAATTCACTAAATATGTATTAAGTGCCACTGTAGGCAAGTTACTGTACAATACAAAGATTAAGACAATCCTCATAGACTGTTTATCTATGGAAACTGATTACTTTTTCTCTGTTCTACAGTTAAGACAGAGACTACAACCCCAGCAATGAAGCTAACAAATGCCAGACCAAATATGACAGGGTAAATGGATCAGTACAAATCTAGCATCTCTATTGGAAAAAATACACCCTATTGATGTACAAAAAACACATCCTATTGATGATGAGGAAATAGTATCCTCTATATCTTGGAAGATACGATAGGAATGAGTACTAAACCTGTGATTTCATTTGTTGATGAAATACCTAGGTGATAAAACTCCCTTGATAAATGAAGGTCACTGCCTTCTCTGTAACTTATAATTTTAGCAAGTTGCCTAGGGCACTGAGTGGTTAAGTGACCTGTTCAAGAGTACACACAGTTATCATCATGTGTCAAAAGCAGGACTTGCATCTAGATCTTCCTGTCTTTGTTCTCTTTATTATCCTAAACTGCCTGTCACCTAGAAAGGACAGCATAATATTTGGCCCTGACTATGACTGTCAAACTAAAAGAAGACATTTATTAATAAGGACTTCATCAGTTCAACACAGCAAATCTTAGTTAAGCATTCATTCCATGTGCACCTCACTGGCTGCTGGGGAAAAAAAGTGTTCATGTAAGGCCCTGGAGCTTATGGCCTGCCAGGTATTACACATATTTAAATAACACAAATGCTCAAATGAATCTTTGAGCCCTTTAATGTCTGAGCCCCTTAATCTCTCCAATGATAGAAATTCCAGTCCACCCAGGCCTAACTATCCTGAGGGATGCTGGTCCATGTTCTCCCATAAATTCATCACAGGAGATCCACTCAAAAACATTCCTACTAGTGGAATGCACGGACTGTTCAATGATTACTTGTCATGTGATAAGACCATATTTTTCACTCATACATTAAAAAATGTATCTTTCATTCTAGTTTTCCATCATAATAGCTTTTGTAATATGTTTCAGATGTCTCACATTCACCATCACAAATAAGTGTGAAATGTATTGTATATGACAGGAAAAAATACTCATATTGATGATGATCCATGTTAGAACTCAAATATTTTAATCCAGAAAAACGTGTAAAATCAAGGAAGAAAAATCAGGGAAGACTTTATGGTACAGGTGAGATTTGAGGTGGGTTCTAAAGGATGGAAAGGAATTTAAAAGGTTGAGAGACCTGGGAATGTTGGAGAGTCTTGAAATAATAGGGAATAGTGTGAACAAAGGCCTGAAATCAGGAGATCTTGGGTTAGATTACATATTAGGAATAGTTGAGTGATCCATTTTGGCTGAAGTGAAGAATAGTGGAAAGGAGAAGTATAAAATAATGGTGGGTTCA
Source organism: Bettongia penicillata ogilbyi (assembly GCA_023548195.1). NCBI lineage: Eukaryota > Metazoa > Chordata > Mammalia > Diprotodontia > Potoroidae > Bettongia > Bettongia penicillata. The sequence continues at coordinate 3,688,450 of JAJHZJ010000460.1, read as the reverse complement.
TAGAGAGTCTAGTGATTGTAGAGTATGTTGAATTCTAAACATAGGAAATTAAATTTTACTTTGTAGGCAATAGGGAGCCACTTAATGTTTTGAGGAAATGAATGATATAATGAAACCTTTGTAGAAATAATATCAATTGGGTAGTTATGCAGAGGATAAAAGGGAGGGAAGAGAGGATGGAAATGGGAAAAACTGTCAGGACACTATTTGAATTCTCTATGTGAGTATTCATGAGATCTTGTTCAAGAAAGATGGTAATTGGGGTGGAGCCAAGATGGCGGAGTAGAAAGACTCACATATGCTAGCTCCGAACCCACAGCCCATATATTTCCTGCAAGAAGAACTCCCCACAAATTCTGGAGGACTGCAAGGTGCACAGAAACACAGTGGAAAAGATTTTCATTCCAGAGAGCCCTGAAGAGCCGTCCCCAGGGGTCCATCGCTCTCTGGAAAGCAGAGCCCATCCCTGAGCTGCCCTGGCTGCGTGGCCCCAGAGGAGCAGATATGAGCAGGCTTCAGGGACGGAACCTCCGGTGCCGTGAAGGACCCTCCACCAACAGGCGCTACAGGTCAGTGAGAGAGACTTCTGGGCTGGCCAAGAGGGGAGCGAGGTGTATCTGTGACTCAGGCCCCATCGAGAGGCAGCAGCGGAGGGAGCGGCAGAGGCAGAGGTGGTGGCCCGGAACTCCCCAAGCAGCAGGCAGAAGTTCAGGGCCATTACTGAAGGTCTCTGCATAAACCCCCTGAGGGAACTGAGCCTGGGAGATAGCCCTGCCCCCACCTGCCCCATTACTGAAGGTCTCTACATAAAGCCCCTGAGGAAACTGAGCCTGGGAGGTGGCTCTGCCCCCACCAGAGCACCACACCTTAAGCTCACATTGAATAGCAGCCACGCCTGCCACAGAAAGCCCATTTGAATCTCAGACCCCAAGCACTAGCTGGGCGGATCTAGGTGGGGTTGCAGAGGAATCTCAGAAGTTAAGTAACTGGTTGGGAAAATGCCCAGAAAAGGGAAGAAAAATAAGACTATAGAAAGCTACTTTGATGGGGTACAGATGTTCCCGCCTTTCAATTCTGATGACAAGGAAAGATTCCTACCATCAGGGAAAGACATGGAGGTCGGGCCTCTGTATCCCAGACATCCCAGGTGGATGTCCGGTGGGCTCAGGCCATGGAAGAGCTCAAAAAGGATTTGGAAAATCAAGTTAGACAGGTGGAGGAAAAACTGGGAAGAGAAATGAGAGAGATGCAAGAAAAGCATGAAAAATGGGTCAATACCTTGCTAAAGAAGACCCAAAAAAATGCTGAAGAAAATAACACCTTGAAAAATAGGCTAACTCAATTGGCAAAGGAGATTCAAAAAGCCAATGAGGAGAAGAATACTTTCAAAAGCAGAATTAGCCAAATGGAAAAAGAGGTTCAAAAGCTCACTGAAGAGAATAGTTCTCTCAAAATTAGAATGGAACAGATGGAGTCTAATGACTTTCTGAGAAACCAAAAAATCATAAAACAAAATCAAAAGAATGAAAAAATGGAAGAGAATGTGAAATATCTCATGGGAAAAACCACTGACCTGGAAAATAGATCCAGGAGAGACAATTTAAAAATTATGGGACTACCTGAAAGTCATGATCAAAAAAAGAGCCTAGAAATCATCTTCCATGAAATTATCGAGGAAAACTGCCCTGAGATTCTACAACCAGAGGGCAAAATAAGTATTGAAAGAATCCATCGATCACTGCCTGAAAGAGACCCAAAAAGAGAAACTCCTAGGAACACTGTGGCCAAATTCCAGAATTCCCAGGTCAAGGAGAAAATCTTGCAAGCAGCTAGAAAGAAACAATTCCAGTATTTTGGAAATAAAATCAGGATAACTCAAGATCTAGCAGCTTCTACATTAAGGGATCGAAGGGTGTGGAATAGGATATTCCAGAAGTCAAAGGAACTAGGACTCAAACCAAGAATCACCTACCCAGTTAAACTCAGTATAATACTTCAGGGGAAAATATGGTCTTTCAATGAAACAGAGGACTTTCAAGCATTCTTGATGAAAAGACCAGAGCTGAAAAGAAAATTTGACTTTCAAACACAAGAATGAGAAGAAGCATGAAAAAGTAAACAGCAAAGAGAAGTCACAAGGGACTTCCCAAAAGTGAACTGTTTACATTCCTACATGGAAAGACAATATTTGTAACTCTTAAAACTTTTCAGTATCTAGGTAGTTGGTGGGATCACACACACACATACACACACGCACATGCACACACACACATACACACGCATGCATATACACATACACACATGCATGCACATACAGAGACAGAGAGCACAGAGTGAATTGAATAGGATGGGACCATATCTTAAAAGAAATTAAGGTAAATGGTGAGAGAAAAATGTAGTGGGAGGAAAGAGGGTGAAATGTAATGGGGTAAATTATATCTCATTCAAGAGGCAAGCAGGAGACTTTTTAGTGGAGGGAAAAAGAGGAGAGCTGAGGAAAAAAACAAGAAGTTCACCCTCATCACATTCGACTAAAGGAAGGAATAAAATGCACACTCATTTTGGTATGAAAACCTATCTTACAATATAGCAAAGTAGGGGAGAAGGAGATAAGCAGGGTGGGAGGGATGATGGAAGGGAGGGCAATGGGAGGAGGGAGCAATTTCAAGTCAACACTCTTGGGGAGGGACAGGATAAAAAGACAGAATAGAAACAATGGGGGGCAGGATAGGATGGAGGGAAATACAGTTAGTCTTATACAACACGACTATAATGGAAGTCATTTGCAAAACTACACAGATATGGCCTATAGTGAATTGCCTGCCTTCCCAAAGGGAATGGGTGGGGAGGGAGGGATGGGGAGAATTTGGAACTCAAAATTTTAGGAACAACTGTTGAGTATTGTTCTTGCTAATAGGAAATAAGAAATACAGTCAATGGGGAATAGAAAGTCATCTGGCCCTACAGGACAAAAGAGAAGATGGGCACAAGAGAAGGGAGGGATGATAGAAGAGAGGGCAGATTGGTGATAGGGAAAATTAGATTGCTCGGTGTACTGGGGTGAGGGGAGGGATAAAAGGGGAGAAAATTTGGAACCCAAAATTTTGTGAAAATGAATGTAAAAAGTTAAATAAATTTGTATTAAAAAAAATGAAAGATGGTAATTATAATGGAGTGAAATTAATAGAATCCTAGATTAAAAGATGAAAGGGACCTTAGAGGTCTACTAACTCCAACCCTCTCATTTTATACATGAGAAAACTATGAGGCTAGAAAAGTTAAATCACTTACCTAGGCCCACAGGCTTTAAGTGATAGAAGTAGGATTTAAACCCAGATCTCCTAACTCCAGAGCAAGGGTCTCCTTCCACAGCACCAAGACACCTCAAGAGATATTCCGCATGTAAAATGGAATTGGTAATGGACTAGATATGAGTGATGGAGAGTGAAAAAATCAAAGACAATACCAAGGATTCTAACATGAGTGACTAATGGATTGTGGTACTACTGTCAGGAATTTTGAAGAAGGAAACAGGTTTTGAAAGAACAGTAATAACCATTTTTGAGTTTGAGAAGGTGACTAGATGTCTATTTGAAGAGTTCTAGAGAAAGTTGGAGAGGCAGACCTAGTTCTTAGAAGAGAAGTCAAGATTTAGATTTTGGAATCATCCATGCAGAAGTGACTATTGAACCTTTGAGAGTGTATGAAATTGCTTAAGAAGAGAGAAGAGGACAAAGGTCCAATGGGAAATGACCAAGAGCAATTGAGGAACTACAGTAGGATAGAAGGACAATTTTGCCTTTCTGGAATGAAACTACCAATTGCTTCCCTGCCTTCCTAAATACTCTCATATTTTTTATTATCCTATCTGAATTCATTTTTCTCATGCCATTTTTGAATAGTAGTTTTTATTGCACTGCTTTGTATCATTACCTTAAAATGAAATATACAATAGGTCCCAGTCTGAAGAGCAAAAGTTTGAATCATGGGGTTCTGACAGAGACAATGAGGTGTCCAGATGGGGGTCTAAAATATTTTCTACCATAACTAGGAATCAGACTATAAATGCTCAATAAATGAAATCTCTACAACATCAAAGCACCTGATTTTCACTTGCCCTTTTGCAAAATCCATTTATGTTTGCTTTTGAAAATAACTTTTAATTAAAGTCACCCTGTGGATTTTATACTGTGTTCATTTTTCAGCATCAGAAAACCAGTTATATAATTGCATTAGAGTTGGTTGGGATACAGAGAAAGGATCATTTGTGCTGTTGCCTTTTAGAAATGGAGCCCAGTGGAGCTATTTATGTCACTTTGATTTTCCTGCTGGTCTCACCCAACTCACTTTCCTTTCTTCTTATTTCCTGTATATTAGATTATTTTAAATGCTGCTTCCTCCACCTCTGAGCCAACATTTAGCCCTTTCATAGCTGTCATGTCCGTCTTGTCCCTTGATTTTATTCACTTATGACCTGGTTTTTTGATATATTCCCCTTATTTCAAAGATGATTTAAGTAATCTGGCCTTCTAGCTACTTGAGCAGCTCAATCAGCCTTGAAAATTGTCATTGACTTTCCTGTGCCATAATGAAGCATCACTGGAGGATCTCTTGGGTCCCTTCTAGCTCTAGTACCCTGTCATAGCAATTTTATTGTGTCTGCAATAGCAATTGGCATAAACAGTTGATTTTTGGCTAAAATTGTTGGTTATCTAACTAGCCAATGTGTAGCACATAAACATGAGCAAATAAATAAAACCTATATGCTAAGATGTGAAGAGACAGCAAGGAAAGTGTTTGGGGTCACATGGATCCCTTTGGTGAACCTGTGAATGAACATGGATAAGAATTATATAATACAGACAAGCTTGGCTAATTTTACTATGCACCATTGGAAAGACTACTTATGTCAATAAAATCACTGATCTATTTGAGTAGTATTTTGGTCCTGGTCCATGATTTCATTGTTGTAGCAAACTACCAGAGAGGAAATTACTGTTAATGTTAATCAGTTACTATTTTAAAAATTATATTCTTAGAGATTTTCCTGGGGCACTGAGATATAAAGTGATTTATCCATGGACACTTAAATGGTCAGAGGTAGTATCTGAACCCAAATTATTCTCACTCCTAGGTCAGCTCCTTCTGTCTACTATGCTGATCTGTCCCTGTTATTCCCCTACTCAATAAATTTCTATTATTCCCTGTTGACTTTATGACCTATCAATTATTCAAGAATATATCAAATTTTGCTTTGTTCCAACATCAGGAAAAGAAAGAAAGAAAAAAGAAAGGAAGGAAGGAAGGAAGGAAAGAAGGAGGAAAGGAAGAAATAAAGGAATAAGAAAAGGAGAAAGGAAAAGGAAAGGGAAGAAGGAAAGAAAGGAAGACAATAAAAACAGTTATTGCCCTAATTGTCTTTTAAAGCCTTTCAAAACCATCCCTCTTAAATTTACCTTTTCATACTTTGTATACATCAGTTGCTTTTTTGAACACTGAATTCCACCATGCTGTCTTTCATGGTGTTCTTCATATGATACTCTTCTTTCCTATAACTAGCCTTTGCACTGGCTGTTCTAGATTCCTGGAATGCACTTCCCCCTCTTCACTCAGCCTCTTATAGTTCCTTATTTCCTTCAAAATACCAAAGATGACACATGCTGCATGAAGATTTTCCTGATCTCCTCAGATGCTAGAGACCTCTCTAAAACTATCATTTGTGTACTTACATATGTACTATATATGTATGTATATTGTATTGTATTGTATTTTGTCATATTGTATTGTATAAAGAGAATGCTTCCCATAGGAGAATGTGAATTTCTTGAGGTCAAGAGCCATTTCCTTTTTGTTGTGTCCTCAGCACCTTGGACAGCACACAACACATAACCGGCTCTTAATGAATGCATATTGGTTGACTGATTGAGAACAAGATAGTATCCAAGCCATATGAAGGAACAAAAGACCTGGAATTTACTCTTCACTATTTCCATGAGTTATTTCAACTGCTTGATAGATAGTGAATAAATGTGGAATGGTGGATACAGTTCAGGATTTGGGGTCAGGAAGACCTAGCTTTAGAGGAGACTGTGAATTTGAGGAAGACTTTCTAAAGACAGATAGGCTGAACAAAAGGCTTCTCTTGCTCTTTATTTCAGTTGTATCCATGGCTGCTCTCTGAACCCATCCAATGGGACTATGTGGAACAGTTGCTCAGTCAGGTTGAACCTGGCCAGTGGAACTCCCTGATTCGTAATACCCTAGATATCAAGATTTTGTTCATCCACCACAATGGAACAAGATTACCCAATGTACTCAAGAATTGCAGCTCACTCCAGACTGAGACAGTGAAATTTCCACAGTAGAGGCAGCCTCTTCAATGGATCTGTATACCAAGGCTTCCCACTTATGCTAGGAGTGTGAACTCTCCCATTTCTCTCAATTATCTTTTTTTCTATCAACTTTAATAAACATTCTTGTACCACATTGTCCTACTGTGTTCAAAATTCAAACCCTGGTCCTTCCAAATGCATTGGCTATGTAACATTGGTCAAGTAGTGTGCATTTACTTCACAGGGTTGTTGTGAATGTTAAAGGAGATAATTGTATATAAAGTGCTTTGAAAACCTTAAAGTGCCATCAAAGTGTCAGCTTTTATTATTATTGTTCGACCAGCTCATGTGGCATGTTCACAACTAAACCCCATCCTCTAGGAGTAGCCTGCCCAGGGCTGACTACAGTGGAACTGCCAAATTCCAATCCCAGGATACTGTGCTTTTTTTACTGTAGCTAAAATGAACTTTTTGGCTGCTGTGTGCTAAGCGATAATAGCAACAACATTTATGTAGTGCTTTATGGTTTGCAAAGTGCTTTACAAATGTGATCTCATTTTGTTCTCACAACAACCTCAGGAGATAGATACTATTGTTACCCCCATTTGGCAAATGAGGAAACTAAGGAAAGCAGAGATTAACTGACTTTCCCAGGGTCACATAGCCAGTAACTGTCTGAGGCTTGATTTAAACTCAGGTCTTCCTTACTCTAGGCTCAGTGCTCTGTCCATTGTGGCACCTCAGTCCATTAAAATCCAGATTTTTTCAGACAGGCTCTTCTCTAGCCACACTTTTCCTATCCCATACATGTGAAGTTTTGTTTTTCAACTCAAGTATGAGATTTCGTGTTTATCCTTGTTGTTTTATCTTATTAGATTTGGTCCACTGACCTAACCTGCCAAAATCTTTATGAATCCTGATTCTCTCATTCAATGTGTTAGTTTCCCTCCGAGTGAAAGGTCATGAAGGTCATCTGCAAATTTAATGAGCATTCCCTGTATACTTTTATGCAACTGTTTAACAAAAAAAGTTAAATAGCATAGGCCAAGCACAGAGTCCTTTGGTACTCTAACATAGACACCTTTCCATATTGTTATCAAAATATTAATGACTATTCTTTGGGTATTCGACCATTCAACCCATTCTGGATCCACCAAGACATGCTATCATTTACCTCACTACTCCAAACTATCTAAAATGATAGCATGAGAGACTTTATCAAATGCTTTATTAAGATCAGTTAAGTTTAATGTATTTCCCTGATCTTCCAGTTTAATAACCTTGCCCAATATATATTTTTTAATTCATTTAGCCTGATTTGTTTTTGATGAAGTCATTTTGAATCATTGTAATCTTGGCTTCCTGTACTAAATATTCCCTATCATTAAAGTGAAGTTCATTATCTCATTGGAGACTTCCCTTTATTGAAAATTGGAACCATTACCTATTTCTCCAGTATTTCTATTCCCTCTGATTTTACAAGTCACTGATAGTGGTTCAGTAATCAGGTATATCAATTAACAAGCACATACTAAAGTATCTACAATGTGCCAGACATTGTGCTAGGTGTTAGGGATATGAAGACAAAATTGAAATTACCCTTGCCCTCAAGAAGTTCGTATTCTGTTAGGGTCTCTTAGGTCCTTGGGTGCAGCCTTTTGAGCAAGTCCAAGTTTTACTGAACAAATTCTATTATTAAGGGATCACACTTGAGGACCTAGAGGGCCACATGTGGCCTCGAGGCTGCAGGTTCCCCACCCTTGGGGTAGACCATATCTAAATGTGCAATTGATAAATAACACTACAAAGTAATTTGTGGGAGAGGGGGCACTAGCTGCTGGAGAGTTAAGGAAGATTTTGTATAGTAAATTTGAGTGAGCTGAATCTTGAAAAAAATAAGTTAGAGATGGATGTAAGGAAGAAATTAGCTGTAAGTATGGGGGACAACCAATGCCAAAGCATAGACATAGGTAATGGAGTTCTGTTTGAAAGGAAACATAAGAGAAACAGCTTGACTGGGCCCTGGAGACATGAAAAGGAGTATTTAGACTGAAATGATGGGTTCCAGCCACATTGTGAATGCTTTTAAATGCCAAACAAAGGATTTTATATTTGATCCTGGAGGTAATTAAGAGCCACTAGACTTTACTGAGTTGAAGCATGACATGGTCAGATCTGCATTTTTGGAAAATCATTCAAGCATTTTGTTGATTTTAGTAGGAAGAGACTGCAAGCAGGGAGAGCAATAAAGAAGCTATTGCAGTAGTCCAGACATCAGGTAATAAGGATCTGAACTAGAAGGGTGGGTTGTATGCAAGAGATTCTATGGAGGTAAATAAACTGAATGGATATGCCATACTGAGAATGAAGTTAACGAGGAAACCAAGGTTGGCTCACCCTCGATGTACTGTGATCTGACATCTAATTAGAAAAGTGCATTCTTCTAGCATTCAGAATCCAGAATGCATTTTAAAAGTATAATAGAAAAAAAAATTTGAGGGCATTATGAAACACCTCTCCCCATCCTCCTCACACATATACACACCAATATAACAGTTCTAGGCTCTATTTGCATAACTTGGCCTTTTTTATAGCCATAAAACAATCAAATTTAACCCCATTCTTACTCATAGATTAAAAATATTTTCTTTGTAACACTCTACATTATATCATATGTCATTGTGGACATAATATATCCCTCCATGTAGAATACAAGCTAACCTAGTAAGGGCTTAATGAAGGTTTGTTGAGTTGGATTGATTGAATTGAATATTGAGAGAAAGCAGGAATTGGTAATGTATGAATTTGTTATTGATGAGTTGTTTATAGGGTTTTTTAAGTTTCAAAGTAAGTTGCCACTCATAGAAATAGACACCAAGTAAATAGATAAAAATGTTTCGCATGCATTTTAATTTTTATTTTTAGGGAAAGTAATATAATCAGCCTTGAAAGTCATCATATGCCATTGCTCAAGTGTGTTCAGCTGCTTACCACTGACAGCTTTCAGGGACTGAAAATTGTACTGTGGGAGGCTATATTCAGCTCTGGACCAATCCCAGGCAAACAAAACTAGACTGAAAAATGAGTAAGATCCTTCAAGTTTGAGTAGAAGAAAGCTGTTTTCTGGTGGGGGTAGCCACTAGCTGGGGAAGGACATGGTCACCATCTTTCTAACCAGTTCTGTTGGAGACCATCTGTTGCCTGTAACTCACAAACTCTACCCCTCCACCCCCTGCGGGATCCCCTTCCCCCAGACATCTGTTCCCAGGAAGACCTCTGTCTCTAACTTACAATCAATCCACTTTACCCATCCAATAACACCCAGGAGTCCTGTTCTTTTATTTTAACCCCCACAATCTCTCAGTGTTTTCAACACTCCAATTCTGCCCCTCTATTCTTACTCCAAAATCTTACACCTAAGCAAATTACAAGGCAACCAGGAGACAGAAGCCTAGCACCAAATAATTGCCTAGCGTAGAACAGGGACAAGATGTCAATTAATATCCGGGGACCAAATTATAAACCTTAAAGCATTACAAAACATGAGCCATTGTGAGTAGTAGCACTAACAACAATAACAATGCATTTTAATTGAATTGGAGTTTGGATTCAAGGTTAGCCCATACCCATTAGCATTTTACTTCTGAGGACTCCTGTCTTGGTAACCAAAAATGAATGGGCAGGGTGGGAAAGGAGGGTGGGGTTAATATTAAATAGTCACAGCTTATCAAAGCCATTAAAGTCAGCAGAAAAAACTCCTACCCATTCAGTTAAAGTCACATATTGACCTCATGAAGCTATTTCTGCAAAGCCTAAGAAACAGGGTATTAAATAATTAAACTTCTCTGATGCTTTGCTGTATAACTTTTTTTAAAAAATTAAACATACTACCTAAATGAAAAGAGGTAGTTTTATATAATAGATAGGATAATGGCATAGGGGTAAAGAGATCTAGGATCTTAGAATTTCATCTAGCTTTGTGACCTTGAAGAAATCATTTATCTCAGCTTCCTTATTGGTAAAATGGAATTGTACTAGAGGATCTCAGAATTAATAGGAATCAACTCTTCAAATTGATGCATATCCATTTAGGTTCAAAAATATTTAGTGTGACATGATAACCAAAATAATCTAATGTAATTGTAGGCTGCTTTAAAAGAGGAATGGTATCTGAGATTAAGATGATAGTCTCTCTCCACTTGGTCAGGACCAAACTAGTCCGTTCAGAATGTCGCAATTCAGGAAGGATACTGGGCAGAATCCAAAAGAAGGCATTGGGATGCTGAAGTATCTTGAAGTCATATCATAGGAGTAGCCATTGACAGGACTAGGGATGGTAAACAGGGAAGAGAGAGGTTACAGGGAGTACATGATAGTTTTCTTCAAGTAGCTGAAAGGCTGTCATTTAGAAGAGAGATTAGATTTGTTCTTTTTAGTTATAGAAATTACAAGTTGTAGGGAACCATGTTTTGAATCAATGTAAGTAAAAAGTAAAATTCCTAAGAAGCAGAACAACTCCCAATTGGGAAGGGCTACCTCAGAAGGAAGTGAATGCCCTTTCCTGGAGGTTTCAAACAGAGGTAAAAGATCTATTTCTTGAGTATGATTAAAAGGTAATTTTTGTTGCATACAGATTTAACCAGATATATTCTGTAGTTCCTTCTAAAACTGAGATTTTGGGAGATTCTGATGTTGTTCTGAATGATTTAATGGTGTTTGCAACATATAGACACTGGCCAAATCAATTAACCTCAATTTCCTCATATACGAAATATTGCTTCTCTTTGTATCCCCATCCCACATAGCACAATGCATGACATACAATTGGTGAATATTAAATGCATATTTATTTGATCTGAGTTGATAAAGTTGTTGAGAGTTTTCCATGAGGTAACACATGTACAGCTCTTTGTACACATAAAATCACAAGGCAAATGTCAGTTATTATTATCAACTCTTCACTATTTTCCCAAACTTACTCTCTTTGAGTGGGTAGCTAGATGGTATAGTAGGTAGAGCATTGGGCCTGGAGTCAGGAAAACCTGAGTTCAAATCCAGTCTCAGACACTTACTAGCTCTGCGACTCTGGGAAAGTCATTTCACCCTATTTGCTGCTGTTTCTTCATCTATAAAATGAGCTGAAGGAAATAGTAAACTACTCCAAGATCTTTGCCAAGAAAACCCTAAATAGGGTCGCAAAGAGTTGAACACAACAGAAACAACTCAACCACAACACCTGCTTTGGGGCAATTGAACTTAAATCATTTTTTTCTTAATATGATCAGTGATGACTTAACTATGAATATTTCATTAGAGTTTCCTTATCATTTGTTTTTAAGCATGATTTGACCAACTTCTAATGGATAATGTTTTCCTTCACCTTGTAGACTTCTGTTCTTTGGACTGAAATTCTATGTCTGTAACAAGACAGAAAAGAATCCTGGCAATAAGTACAATGAAATTTTACCCTTTAATATCTCATATTAGATGCCAGATGCAATATAAAATAATCTAATATTTAAAATTCAATATCTGGTGACTCTCTACTTCTGGAACCACTTTGGCAGAACAGTATAATCTATCTAGGAAAAGTTGATTTCCACATGATATATTTCTGAGTCATGAGAAACATCCCCAAATGCCTCAAATCAAACCTAGAATTAGAGCTCACTACAGCTACTAATGTGATTAGGAAATGGTAAAGGAAGGGGAAATTTGGCCTATAGTCCTTCATAAAGGTGGTTGGGTACCAGGGAGAATCAGAGCATCAAAGAATCTTTAAAATTGGAAGAGTGACTGCAGAAGCCATTTAATTCAATGTGTAACTGAACAAGAATCTTCTCCAGAATTTGCTCATCATGTCATCATCCAGATACTACTTGAAGACCTACAGTGAGGATATAGCCTCTGCTTCCTAAAGCAACCATTAACATTTTTACATACCCCTAACTCATAGGAGTTATCAAATTATACAAGATCAAATTCCACACCCCTTAAAACTCTATTCATTGCTCCTAGTTCTGGATGGAATCACAAACATAAATTTAATATTTGTTCCACTTGAGAGTTCTTCAAATATTTGAAATCAAACATCATGTCTCCTCCAAATTCTTCTTTGCTAAACTAAATGTTTCTAGTTCTTTCAATGAATCCTCCTGTGCCATGACTTCAAAGATCCTTGACTATCCTGAGCACTATCATCTGAATGTCCTCCAGCTTCGGCTATGACTTTCAAGACAATTTTATGGTACTGTGCCAATTATATTAGCTAGCATTAGATAAGACAACAAAATTCATTTGAAAGAACAAAGTTTCAGAAATTTCAAGGGAAATAATCAGAAAAATATAAATGAAAAAAGAATAGCGTTATCAGACTTCAAACTATATTATATAGGGATCTGTAAGTCTATTTGCTACCAGTTAAAGGAGAAGGATGGGTCAACGGAATAGACTGGGTCAATAAGAAACAAAAGCAACCAAAAAGAGAATCCCAGAGTTTAAAGAAACCTAAGTTATTGGTGAAAAGACTCCCTTTTTGACAAGAATTGATAGGAATCTTCTATAGCAGTTTGACAAATTATATTTAGACCATCATTTTATACTACATACCATAAGTAATTCAAAATGGATAGGCAACTAAATTATAAAACATAAAAAGAATTTTTTTTAAAAAAGGGATAGAATGACGCTAGTCACCTTTTACTATTTTGACTCGGATTAAATTCTGTACCCAACAAATAGATCGAAGAGATCAGAAAAGTCAAAATATACACTTTTGACCCCATAAAATCCAAAATGTTTTTACATGAATAAAATCAAATAGGATAGTAGAAAAGTTATACATTGGGATAGTATTTTTATTAAATATCAACGATAAAAGTGTGATATTCAAGCTATACATGACATTTACACAAATTATAATATTAAGAGAATTCCTCAACAAATAAATAGTCCAATGATAGAGATCTGAATAAATAATTTTCAAAAGAACAGTCACAAGTGATAAGTAACTTCCTCCTGGTGCTGCCTACCACCTACCTTGGTCTTTCTGAGGACTCATCACTCCCATCCCTGAAGTCTCTGCACAGTGGTCTCTGCTAAGTCACTAAGTAACTATGGAGGAGACCGCAACATGTCTGACAAATTGCCCTACAAAATCACTGACATCAGCCTGGCTGCCTGGGGATGCAAGACCCTGGACATAGCAGAGAATGAGATACTTGGCCTGATGAAACTTTGAGAGATGTACTCAGCCTCCAAGTCACTAAGGGATGCCCGGATTGCTGGCTGCCTTCACATGACTGTGGAAACAGTTGCTCTTATTGAAACACTGGTGGCCCTGGGAGTTGAGGTACAGTGGTCCAGATGCAATATTTTCTCCACCCAGGACCATGCAGCAGCTGCCATTGCCATAACTGGCATTCTAGTGTATGCTTGGAAGGGGAAGACCAATGAGGAATACCTCTGGTGCATTGAACAGATCCTCTATTTCAAGGATAGGCAGCCTCTCAACATGATCCTGGATGATGGTGGGGACCTCACCAACCCTCGTTCACACCAAATACCCTGAGCTCCTAAAGGGTATCAGAAGCATCTCAGAGGAAACCACCACAGGCATCCATAATCTATAAAAGAACTCAATAGAGTTCTGAAAGTGCCAGCTATCAATGTGAATGATTCTGTTACCAAGAGTAAGTTTGACAACCTGTATGGCTTCTGTGAGTCCCTCATTGATGGCATCAAATGAGTCACAGATGTGATGATTGCAGGCAAGGTGGCTGTGGTGGCAGGCTATGGTGATGGGGGCAAGGGCTGGGCTCAGGCTTTTCAGGGTTTTGATGCCCAAGTCATCATCACAGAGATAGACACCATCAATGCACTGCAGGCCTCTACAGAGAGCTAGCTATGAGGTGACTACCATGGATGAGGTCTGCAAAGAGGGAAACATCTTTGTCACCACTACAGGATACATGGACATCGTCTTGGGAAGGCACTTTGAGCAGATGAAGGATGACGCCATAGTATGTAACCTTGCCTACTTTGACATGGAAATAGATGTAAAGTGGCTGAATCAAAATTCTGTGGAGAAGGTGAATGTGAAGCCTCAGAGGGACCGTTATAAGCTGAGGAATGGGAGGTGGATCATTCTACTGGAAGAAGGCTGCCTAGTCAACCTGGGCTGTGCTATGGGCCATCCCAGCTTTGTGATGAGGAATTCCTTCAGCAACCAGGTGCTGACCCAGATTGAGCTGTGGACCCACCCAAACAAGTACCCTGTGGGAGTGAATTTCCTTCCCAAGAAGCTGGAGGAAGCTGTGACTGAGGCCCATCTTGGCAAACTGAATGTAAAGCTAACCAAGCTGATGGAAAAACAGTCCTAGTACCTGAGCCTCCCCAGAGCGGGTCCCGTCAAACCTGACCACTACCGGTACTGAGTCCTGCCCAGCTCAAAGACTAAATGACTAACCACATTTTGTTGCCTTTCCAACTCTTCCAGCACAGAGTAATCAATGGTATTTAGAAACCAAATGATAAATAATCATACAAAAGCTTAAACCACATCACTAATAGTAAAAAAAAAATGCAAGTGAAAATAGCACTGAGGTTTTGCCTCAAGTAAAGCAAGGTCACGAAAATGATAAAAATGATGAGTTAATTAAATTGGATGGAAAGAGAAGCACACTAGTGTGGTCTTGGTGACTCTGTAAATTGATATAACCATTCTGGATATCATTTTACAATTATGTAAGAAATGTGACTAAACTATCTCAACCTTGTGACCCAGTGATTTGACCACTGTATTAGTGTTTGCTACGTGCAAGGCACTGTTCTAAGTGCTTTACAACCATTATCTCATTTGATCCTCACAACAGCTCTGGGACATAAGACTATTATTATCCCCCTTAGAGAAAAGAAAAATGAGGCAAACAGAGCTGTGATTTTCCCAAGGTTACACAGCTGTTAAGTTTCTGAGATTGGATTTGAATTCAGGTGTTCCTGACTTGACTCAGGGCTCCATCCAATGTACCACCTAGCTAAATTAGTGGAGGGGGTAGCCACAATGGTAAAATCAAGAACCAATGAAAACTAAAATACTAATATATTCCCTTGTTTTTTTATATTTTTATTTTAATAATTTATATAATTTATATTACATATTGTTTTGTATTCTAATGTTTCTATATTTCTTTATTTTATGTTCTTAAATAATCTGAGGACATTTTGTTTTTCAGGGAAATCATACCTATATGATACTGTTCAGGGAAATGGTACCTGTAGTATTTTCTTTCTTCTTTCTAGAACACTATCAAGCAGAGTAAACACTCAGTAATCTCTTGTTGATTGATATAGGGTTTATTTTACAAGGGTAATATTGGTCACTTTAGTGGACTAACTCTTGAGTTAGAAAAAAAAGATAGTCATTATTGGCTACAGCCTATAATATGTACATTAATTAAGTGTGTATGTTAATTAAGAAGTAAAATGCTGTCTGAGTATAACAGACTTAGAGTATTTTTGTTGGTTAGAGAATTAACAAGGGAACAGAAACAAACAAAAAAACTAGGATTTTGAACTGTTCTTCATTCATGGTGTATGATGACCCACTGAAGGAAAGAGAAAAACCCCAAAGAAACAAACACTTGTGGGAGTGGGAGGGAAAGGAGAGGGAGGGCATGATAGTTGTCTTCCAGGACTTGAAAGCCATTCATATGGACAAGGGATTAGAGTTGTTCTGCTTGAATCTGGAGGTCTAGGATGTGAGTAGAAATATGTAAGAGGCTAATTTTTACTTGACACAAGGAAAAACTTAGTGATTGGAGCCATCCAAAAATGGAATGAAGCTGGTGGGTCCCCCTTGCCCTGGAGATCATCAAATGAAGACTAAATGACTACTTGTCAGGGATGTTATAGGGCAGATCTTAATTAGGTAGGTCCAAATTGTATTGGTAGCCTAAAAGGTCCATTCCAACCCTGAGATCCCATTATTTTGTAAGATACTAGAAAGTTGTTCTAGTAGCTATTGGGCACATGGATAGAGTGCTGGGCCTGGAGTCAGGAAAACTCATCTTCCTGAGTTCAAATCTGGCCTCAGACACTTGCTAGTTATGTGAGCCTGGGCAAGTCATTTAACCCTCTTTGCATCAGTTTTCTCATCTGTAAAATAAACTGGAGAAATAAATAGCAAATCATTCTAGCTTCTTTCCAAATAGAGTCATGATGAATAGGACATGACTGAAAATGACTGACAATGTCACAGAAAGTAGTTCTATTAAGAAAATAAAAGGGAATGATAGATAATTCTCAAGATGTTAGTTATCTCACTTGGGGACTGTTACCATGAGTAACCCAGGAAACACTGATAGATGTTCTGGACTGAATGTCAATGTTTTGTTCCAAAGAAGACCTAACTTTTACATAATACAATATGCTATTTTTATTTCACCTATCTTTCTCTGAGCAGCAGGAGGGCAATGGAGGTTAGGGTACATTGTCAGATTTGGTCATTATGGGATGTATTTATTAATTACTACTCTTCATCACAAGGAACGATTCAGTTTGAAAAGCTGTCATCTGAAGCCAAGCCTCAAGTCTGAGGTCAGAATCAGGATGGCCTCAGTTAAAATCCTGTCATTGACATACACTAGCTATGTGACTTGGACAAGACATGTACTCTTCTGGTTCTGTGGTTTCCTTGTTTTAAAATAAGAGGGTTGGATCAGATGACCTTTAATAATTTAAACAAAATGACTATCAAAACCTTTCAATATACCACATTACCCTTGATAAGACTTGTTAAGACAAGAAACAGAGTCAAGATGGCAGAATAGAAGCAGGGACTTGCTTGGGTTTTCCCCCAAAAAAACACCCAAAATACCTATAAAAAAATGACTCTAAACAAATTCTACAGCAGCAGAAGCCACAAAATGACATAGTGAAACATATTTCTAGCCCAAGACAATCTGGAAGGCCAACAGGAAGGGTCTATTGCAATGGGATCAGAGTAAAGCAAGGCCAAGCTGCACCAGTACAGACGGGACAGGAGCAGGCCGCAAGGTGCTGAACTGCTGACAACTGCTGTGGTTTCCAAACTTCTTAACCCACAAAGGCCAAAGATAGCTTCAAAGGTCAATGAGAAAGCTCTCTCACCTGGGTGAGAGGGGAATGTGGCCTGGCCCCAGTCCCAAGGTGGCAGCAATCACTGCCTCAGCAGCCACTGCTTCTGCAGCTCATAGCCTACAGATGGTGGGGGAAGTCAGAGGCTGATCTGGGTTTCCATCTTGAGTGGTGGTCCTGGGGTGAGGAAGAATGCTGGTGTAGCAGAGTTGGTGGCAACTGTGGAGAGGGAACCCTACTTGCAGTTCCAGGACAGAAAAGATGTTTGTAGTTGCTCACAGACCAGAGTGCAGGTCAGGAGAGAATAAACACATTTCCTTTGGTCATACCGCTTTGGTGAAGTTGCTGGAGATATCTCTGAAAATAGCTGCACAAAACCTCTGAAATTTGGGGGAGTGCACATTACTTAACAAAGAGTTCAAAAGACAAATAATTGACTGGGAAAATGTCCAAAAGGGGGGAAAAATAAAACTATAGAATGTTACTTTCTTGGTGAAAAGGTATTCCATCCTTTTGGATGAGGAAGATCAAAGTATATAACTGGAAGAAGATCAAAGCATGCAACCAGAAGAAGATGGCAAGATCAAGGCTCCTGCATCCAAAGCCTCCAAGGAAAATATGAATTTGGTCTCAGACCATGGAAGAAATCAAAAAGGATTTTGAAAATCAAGTAAGAGAAGTAGAGGAAAAATTGGGAAGAGAAATGAAAGTGATGCAAGAAAATCATGAAAAATTAGTCAACAGCTTGCTTTTAAAGAACACCCAAAAGTTGCTGAAGAAAATAATACCTTAAAAATAGACTAACTCAAATGGCCAAATAGGTCCAAAAAGCCAAATAAGAGAGGAATGCCTTAAAAAGCAGGACTGACCAAATGGAAAAGGAGATTCAAAAGCTCATTAAAGAAAATAATTCCTTCAAAATTAGAATGGAGCAAATGGAAGCTAATGACTTATGAGATATCAAGAAATTATAAAACAAAACCAAAAGAATGAAAAAAAGTAGAAGAGAATGTGAAATATCTCACTGGAAAAACCACTGACCTGGAAAATAGATCCAGGAGAGAAAATTTTTAAATTATTGGTCTACATGAAAACCATGATAAAAAAAGAGCCTAGACATCCTCTTTCAAGAAGTTATCAAGGAAGCTACCCTGATATTCTAGGGGCTAAAATAGAAATGGAAAGAATCTACCTATCACTTCCTGAAAGAGACCCCAAAAAGAAAACTAAGAATATTGTATCCAAATTCCAGAGCTCCCAGGTTGAGGAGAAAATACTACAGTCAGAAAGAAACAATTCAGATATTGTGTAAATGCAATCAGGATAACACAGGATTTAGCAGTTTCTACACTAGGGAATTAGAGGGCTTGGAATACCATATTCCAGAGGTCAAAGGAGCTAGGATTAAAATCAAGAATCACCTACCCAGCAAAACTGAATATAATACTTCAGGGAAAAAATGGAATTTCAATGAAATAGAGGACTTCCAAGTATTCTTTTTGAAAAGACCAGAGCTGAAGAGAAAAATTGACTTTCAAATACAAGAATCAAGAGAAACATGAAAAGGCAAGCAGGAAAGAGAAGCCATAAGGGACTCATTAAAAGTTTGACTGTTTATATTCCTACATGGAAAGATGATATTTGTTACTTATGAGACCTTTCTCAGTATTAGGGTGAGCTGAATATGAAGGGAGAATATCTTTAAAAAATTAACTATTGAGAGGAACATACTAGGAGAGAGAGAAAGGGGCAGGTAGAATGTAGCAAATTATGTCACATAAAAGAGAAAAAAAGAGTTTTTACAATGGAGGGGGAAAAGGGAAAGGTGAAAGGAAATCAGTGAACCTTATTCTCATCGTATTTGGCATAAGGAAGGAGTAATACACATTCAGTTGGGTATGGAATTCTATCTTACCTTGCAGGAAGGCAGGGAGGAAGGGAATAGGAGAGGAAGGGTAATAGAAGGGCTGCCAGATTGGGGGAAGGGATGATCAGAAGCAAACACTATTGTGGGGGAACAGGTCAAGGGAGAGAATGGAATAAATGGAAGACTGGACAGGATAGAGGGAAAGGTGGTTAGTCGTTCACAACATGACTGTTAAGGAAGTGTTTTGCATGGCTACACATCTATGACCAACATCAAATTGCTTACTTTCTCAGTGACAGTGGATGGAGAGGGAGAGAATGTAAAACTCAAAATTTTAAAAATGAATGCTAAAAATTGTTTTTGCATGCAACTGGGAAATGAGATGTACAGGCAATTGGGTATAGAAATTTATCTTGCCCTACAGGAAAGTAGAGGGAAGGAGGATGGGAGAAGGCAGGGGTGATAAAAGGGAGGACAGATTGGGGGAAGGAGTGGATGGGGTGCAAGCTATCCTGGTGTGGAGAGATGAGGAGAGAATTTGGAATTCAAAATCTTTTGGAAGTGAATGTTGAAAACTGAAAATAAATTATATAATAATAATAAAAAAAGATTTGTTAAGACAGTTGCAAACTTTCAGCGGTGGAAAAGTGTTTCTTCACCAGCAATTTTACTACAGTAATGAAATCATGGATCTGACCAAACCCTCCTCCCCACTCCCACTTCACCCCTGCCCAAGAACAGCTAAAGAACAAAAACAAACCCCAAACTTTAACTATTTGTGTCCCTTCAAGCTCTGTTATATGGACTAGTATTACGAAATTTTCCTAACTTCAACTTTCCTGCCCCTTGCCTTTAATCAAAGTCATTATTCTGTGTTTACAATTGATCCTGGGAGCCAAGAAGAACACTTTGAATTAAATAAGGAGACGTTGCTAGGTTGGAGAGACATTTCAGCTCTGTAGGGATCAGATGAGTACTATTAAGGAATAAAGGAGAAAGCTAGAGATAGATGGAAGAGTGAGAAAAAAGAAAGAAAATGGAAGAAAAGATTTGGGAGGGGACTCTGAAATATAAGGAAGTAACAGAAAGTAATTCCTTGAGCAAACACAGCTTTCAGAAAGCTCTATTCCTCTGTGTCATATGTGAGTGCTCATTTCAGCAAAGCACATTTTTAGTCCCCATATTTTTTCAAAACTGTTGACTTTCAGAAAATAGCCTCTGAATTTATCTGAATTTACATGCTAGAGTAATATGTAAGATTTTCTGTTTAGGTGAATCTGGATTAGGTCACTTAGGATTCAAAGTGTTCACTTACCCCTCATGATGCTTGGGAGGATAAGGACTTTGAACATCCAGCTTCCCTAGTGATTCCAGTCCCGTTATTTTACTTGAATTACTCTCACTTATGAAATTCACCTCTACTTCAGTTATAGGCTACTACAGCTAAGTATCTTAGGTCTACTAGGCTTTATACAGTCTTCAAAGAATAATGTTTTGCTAGCCACATTTCACTGATGATTGCTTGGGGATTGTTTTTAAAACAATCATCCCCCAATGTTTGTTACCTCAGAACAAACTTTGCCTCAGAGCTTTGCTTTATGCCTTGTTGATTTAGTTAATAATTAATCCTTATGTAGGATGTACTCGCTAATGACTTGGATGATTCTGCAGTTTCTGTGGCTTGTGGCTTGAGAATTTATTTTGCTCCTTTTAAGCATCTTGCCCTTCTTGACCTCAGTGGCCTTTATGGGTTTGAAAATCCTAACCATAATCCTCTATAGGGATTTACCTAGGTGTCTATTATGGTCTGTAATCTGAGATACAGCTTCCAATATTCACAATGGGGAAAGGTTAAGCCCGCCTGTCTTTGTTCCTGGGTAAAAAAGTCCACAAAGTGTTAGTGTAGACAGGGAGCAGATTGAAATCACCAGTAACTTCAATCAAAGCCTAAGCTTTTGTCTATGCCAGAAAAGAACCTCTGTGATGGGGGCGAGGAGGGGGTGGAGAGCTGTTTCCAGCCAAAAAAATGAGCAATGTTTTTTTTTTTAACTCTTGAACAGCAAAATCAGAATTCTTTTCCTTCCATGCATCACATGCCACAAAATTCCCAAAATCACTGAATTTGGCATTGACAATCGGAAGGAACCTTGGCAGCCATATAGTTCAATTAATATAGGATCAAAATTCCTATTATGACATACCTGACAAGTCTAGCCTTGTTCAATTCAATTCAACGCAGACTTAGTCAACTCAATTCCACTGGACAAAGCACTGATTATGGGCTTACTATGTACTATGCAATAGGACAGGCAGTGAAGAAACAAAAATGAAAATGAAAATACCTGCTGCCTTCAAGGAGTTTACAGGGCAGCTAGAGAGGTACAATGGACAGAATGCTAGACTTGGGGTCAGAAAGTTCTAAGTTCAAATCCTGCCAAAGAAACTTATTAGCTTCATCACCCTAGGCAAACCATTTAACCTCTTTTAACTTCAGTTTCCTTATTTGTAAAACTGGGATAATAATATCTAATTTACAGGGTTATTGTCAGGATTAAATAAAACAACATAGACAAAGCACTTCAAATCTTAAGTCACTATGTAAATAGATAATATTCTTCTATTGCAGAATACTGATAGTGGAGGTTGGGGTAGGGATGTTCACAAAAAAGTAAATACAAAATTTATGCTAGGGAAATATTTTAAAGTAGTTTTTGGGAAGAGGGAAAATAGATACATTGGTACTTAGGGGAGTCAGGAAAGGACTTGTGAGGAAGGAGACCTTGCCCCAAGCCTTGAATGAATCTAGGTAAGGGAAGAGGCAGAAGGGAAGAGAAGGAGCATGCCAGAATGGAAAGAGAAAGGAATAGGTATTTATACAGCACCTTCTATGCTAGGCCCATCATAAATGTGGATCCTCAAACCATCCCTGTGCTTTAGGTGCACTGATTGTGTTACAGTTGAGGAAATTGAGGCAAACAGAGGTTAAGTGACTTGCCCAGGGGTGCTCTGAGGCTGGATATAAATTCAGGTTTTCCTGACTCTGGATGGAGAGTTCGGTGGACTGCCATGTAGCTGTCTGGGGACTGCCTAAGTTAAAGCAGAGGGAGCGAAGTCCACAGACTAATGTGACTGGAGCGCCAAAATAGCAGAGGGGACTTAATAGCTAATTATCTTTCTCATATTCTTGAAGTTGCTGTCCTTTTTCCTCACATTTTAGCATGGACCTCCTGCCTTAAGCACAAATATAATATGTTTTTTGGTTGTTCGGTTGTTTTTCAATCGTGATTGACACTTTATGACCCCATTTGGGGTTTTTGTGGCAGAAATACTGGAATGGTTTGCCATTTCCTTCACCTGTTCATTCTACAGATGAGGAACTGAGGCAATAGGATTAAATGACTTGCCCAGGGTCACACAGCTAGAAAGTGTCTGGGGCCAGATTTCAGCTTAGGAAGATGACACTTCCTGGCTCCAGGCCTGTTACTCTATCTACTGTGCCACCTAGCTGCCTTTTGCACAAATATATTATGATAGCTGCTAATGTGTATGCCCATCATCAGGCCCTGACGTGTATTTTAGCCTTCTCATCTCTGATTAGTGTCCCTTCCTTTCCTCTCTCAGTCTGAGCCTACCCCGACAACCCGTCCCCCCTTCTACATACATGGTGGTGGGGCCTCAGCCTGTCCTAGAACAGTAGAATGTTAGCTCTTATGATTAGGGCCACAGAGGGTCAAGGATACTCAGAAAACGCCACAGAAACAGGACAAAATGGAACCAAAAGATGCACTTCTCAAGCTCCTGACCAAACACCAAAACAGAACTGGCTTTGAGGAAGTCTTTCCTTGGGTGGAGGAGGAATGGGCAGGGAGAGAGGATGATGACAAAATCACTATCTCCCCCATTGACATCAGCAACACTATGGAGGTCAGTCAGTCAATCACCAGGTGACCCTTTCCCTTTCTCACTTCCTACTAGAGTGGAAAAGAGTAGGAATGCTTGGCACACACCCGAAAGGTTATTGTTGTTGCTTATGATAAATTAGAGGGAAAAAACTGATCATTGATTTTTTTAACTTCTCTTCTAAGTCTTAGCAGTGTAGTCTCTTTGCTATATAGTTTAGGACTAAGTGAGGAATGTTGAGGAGCCACTGCCCTCCAAATCTTCCACTGCTCACCTTGTCTGTGGTTGTCTTTTTTGTTTCCATATTGCCACATAGGATTTATTTCACAAGCAAACAAGCTTAGACCAGTCAGGTGCAAATGGGTGAGAGGCTATCTGGTCGACCCACTTTTTCATAATCAGTTGCAAATTCATGTGTGTTGACACCCATGCTTCTCCAAACCACTTGTAAGCACATGCCTCTCTGATGTGTAGCTCTTTTAATAGTGCAGTGAATATTCTGTGGGAATTCCCCAAGGGGCCAGCTGTTATTCTACATCGTTTGGCATCCAGTGGGTGAAGCAGGAGTGTCCCAATCACAGTTTGCAGTTAAATTACTAAATTCGATATAGTTGTTGAAGGAGTGTGTGTATGTGTGTGTGCGTGTGTGTGTGTATGTGTGTGTGTGTGTGTGTGTGTAGTGATAGAGAGAGACAGAGACAGAGTGATGGAGACAGAGAGATAGAATGAGAAAGAAAGATAGAGAATCAGAGGCAGATACAGACAAAAGAAAGGAGAGGGAAGAGACAGAGAATAGGAAAATCTACAGCAAAGATCTGAGGTGGGAAAAGATCATTTTACTCAAGTGCTATCTATGAGAAAACTCACCTTCTGTAAATAAGTATTTTTCCAGCATGCCCTAAATTCTCATTTCTCACTCTAACTTCCCCAAGCACATTTAGGCAATCACAACATTCCACACTGGCTACAATGTGCTAATTAATAGCTAACTTAGATTTTCCCAGAGGTAAAGTCATACATACATCCTCCTAAATAAAAAGCAACCTCACAAATCTTTCTTTTTCTTCTAATTGTCATAAAAAAATTTAGAATCAAAGTCTGTTGAATTATTTAGAAATCTCTTAATGGTGTAAATATTGTTAGTGCCACAATAAATATTTTCAGCTTGGTCTGGAGATGATCAGCTGAGGATCTGTTGTTTGTAGGACTTAAATTAAGATCTATTTAAGGCTGCCTGCTGGCCACAAAATAATTACTTAGACTTGCTAATGCCCGAGTCTGTTAGATTTAACTGGAAGGAGAGTTTTCGTTTTCTTAAGTTGGAAAACATGATTTTTCTTAGAGAAATTTCATTGTGGTTGAAACATATTAGAGGGGATTACGGTAGAATTGAAAAGGTTGAAAATTTTAATTAATCTATTTTTTTTATTCACAATTGCTTTCCTATTGAAAAGTCTGTAACTATAACAAGACAGATCAAGGCCACATTTACACAGAATATTTCAACATATATTCTATTTTTGGGGGGAAAGGGAGGTAATCAACGTTAAGTTACTTGCTCAAGGTCACACAGCTAGTTTAATGTACATTTTCTTACTGTTTTCAATGTAGAGAATGCCTAAACTTATTTCTTCTTTTGGGACATTTTCATATTAGAAGTAAAGAAAAATCAGTGGTCAAATACAGACATTAAACTTTCTAGAGAGGGAGGATCCTGGGGATTCTCTACTTATGCCAGATTCTAAGCCAGAAATAAAAAGCTAACAAACACTCTTGTATTCATGAAACACCTTTTCTCAAAGATTCCCCCATCTTACACAAGCTCCCAGAAACAACTATTGTTTATGTGTTTTATAAATGACATGGAGTATTTTCAGATCAAATAATCTGGTCAATCAACTTTTATTTAAAAATAAACATGCATCACATAACACATACCCTCTTAAAAGTTAGAAGTTCTATTATTTTTAGTGTGTATTTTAAAGTTACATTTTGAGCATGAACTAACTTGTGTTATTAACCACTCCTTGAAAGAATGTTAGCACTTTCTCTAGAGTCAAATATCTAGAGTCCACCTCTGATTCTCTAGAGTCCATCTCTGATGCATAATATTTCTGTGACTTTGTCAAGGTACATAATCTTTATGGACTTCAGTTTCCTCACCTGCAAAATGAAGTGGCAGATTCAATGACCTCTGACGTCCCTTTCAATTCCAGTTCTTTGATTCTGTGAATCCAATGCCTCTTCCTTTTTCCACCCCCATCCCACCCCAACTCCCACATATGCTACATCTGATCAGAATTTTGTGTCTGTGTTTAAGAGGGGAGAAAAAAGGCATCCTTCAGCCCCATTTAATATAAATGTCTGAGAACTTATGTGGTATACCCAGTAGCTTTGATCTCTCTAACCTCCAGATGAAGAAGCTTTGTCAGAAGGAAGTTTAGAGGATGTGAGATAATGGCTGTGCAGATGGTTTTGTGTTGACAGATTTGGAAGTGACCATATTTTTTCCAGTAAATTTCAAGTGAAGGTGTGATCTTGTGAATCTGACCTCATCTTATAAGGTACATATTTACATAAATTGAGAATTATAAATCCTGACAGATTCTACAATATTTATAACTTTCCAGAAAAAGCCTCCATGGGTTTGCACAATTTCATGTTTGACTTACTAGATATATTTAAGAGAGCTTAAATAATAATAAAGCGGGTGATATATTTGTCCTGGAATGGAATCTTATCCCCTCCCTTTGTTTTATTTTGAAGAAGATACCTATAAATAGTAATAAAGAAAGGAGAACTGGGAATACCAAACTGAAATTTAAGACAGAGGTGCTGAATCATTCCCATTGCCACCAATGGCTTGAATGTATTCATTCTTAACACTGGCATTTTCCCCTCTAAATAGCATGTCCCTCTCTCAACACTGCTCCACTTCAATAATATCAGACTCTCCTAGACATGTTGTTGCCAGTTTTAGGATTTAAATGTATTTATCTAAGCAGGAATGAGGGAGTTGCCTCCAGGGAGGCCAGAGAAAAGGCTTTCAATGTTCTTCCATTCCAAAGGGATAAGCTTGTGACTAAGTGCCAATGTCCAAGGTGTAAATTAATTATTGGAGCCCCAACTCATCACCCTGCCATGATGATGGAAATGCTTCTACTCCTGTAGTGGAGAGGAAACATAATTGTGATTCTAAGAAAAAGAGAAAAGAACAATAACACAGGGTGGGTTCTCCTTCCTATCCATATTTATAATTAACTAGTAGAGGGTAGGAGAGTGATGGGACACTAGACACATTAATGGGTAGTAGCTGACTTTAAATCATGCCATTTATTTCTTCTAAAAAAAAAAACACCAAGAACAAATCAAAACTAGAAGCCACTAAGTTTCTGGCTATTAATCTATTGATGAAAGCTAAGAACAGTCATTTAGAACATTGAGGCTTGCTAAGGTAAACCAGCCAGATGTGATATCCTGCCTTTTGGTCAATCCAGGATGAAGTAGCTTTTATGAGAAGGGAGTATACAAGTACATGCATCAGTAAGTCAAGAATGTTGAATAATTTACGTTCACCTTTCCATAGAGGACAAACAAGCAGCTGGATGTTCTTATCATTGGTAATATTTTTCTCTTAGCTGATAGCTCTGATCTTTTCCTACCTCAGCAGCCTTCTAGACTGGGATTCAGGCTGGTCAATGGAAAGTGCATCTATTTGGAACTCAAAGGCCCTACCCCTGGACCTAACTACAAGGGTGATTCTGAACCCTCTCCAAGGCTCAGTTTCCTCATTCATTGTATAAGTGGCTTCTAAACCCTCTTCCATGATCAGAAACCTGATGAAGGAGGGGAAACCTAATAAGTAGGAACAAGTTAAAGTCTTTGCTAACATTCTTTGAGGCAGATACCTCAATCAAATGGCAGACTTTATAATGGACTTCATTGCCAGTGGTATAGTGGTAAACAAAGTAAATGTTTTAAAAGAGGTCGTTATTCCATAAAAAATGGAAACCCAGTAAGAATGATAGATTTAAGTCAAGGGGGGAAGAAACATGAAAACATCATTGGGAGCCTTGTCTCCTAAGTAGCCCACAGGTATTTTGTAGATTATTAATTTGAAAATAGCTGCAACAAAATTGACACCCTCTCTGTGTCTCTGTCTCTGTCTCTCTTTCCTTCTCTCTGTCTCTTGATATTATATATGATGTATGTGTATATCTATTTTATCTATCTGTATCAATATCTATATCTATCTATCTATCTATCTATCTATCTATCTATCTATCTATCTAATCTGCTTCCTTTCCCCTTGTTCTAATAAACTATGCTCTTGAAGAATTTACTTGACACAGAAAGAAATGTTCCTTCCTTTGTGGTAGTATCTTTCTAAAAGGAATCAGAGCTATCCAACCATTAGACAGTTGTTCAGTGTCTTGGTGCTCCTGTGACCAAATTATGAGTCAAACACATTTGTGTTTGATAATGATGATAAATGAGTTGTTTTCTTCCCTTAAATCCTCCTGTATGGGGGAGGGGGAAATAAGGAAAATGTGATCTGTCCATTTTTTTCTTAATAAGTAGGAGGATCTAGTTAGGGCAAATAAAGACATTCAACTGCAAATGTTTTTTTTTTTCTTTTTTTCTTTTTTTTTTTCTTTTTTTTATGGTAGTCTTGCTCAGCAACAATAGGCCAGAAGTGCTTATGTCAAAGCCGTGTTATGTTGTGCTCCACTCCCCATGTCCCCCTGGTAAAGCTATTTTGTTCTTCTTTCATAGGGCAACCCCTACATGTGCAATAATGAATGTGATGCAAGTACCCCTGAGCTGGCACATCCCCCTGAGCTGATGTTTGATTTTGAAGGAAGACATCCCTCCACATTTTGGCAGTCTGCTACTTGGAAGGAATACCCCAAGCCTCTCCAGGTTAACATTACTCTGTCTTGGAGCAAAACCATTGAACTCACAGATAACATAGTTATTACCTTTGAATCTGGGCGTCCAGACCAAATGATCCTGGAGAAATCGCTTGATTATGGACGGACATGGCAGCCCTACCAGTATTATGCCACAGACTGCCTAGATGCTTTCCACATGGATCCTAAATCCGTGAAGGACTTATCGCAACACAAAATATTAGAAATCATTTGCACAGAAGAGTACTCCACGGGGTACATGACAAATAGCAAAATAATCCACTTTGAAATCAAAGATAGGTTTGCATTTTTTGCCGGACCCCGGCTTCGCAACATGGCTTCCCTGTATGGACAGCTGGATACCACCAAGAAACTCAAAGATTTCTTTACCATCACAGACCTGAGGATAAGACTACTGAGGCCAGCCACTGGGGAAATATTTGTAGATGAGCAACACCTGGCCCGCTACTTTTATGCAATCTCAGACATAAAGGTATATGGAAGGTAAGAGAATAACTGACTTGAATGGGTCCGTCTCTTCCAGATAGCATGGCACAATGACAGTGATCAATTTCTTCCAAAATGTTTTTCTAGCTGCCTCAAAGTTAGCTTCTGAATGCATTTAAGACACTTCTAATTCAGTGAGACTATTTAAACCAAACCCTTCAATCACTAAGCCTGACAGATTTTTGGAGCTTTTAAAACAGGACAAAGAAAAGCACACATGGAGAGAATATCTCACAAAAGACAAAGAATTTTCTTGTCTCAGAAGATTGTTTAGACATTTAAGGCAGTAAAGTCCAGGAGATGGGGCCAATTGGTCTACAATGAAATAATGCTTAAAATAAAGGGCTTGGATGGTAGGCAGATATTTAGAGTATAAGATCTGTTTTCAAGTCATGAAATAATGCATAAGAAAGTATCATATATTTTTCTTGTTCCCTGCCCTTATTCATATATATATATGTATGTATATTGAAAACACAGGAAATAAGAATAGCCTTTCCTCACATTTTATCTCTCATTTAAGATACATTTTAAAAAGTGGAGTAAAAATCATGTAGGAAAAAGGAATGTGTTTATTGTATAAGGAATGGATGTTGTAATTCTCTGGTTTAATTGTGTGATTGCCTTGATCTATTTCTGAGGTTTTTAATGTATTGAATTTGAGATTCATTCTCTCTTATAGGAGAAATTTAAGCATACTAACTAGATCACAGACTGAGCAGATATGGTTTCTTCCAAGTTATTTATTTACTTTACTTTAAAGGAGATTTTTTATAGTTCTTTTGAGAGCCAACCAAGTAATCTGTCTATAATAGGACCCCAAAATTTTGGTTAAAGAAGGTTAGCAATAATAACAATGATTAGAGCCCCACTACCCACCAAAGAGATTCCTTATTTCTTTGTTTCTTTGTGTTTATTCATTTATTCTTCCATTCGTTTATTTATTTATTTTTGTGAGCAGAATGCCAATTAAACAAGGGTAAAAGCATGAGGTAGGTGTGGCTAAGGAAATGAAGGGTAGACTCAAAGTATGGCATTATAAAAGAAAAAAAAGGAGTCAGGTTGTGATGGGAGCATACCTGTGATCTGTGCTACCAGGGAGGTTGTGAAGCTGGCAGATCCTTTGAGCTAGGGTGTTTTGAGTTACTGCTTGGTTAAGTGGATTGGATGTTGGAACTAAGGATAGCAATTACCTATGGGGAGCCCCCAGGAGTGAGGAGTCATCAGGCTATACAAGAAGGAGTGAATCCATCCATCCAGGTCAGAAATAGAGCAGGTCATAGCTGTAATAGCGGTGCCAATCAGTAGTGGGGTCAGGCCCTCCCATCAATGACTAATATTCTTTCAATATAAGTGAGATAAAGAGACCCAGTCTCCTTATGCAAAAGGAAAAAAAAGATAAGAAAAAATAAAGGAAACTTTCAAAGGCAAAAAGATAGTGTTATTTTAAATATTAGAATATTAGATCAGGGGCAAACTACAACTCTTTGATGCCAGCTTTTGTACAAGCTTCAAACTAAGATTTTTAAAAATGTTTTTCAATAAAGTTTTATTATATTTAAAAATGTAAAAAGTATTCTTAGTTGACTTGTCCTTATAAAAACAGATGGAAAGTCAGATTTGGCCCTTGGGCTGTAGTTTATTACCACTTGTATTAGAGAAAGTATAAAGACAGGCAAAGGAAATATATTGATATATATTGTTTATATCAAGCCCTTGAAACAAGGGGTATAAAATACAGTAAAAGAAACACTAACTCCAGAATCAGAGGAACTGAATTCAAATTCTTCCTCTACTGATTACCATCTGTTACCTTGGGAAAATCATTTCATCTTCCCAGGCCTCAATTTTCTCCTCTGTAAAAGGAGGGATTTGGACTAGATGGCCTCCAAGTTTCCTTCCAAGTTTCGATCTTTGAGTTCTTTTTAATTAGAGTAGCTCCTAGTTGTCTCTTTGGTCAAACCAGAGTATGGTTGGAAATCACTGACCAAGAGAAATGAGGTTCTTGTCATCTTCCTAGCTTTGCTCTTGAGTATGCCTAGTCATTCTAGTATGATGGAATACCTATATTTAAAGGATCTGTTGGTAGAGACAATATTTTTATTTGTGTGCCAGATCAAGCGCCTTTCTCCTGAATGGACATCATGCTAGAGGGAAAATATTGGAATGGGCCTACATTGAGGGTGGTTACAGTTGAATAATGACCAAGAGTTAATATGGGGTTTGGCATTCCATCATCTGTTCACTTTTATCAGAGACTCCTGTCTAATACTGTAGAGTTGAGAATCAATAGCACTAGAAATATTTTCTAGGCTCCTGAAAATTTATGGGTGGAAAAATTCCTCAAAGTCAGATAAATTCTAAAATCAAGTATCCTTTTTTTTAAATTTATAGAATAATGACAATAATATAAATAAATGAGTGAATAAGAAATCATACATTAAACACTTACTGCATTTCAGGCACTGTGCTAAGACCTGAGGATACAAATAAAACCCAGAAAAACAGGGATAGAAGGACCCAGTATGCTATGGCCCATGGGGTCACAAAGAATTTGATACAACTGAATGACTTAACAACCAGAAAACTCAAGTAATGTACATAGCAATGATGTCTGAGGTACCAGGGGCAGAATGCACAATCCATTCAGAGGTGGATAAGGAACCAAGTCAAAGCATAGGTGGCTTGGTCTTAAAATGGCTGAGAAGTGCATATCACTGCATATTAATGGCCTGATGAGGAGTTCCACATGGTTATGACAAAGTTGGGAGACAGGGTCTAAATCATTGGTATCAAAGTCAAATAGAAACAGGAGCCATTAAACCATACCTAAGGATATCTCATGGCAGCATTCTGATAGAAAGTCACATGTTAACATTATCTATGTTTTGCTGTATTTTTATTTATCATGTTAAATATTTCCTAATTACAATTTTATCTTGTTTGGATCTCACTCAGGGATGTTGCTGGCTGTTGTGGTCTTGATGATTGTAAAGCAGGGAAGCTGGGATTCAAAATGGGTTGATTGCCTGGATAGGTGTGACCAATGCATTGATGTCAAAGGTGTATCTCTAGTACAGAATTTCTTAACATTTCTTTCTGTCTTAGACCCTTTTGGAAGGTGGGTAAAGCCTATGAAACCATTCTTAGAATGTTTAAATACATAAAATGACATAAACCACATATAAATGAAAATAATTGTATTGAAATATAGTTTGTGTATATGTGTATGTATATATATATATGTGTGTGTGTGTGTATGAATATATATATATGTATATATTTCATGATTCCAAGCTTAAGCCCATGACTCCCCTTTTTAGGAGCTGTGAATTATGTCTTTGACACCTGTGCTCTTGAAGCTGAGTTCATTTTCACCTTGACTCTGTATATATTTGTGGGAAAAGGTGTCTCCGAGTCTAGTAGGAAAGGGTGATGTTTTGTATAACCATTCTAGCTTAGTAAATACCCATTTCTAAAAGTTAATTGTCTGGCTAATTGGTATCCACTGATAATCAATGGGAGAAGTGCACCAGTAGGGAATGACAGAAAACCACCCCGCACACCACCTTGGGTTATTTGCCGAACCCAGAATGGTAAATGGAGAAGTTGCCCTCTGCAGACACAACTTCCCGTTATGAAAGGTTTGTTGTAGTAGCCCTAGAGAATTTACTCATTTGTCTCTATGTTTCATTTGCTTGTTTGTTTTTCTTTTTTTTGAATATAAGCCCTTGAGGACAGGGCCAATTTCATTTCTGACTTGTTTATTTGCACATAGTATACTTGCTGGTTCAGTCATTTCAGTTGTGTCCAACTTTTCATGACCTCATTTTTGGGTTTTCTTGGCCAAGATAGTGGAGTGGTTTGTCATTTCCTTTTCCAGCTCATTTTACAGATGATGAAACTGAGCAAATATGGTTAAGGGACTTGCCCCAGGCTCACACAGTTAATAAGTATCAAGGCCAGACACATCAAGATGTGTCTTCCTTACTCCACACTCAACACTCTATCTACTGCGCTACCTAACTGCCCAAATAAAAGTCAGACTAAGATTTGAATTTCAGATCACTGGGTTATGGATCCAGAGTGCTAATCACTACACCATGGGACCATTGCATAGTAAGCTCCCTGGTACGTTATACGCTTAATAAAAATTTATTGATTTGAATTACCCACTTTATCAGGGTAAAGAGCATACAGAAAAGTACAGTCAGGAATAATGAAGACATATTTGTATGACCATAGGCAAGTCATTTAGTCTAGGCATTTTCACACCAAAAATGGAATGACAAGTTAGTAACAAAAGCTGATACCTACAAAAATTTATCAGGCCTCAACTGTTCCACCAGTTCTCATTTATCTTCTTTTAAAAGGATAATCCTGTGGATTGTAATTCAAATATACTATGTAATTTTTGTGTTTTTAATGAATTTATAATTCGTCAAACTAGTTATTTAGGATACAATTTCAAAATATTTTTATGTGACTTCCATTTTTGTCTTACCCAAGATCATCATATAACATGAGTTTGGATTGTTACAATGTGTCTTATACTTCACCCTTTCCCTGTATCCTTCCCTGTTGTGATGGACCTCCACCACCATTAATACAATGGCTCCCCTCTTCATCTATGACTCCCCTCCCTCATCTTTATTCTTCACTAGCTACCTGAGAAATGCTGAGGTAACAATTAGTCAGTAGATGAAATTCTGGTGTAACTGAGTCCTTGAACTTTTATGTGGTCCCACTCAGTTACTTGCAAAGTGAGTTAAAACTTTAACTAGAAAGTACCTCAGAGATTATCTAGATCAGGGGTGGAGAATCTGTGGCCTCAAGGACACCTGTGGTCCTCTAAGTTCTCAATTATGGACTTTTGATTGAATCTTTGTAAAGTTTGTATTCAAAGGGCTGCACTTGAGGACCTAGAAGGTCACATGTGGCCTTGAAGTCACAGGTTCTCTCCACCCCTGATCTAAGTTTTTAGATGAGGAAAGTGAGACCCAAAGAAGCTGATCAAGTCAAGCCAACAAGTATTTATTAAGTGCTTACTTTGTGCTAGGCACTGAAAATATAATATAAGCAAAAAGAAACAGTCCCTACCTTCAAAGAACTTACAATCTAATGAGGAAAGGAAATACTTAAAGGAAATTGAAAAGGGTAAGGGAGGTATCTGGAGAGACGGAAGCAAAGTCAAGGGAGAAAATGAAGGATGGTGTGAAGGATGTTTGTTCTAGGATATTCTAAAAATGGAGGTTCATTCTGGGAGGAACTCACCAGTGAGAGAAGGGGGTGACAAGGTTTCTGGGCTCTTACAGGATAAGAAGGTCACATGTACTTGGGGAACTTCCAGAGTGAGAAGGGAGCTGAGGTGTGGTGGTAAAGCCTGAAGAGTGAGAAACTGACCTGGTACAATGTTAAAGCTAAAAGATCTTCCCTGCCCATTAATGGGCCTCAGGGGGAACCCATTAAGAGAAGCTTGATTATAGGGAGATTGTTTTGTAGGAAGTTCCACACAGTTTGTTAATTGTTAATGAGGCATTGGGTCACCTGGGTCGTAATACTGTCTAGCTCTGAAAAGTGTATGTATACTCTGATGTGAGGTTTTGCTTTGGGAGGAGCTTGGAAGAAGATTCACTTGCCAAAGGAGACTCTGAGTAACTGCTAAAGAGCTCCCTTCCAAGCTTTGAAAACCCAGATGTCTGTTCTTCTCTCTCTGATAACTATGTATGGTCAGACAGTTGGATCTGTCTGTTGATCTGTGATATATGTATTGCTTATGGTCAGACAGAAGCCCTGTCTATTGGTCTTTATTTCTCTGCTTTTATTTTCTCTATTAGTATATGTGATTAAAGACGATTGTTGATCCCTCAAAAGTTGCTTTTCTTTTAGAAAAGCAAATCTAAGAACCTGTGCTAGCAGGCCATCCTAGATGTGTCAGGGTGCTTGCCACTAAACCTGAGGGAAGAAATACAGGAGAACTGCCCTGGGTCTTTCCACAAAATGGAGGTTCTGGAAACAACTCACTAATGGGAGAAGGAACTTTGTTCTATTACAGGAGTACTTATTCTTCTGGGGTTTGGGGTATAGAAAGATATATACTCAACTAAGTATAATATAGTTTGTCATGATGGGGCAAAGGAGAGAAACAGATAGCACTCTAGCAAAATTAGAAAAAAGGAAGAATTTCAGCTGGGGGCATCAGGAAAGATTTCAAAGAATAGCCCCAACCTGAGTGAAACCTTAAAGAAAGTTAAAGTTTTTGAGACTTAATAAAGAGGAGTGCATCCTAAGCTTAGGGGACTTCTCTGTGAGTGAGCAGAGAAGGGAGATGGAAAATCTAGTCTCAAGATAAACATGTTTGAGTTCTATTTCTAAATAGAATAAGTGAAAGGATAAAATGTGAAGTAGGACTTGAAAAGTAGGTTATAGTCAGATTGTGGCAAATCACACTCAAGAGATGGGAAGGTTGACAATATCCTTGAACCTGGAGTTTCTAAGCCCTACTTTTTGTCTAGCACTTTTGACCTACCTTTCTTTTCCAAGAGTCTTTCACAGGTGACTGACTACCTCACATCACCCACTGTTTCAGGTCAGCCTTAGGCATGCCTCAACTCTTTATTTCCCCACCATATTCTCAACACCCTCCACAGTTGCCTTACCACTGGGTATACAGGATGTTCATGGAGTACCAGTATCTCTGGTATGAGGACTTGCCAAGCTCTTTTCAAGACTGCTCAATCTGTATTTGGTGCCCACCTTCCCCCAACTCTCACCTATGACTCCAAGAAACTAACATATGCAACAGACATATCCTGGTAAATGATTTTAGCAGATGGGTGAAACTAGGTTGAGATTGACCCACAGGCCTCAGATCCATCACCAAGGTAGGGGGATGTCTACACTAAGCATGTGAAGATTTTCCCCAGGCAGAATGGGCAAATCAGAAAAAAATTGTTTCAATGATCACAAAAGCAGCGGAAGCAGTCATTGTAGAGTGCTTGGAACTTGGTCAAGTATCAAAGACACCAAGATGCCACTGCATCCCAGGCCACTGCCAGTTGTCGTGACTTTTGTCCTATCACTGCACTTCTGTGACTTGGAGAGTAAGACTGAACACTTTGTACAACTGTGCCTTACTTAAATCAAATTCACATGCATGTCAAGACATCACTCATGATGGTATTGGTCCTATTTGAAAAGGAAGGATGAACACCAACCACTGGGACAAGAGATCATATCATGGCTGTTTTAACCCCTTAATTTCTGGAACTTTCTCTTCTAGACTGACTTTCCTATTTCACGTCAGTCCTTTCTATGCTTTATTTCTCTATCTACTGCCCCAAACATCTTGTGTCATCGAGTCCACCCCACCCAGCTCCATCAACCATGATCAAATTAGTTCTATCATTTTTCTTGGAATGAGTGTATTAATCTGTTCCCCACCACAAGAACTTTGTGGGACAAAGGCCTCCTCCATGCAAACAGTTTCAGGATATGTTGTTGAAGGCAGATGCTGTCTTTGTCCTAATCATTTAGGACAGTGTGTGGAACATAGCATTTAATCTAATGAGTGGTTTTTAACTTAAAAAATGTAATTCGTTTGTTCATTCCTGTCCATTCGTTCATCTCCTTTGTATGCGTAGAAATATCCTTTGCCATTTTATATTTCTGGGGGTGGGGAGGCAGGAAATATCCTTTTCTTCCTACCCCTCCACTTCCTTCTCCTCTTCCTCTTCTTCTCTTCATCCTCTTCCTGTCCTCATAATCTTTTTCTCTTTCTCCTCCTCCTTTTCCTCATCCCCTTTCCCTTTTTCCTCCTCTTCCTTCTTCTTCTTTTAAAATTCATAAGTATATGTACAGAATATTGATGGGTTACTACTATCCTTTATCAGTAATTAATTGGTGCACTTAGATATGTCTTTAGAAGTGTTCATGAGGTCAGTATCCCTGGTACAGGAACCCAATATTTGTAGCTTATATTTATAGGATACTTTGAGGTTAGCAAAACATTTTATATACATTATTTCAAGTAGTTTTATTATTATCATTTTACATGTTAGAAAACTGAGGCTTGGAAGATCTATGTGATCCCCTCAAAAGTCACACAGTTAGGAAACATTACAGGAGGAATTTGAATGCCAGTCATTCTGGCCATGAGGAAAGTCTACTATCTACTTTCTCTCATTGTTTGCAAAAGATTTATATGTATTTTTGGTTTGACTCATGAGCAAATATTGAATGACATAAAGATAAAATATCTGATGGAAGTCTGTTTTTGAAGAGGTCACCTTGTCTCTTCGTAAATACTAAAACCCTTGCTAAATGCTAGATTGGAGGGAGGCAGAATGACACAGTGAAAAGTCATTAGACCTGATTTCATCTCTTAGATCCATTTGTTTCTACCTATATGACCTTGTATAGCCTCTTGGATTCAGCCTCTCTAGGCCTTGGCCTTCAGATATAAAATGAGAATATTGGACTAAATGATGTCTCATTTCCCTTCCAGCCCTAGATGAAGGATCCCATCTCACAGATATAGCAGTCTACCTTACTCTGTGTACTATATCCCAATATATGAATGTTGAAGTTAGAAGATTTTGTGAATTTAATTCACCTTCTGATTGGCCTGAGACCCATCTAAGACAATTTTACTAGTGGCAAGAGCTCAAATTTCCCATGAACATTTTCATTCTTCAACTGGTAGTTATTGATTCAACCTCCATTTTCCACCTCTTGGGTATTTATTAAGATAATGTGGGGATAAGAGAGGAGACACAGCTGGCAGTGACTTCAGCATTTCTACTATACTTCCATTATTTGACAAACCTAATAATCCTCATGAATTCCTCCTGACTTATCGCTGTCCTGCTCTACTAAATCAGGGTGATTTTCTCTGGTGAGTAATAAAGGACTGCAATGTGCCAGTACCTTAATTACAGAGAGCCTCTCTTAGGCTTGATCTCATTTTAATTTACAGGGTAATACTACAATAATATCACTAATGGAAGATACATTAAAGGGCATCAAGTAGCATTAACTGTATTAAATTATGGTACTTTTGTTAATTAACTACTGAAGCAAGATGGTCCTAATGGCTAAAAAGGTCGACTAATGCATAAATAAAACCCACAGAAAAGAGAAGGAAGGAAGATAAGCAAGGTGCATATTTGTGGGGGACATAATTTTTTTTTGCAGGAACATGTTGGATACAAAGGATGTGATGCATAAAAAAATAAGAATTTTCTTTTCATATCTCTTTCTTTCTCCTTCAAAGCTTTCAATGGAAAAATTTGGACCAAAAATCATTTAGAAATCTACACTTGATAGAAAATAATTCTCAGACTTAGTATTTCATTCCAGTGAAAATTTCCATAGAGGTGCTGTTATTTAAATCATCCAAAAATAACTCTTGCACTTGTTAAATCTGAAAGGTGAAAGTGACAATTTGTCAGTATATGTTTAATTTGGGAGATATCCCTGTACCTTATTAAAATTGCATCAAGGTCCTGATTTGCTTTCTTTTTATTTGGGTTCAGGCATGGGGACAGAGGGATGATTTAGTGAAAAATTGTTGTGTTTGACCAAGGAGTTAAGAAAAATTTTGCAGATTGTTTTTTCTTGATAAACAGGAAAATTCGTGTCTATGCCAAGAGTTATTTCCCATTGCTTACTTCATATGCAATCATTGCCTTTATTTAATTATTATCAATTGTTATAAATTACTTAGTGTTATTGGAATATCACTCTCACCCAGAAAAGATCCATTTCAACATCATCCCAAGTACTTTCCTTCTTAAATTGGCTCTGACCTTGCCCACTTAGGAACCTGCCCTTCTCTACTTGGTCCTACACATATATGGGAAGACCATCCATTGATAGTCACTCTGGCTATATATTGGAAACTGAATCTCACTTACACTTAGGAGACACTAAAATTCATTACTGCAAAACTTAACGGATTTGAATTCTTCCAATATTTAATGATAATTTGTTAATAAACTAAGTTAAAATTCAATTTTATTTTTAAAAAGCATTTATTAGATGTCTGCCATGTGTAAGACAGCATTCTAGACTTCATAACATAAGAAGCAAAATGGTCTCTACCCTCTTGGGTATTTTTGGCATTGCCATTTTGGGGGCTAGTTTGCTGATTAAAAATGAAGAAGCAGTGTGTTTCCCTTTAATCTTTTTACCTATCTAGACTATGAAACTCAGGTTCCATCTCATTTATGAAAGGAGGAGGGGCTAGACTAGATGATGTTGTGGTTTGTCACAACTCGAAAATGTTATAATTCAATTCTGAATGCAAAATTATGGTCACCTAACCATGTTTTGTCATTGGAACAACTCTGACTGCAAAATGTCTAATACATGAAAACCAAAAATACCAACCTTTTAATGATGGGTTTTCCCATCAATGTCTAAGAGGTGATTCTTGACTCTAGGGACCTTAGCCAACTAGAAAAATGAACTCTTGAGCATACAAAAGGACCTCAGAAGTTATTGTATCAAACCTTTCTGATATGTGAGTCTCCTAGTACAAACAACATCTCCTACAAGTCCACCTTCTGTTTGAACAGTTCGAGCTGTAAGGGATCTTAGGAGTGCTTAGTCCCACATAAGGAAATGCATTCCTTTTTTTGTAGATTGCTTGACTAGAAAGCATTATTTTCCTTATCATTCAATAAAGAAATACTTGATAAGCATTTACTAATCAGATAATTAAGCCATAGAAGTACAAAAACACAAAAAAATGAAAGCCCCTACTCTCAAGTATATTATTTTCTAAAAAAGAGAAACAGCATGTAGTGTGAGGAGGGGCTAGCAACAGAGGTAGAAGTGATCAGGAAAAGCCTTATTTTGGAGATGGTATATATACTAAATTTTGAAATTCTAAGAAGCTGAAATGAGTAAGGAAAACAGTAGGATATTGTAGAAAAGTCTCAATCTGTGGACCTGATTTTAAATCCCCATCTGACACTATCTTTGTGATGTTGATCCAGTCACTTAACGTTTCTAGGCCTCAGTTTCCTCATCTGCAAATTTAGGAGCTCGAGCAAGATGTCCTGAGAGGCTTCATCTAGCTCTCAGTCATAGGGGAAAGCTAATAAAAAGACACAAAACTTCTAACTAGAGTGCAGTATATAAAGAAAATCAAGTTTTCCTTAAGGGTTGATCTGATCATGTTACTCCCTAGGTGATAAACTCTATTGGCTCCCTACTGCCTTGCGAATTGAACAGAAATTCTTTGGTTTAATTTTTAAAGCTCTATACAATTTGACTCTGACCTCTTTTTCCAGCCTAACTGTAAACTATTATTTCAACCACACTGCAACTGAGCCAAATCGACCTTCTCCTTTTCCACTCATGACACTCCCATGCTTCCCGTCTGTACCTTTGCGTTGGCCGCCTTCATGTCTAGAGTTCATTTTCTTCTCAATTCTACCTCTACGGTGTCCCAACTCAAGATGCAACTCAAGTGCCATCTTCTACGGGCACTTTATCCTCCAAATGCTAAGGTCTTCCCTTTCAAACACCCTTGAATTCAATTATTTTTGTATCACTTTATTATATATATATATATATGTACATTTATAGACATGTTTATATGTGAGCCTATGTGTATACATGGAGAGATGGAGGCGGGGGGTGAAAGGGATTATTTCATTCATTGCATTAGTGTCCACAGTAATGATGCAGTGCTTGGCATAGAGTTGGTGCTTTATAAATACCTATCACTGATTGATTGATTGATTGATTGGTATGGAAACCTCTTGCAAAGACAAGCTGGAGCCAGATTTGAATACTAGAAAAGTTTTCATTTGATCTTAGAGACAATAGGAAATCCTTGGGGGTGGGGCAGGGTAGGCACTGAGTGATGCTGTGGATGGAGTATACTGAATTTGGAATCAGGTAGACAAATTTAAGTCCTGCCTCAGACACATACTGGTTATGTGTCCTTGGGCAAATCACTTAACCTCATGCATCCTCAGTCTTCCCGTTTGTAAAATGGAGATAATAATCTCACCTCATAGGGTTGTTGTGAAAATCAAATGAGATAACATTGAAAGTACTTTGCAAACTTTAATGCACAATATAAATACTAGCTCCTCTTTCTTCTCTGCCTCCCCTTTTTCTCCTTCTCTTTCTCCTCCTTCTTTTCTTCTTATTCTTACTTCTCCTCCTTCTTCTTTCAAACAACACTGAGCTTGGAGTCAGGGAGACAAATTCAAATGTTGCCCCAGGCACTTCCTAGCTGTGCAATCCTGGGCAAGTCACTTCACCTCTCTTTGCTTCCGTTTCCTTAGCTGTAAAAGGGACATAATAACAGCACTTACTGACCTCACAAAGTTCTTGTGAGGATGGAATATCTATCTGTAAAGCACTTACCCTGGTGCCTGACAAAGTAGGTACTTGTGAATGCCTATGCCTTCCCTTCCCCTGGCATCCAAAGCCCTACTTGCATTTTTGGCCCTCACTTTGTGCTGCTATATTTCCCTTGCAGAACTTCCCTCTGGGAAGTTTCCCCTCTCTGTGTCCTGCTTCTGCAGGCTCAGCCCACATTCAGCCTGTTTCTGTATTTTATATTATATATAAAATTATATATATTATATATTATGTATATTAGTGTCCCATCTCTTAGCAACGTTTCCAGATGTATAGCTATTTTCCCCCTGACCTCAGCGGCTCTCTCTCCCTCCAGCACTCAGTCCTGAAATCCAATACAGGGCAAGTCTAAGCATCCCCTATGTCTTCTTATTTCCACACTTGAAATTTCCAGTTCCTTGAATTACTCTATAGTTTGAAAGAATTGATGCAACTGGGTTATCTTCCCACAGGGAGAATATGTCTAGCAAACAAGAATGCATAAAAATAGGCTTTAGTAACTGTGATTAAAAATAAACCTAAATGTTACTACTTAACTCTGGTTGAAACCCTTAGAATAAAGATTTATGGTGCACACAGACTTTAAGTGGACAACTGAGGGCCATTAGGACTGGTAGCATATTTTTAAAAAATCCTTTAAGATTCCTTGATTTATAAAGAAAATATGAGCACCAGCAACTAGTTTTCCTCTGAGATTTGTGCCAGTGGATGGTGTGAATGTATCTAATAATTCTCGCAATTAAATTATGAACTTCATTAGAGTACCCAAAAAAAATTGCTTAGGATCTTATCAGTTTATCCTTAATTCTCTGGGGCTACCAGCATGTATGCATGCATGTATTTATTTTAAGCAAATAGATCATTAAGGGGGAAAAGAGATTTTCTTTTTAAGAATACAAAAGGGGTTTTAGGCAAAATATTATACAAGGAAGGATTGAAATGATTTCTACCCTCTCATGATGTAATTATCATAGAGAAAGCACAATGGCTGGTTCTGGGTCCCTAGACAGTAAGAATCAATGTCTTGCTCTGATTATCAATTCATTCATTTGTTAATTCAAAAAACATTTTTAATCAGTCAGCAAATCATTAAGTATTTATTGTTGTGCAGTTTTTTCACTTATGCCCTCGTCTCTATGACTCTAGTTTGGGGTTTTCTTGGCAAAGACACTGACATAGTTTGATATTCCTTTTTCCAGTTCATTTTACAGATGAAGACGCTGAAGTGAATAGGATTAAGTGACTTGCCCAGGGTCACACAGCTAGTGAGTGTCTGAGACCAGAGATCTGAACTCAGAAAGATGAGTCTTCCTAATTTCAGGCCTGGCACTCTATCCACTGAACTGTCTCAAGCATTTATTAAGCACCTACTAAGTGCCAGACACTGTGTGGGGCATCGCAGACACAAAGGCAAAAATTAAATAGGACTTTCCCCCCAAAGATCTACCATTCTTTTTGGGAAAGCAAATGATTACATGCACACATACATCACAAATAAACAAGCGAACAGAAAATTGCCTCACGACTGTCAGTCCAAGAGCTCTCCTACACTTGTCAGATCCTGGGTTCAACAAGGAGCTACTTCCTAGAGTTTCTACAAACATGGGGCCACATTTGTGTATGTGTCTACTGTATTGACAGTTTTATCCAATCAATGATTTGATCCTTTGTATCCCCTAGATTAAGGGATGCTGTGTTGATACCGCCATACCAACTCACAATTTAATTGCCAGTTTTAGGATATGGAATGCATTAATTCAATTGGGTTGGTCTTTAAAAAGTCACATTTACTTAAAGCAGTAGTAATAGCCTTCTTTGGGGGCAGTTAAATGAGTTTTTGAAAGAACAGACAATGACAGAGGTGTGAGAAAATTTTAGTGCTCTCAGTTCTAAACTTTTTCTGCAAAATATCAGTAAATGCATTTTACTTAATTCAATGTTAGATCATCTTTCTCTGTGGGTACAAAGTATGGCAGGATTGAAAGATTATCTTAGGGAAAGGGTAGCCTTGAAAGAGATCTTTTTTCCCTGATTTTTCATCCTTTCCTCCTGAACCTTGGGAAATGTTGTGTATCTTTCTTCAAGAATTATAGGAAATTGTGTTGAAATAGATTGTTTTTCTCTTTGTTTTCTTTTTAAGTAGGAAAAATTGTAGTGGAACCATCAGCAAAGATGAGAAAAATGAAATGCCAAGAGGTACAATCTGCTGCATTTTAGAGATGAATAGAAATGCTAAAAGATTTTTATTGCTCCCATACAGAAGGTCTTTAAATTCTAATTATAGCAATAGTATCATATATTAAGAGAAAAGTAAGATTAACTAATGGGCAACTAGGTGGTACAGTGGAAAGAATACCAGGCCTAGAGTTAGGAAGGCTCATCTTTATGAGTTCAAATGTAGCCTCAGACATAAGCTGTGTGATCCTGAGCAAGTCACTTAACCCTGTTTGCCTCAAAGTCCTCATATGTTAAATGTGCTGGAGAAGGAAATGGCAAACTATTTCAGTGTCTTTGCCAAGAAAACCCCAAATGAGATCAAGAAGAGCCGGACACAATTGAAATGATTAAACAACAAAAGGCTAATTGATATTTTATTTATTTATATCTTTCATCTTGTACAGAAGATATCAATAACTGGTCCTAGTTCAATGCTTGTGGAATCTATTCTGTATCTCACAAATATCTTGTGTACTAATTATCAGTAACAACTTAGTAAGTCTTTAGCCCAATATTGTCCTATGCCAAAGGTCTGTTACAGTCCCCATAATTTAGACCCCCTGCCTTTCCAAACATTCCTTCCATCCACATTCATTGCTAGGGTCTGCAATTGTATTCTTGATCTGTCTTCTTGACATGCTGGAAAGAACAAGATAGCTAGGTGAGATTGCTGCTCCCTAGACACCCCTTAGCTTCATGGATTGGTCATTTTGGTATTATTAGAGTACTTATTGTCAATTACATTGTAAGACACTCCTGAGGTTCAGAATGGAGGAAATTGAGTATCCAGGAGTGAGACATATAGCACTGCCACTGCTGAGATAAGATAGTGGCTTTATGTAGCACCTGGGCTAGATACTAGTAAACTAGGACAATTTAATTAATAATCTGGCTGGAATGTAGAGTTCTTGAAAGGGGGACTATGAAATGAGCCTGGAAAAAAGGTAGAAATCAGATTGTGAAGGCTCTGAAATATAAAATTTTTTATATTTCTTATCCCTACCTCAATCACTAAAGATTGTTTGATGGAAAGATAGATAGATAGATAGATAGATAGATAGATAGATAGATAGATAGATGGATAGATAGATGGATGGATGGATAGATGATAGATGGAGATAGCTACACACAAACTTTAATATTTTAAAAATTGGGCAACTGGGTGGCACAGCACACATTGGACTTGGAATCAGGAAGATATATCTTCATGTGTTCAAATCTGGTCTCAGACATTTATTTTCTGTGTCACTCTGGGAAAGTCACTTAACCCTG
The DNA here is from genome assembly GCA_023548195.1 of Bettongia penicillata ogilbyi. NCBI lineage: Eukaryota > Metazoa > Chordata > Mammalia > Diprotodontia > Potoroidae > Bettongia > Bettongia penicillata. The sequence goes on along the minus strand of JAJHZJ010000460.1, from coordinate 3,643,940 downwards.
TTCACTTCACTTTCCTCATCTGTAAAATAAGCTGGAAAAGGAAATGACAAGCAACTCCAGTATCTCCACCAAGAAAACCCTGACTCATAGCAACAAAAAGAATTTCAAAACATTTTGTATATATATCTCATTTAATCCTTACAATAACCCTGTGAGGTAGGTTTTGTTATCATTTCCATTTTACAGATGACAAAACTGAAGGTGAAAGCAATAATATGATTGGGAACCTCTGAAAGTTTGTGAATAAAGCATTGATATGATCAGATCTGTGCTTCAGGAAGATCATTTTGACATGTAGGTTCAGGGCAGTTTAGAAAAGGCAAAAAAGCAGGAAAATTAATTAGGGAATTATTCCAATAATCTAGGATAAGGGAATTGAGTTTTGAATTCAATTGGGGTCTATGTATGTGGAGAGAAGGGGATAGTTACAAGTGATGTTGTAGAAGTAGAATTATTATAGCTATGCAATTGATCGGCTATATGAGGGATGAGGAAGAGGAGAGCATTCCAAATGACTCCAATGTTACAAAATAGGTGACTGGAAGGATGGTGGCTACCACAAAAATTAGGGAAGTGGACATACCTTTTCAGATATGTCCAATGTGTAGCTTTGTTCTGTGCAACTATACTTATTTGCTACGGGGAAGAACTTTTAATAGTGGGGATTTGGAGGCTGAGAAATTGGTATTGGGGGGAAACTAGTAGTATGAAATAAAAAGAAAAGGAAGGAATGTCAAAAGTATCATTAAAAATAAATGGGAGCAGAAGGGAGTTAAGAATGAGATAATAGACAAGATTTGGAACAACAATATTAATTTTGAAATATATACCTCAAAATACTTTTTAAGAAATTAGGAAATTTGAAATTGCTGAAGGGAAGTGAAAGTGTATTTCTAAGCAAAGGAAATATGACGTTCAAAGTCTAAATGGCAGGAGTCGGCAACTAGGTTAGCTTGTGATAAACATGAACATCTAGCTAGAAACATAATGCATGATGAAACTAGATATTTTTTAATGGAAAGAATTAAGATAGTTATGGAGGATCATTAATGTCAATCAGCAAATTATCAAGCATGAATTAGCACATGCTATCTATCAGATACTGTGTTAGATGCTGGGGACAGACATATGAATACAAGACAGTGCCTTTCCTCAGGGAGATTGAATTCTATTGGGTGCCAGGCTGAAGGTTTGATGCAATATTGTGGGTTATCAATGGGAAACCACTTAATTCCTAGTAGAGAGATGGCATTCTAAGTGTACAGAGACCTATGTGTGATTGAAAACTATTCTACTAGTTCTGAAAAGGAAAGTTAGGAATAAGAATAATGCAAGAGAAAAAGAGAAAGAGAGGGAGACAGAGGCAGAAAGAGAGAGAGCGAGAGAGACAGAGAGAGAGAAAGAGAGAGAGAGAGAGAACAGTTTGAAAGCTATTATATGGATTTAGGTGATGAGTCTCCATTAGAAAAATATCTATAGAAATAGGGGAAGGAAGTGACTTCTAAGGTTGTTGGCTTAAGCCATAAGAAAATATAATAGTGTTATTATTGGAATATTAGGTATACACAGAATATTTCATTAGAGTATACATTTTTTTCTAACAGAAACATTCATGGAACACTCGATTATAAAGGACATAATTTTTTATTTATTAAACAAACCAAAGAAACTAAAATAACTTATTTTTAGAATGATGAATAAAATTGAGTTTAAAATAGAAATTGAAAATGAGACACAAAAATATCAAAATTTCTTAGAGACATTAGAATGTGCCTGGGCATTCCCAGCACGCCCTTTGTGTGTGCCTATGCATGGCATTCTATACAGGGAAGAGCTTCCAGTTTGTGTTCTTTATCTTCAACATGAAATCATCAGATTGAGCTAGTTGGTTCCTTAGAGATCATCTAGTCCACAACTCTTTATTTCAAATGTAAGGAAACATGTTAGCTCTCAGAATGAGAAAGGATCAGGGGATAGGTTTGACAAATACTTGTTAAGTAAATGAAGAATGAAATTTTATACAGAAAGCAGCAAAAGAATATAATATTACTCTTTTGCATTTTTAATTTCCATCCAAATTCAAATACCATTTCTTTAGCTCTTTTGAAACCAGCAGATGGCAAGTATTAACTTCTTTTCCAACAGCAGCAGGGATATTATCATTGGATGACCCCAAAACACAACGTAAGTAAACGCAAAGAGCCATTTCTGAACCTTAATTTAGACTTTAATCCTTTTATACATACCGCTGGCATCTGTGTGTCTTAGGGCATCTGCCATGCTGAATAAATGGACCCCTTAGTCAAGAGAGAGAAAATGATAGTAGTGTGAGTTTAGACATTAGTAGTAAAGAAGGAAAGATAAATTCATGGTTTCATACCATAATCTTCTTTATGTACTGAAATTTTCATGTTTATCGATGATTGTCAATTTCATAAAAAAATTAATTTTATAAGTTGTTAAGATCTGAGGTTGAATCCTATGAATTGTTTGATTTCTTTAAAAAGGAAAGGAAAATATAAAGGCCTGTTTGAAGATAACGAAAATGAAAAAAATCCCTGGCTATAAGAAAGAAAAAAATGATGAATTCATATTTTGTACTCCTTTATCTTCTCCATAGGGCTACGGGATATACAAAGACAAGGTAGGATATTTAACACACAATTTTGGCAGAAACACATCTGACCTGTTACTTGACTTTAGGTTGGAGGTATATAGAGGTACCCGAGTGCTTCTGATTATATGTATTTTCTTCCCTCTCCATTCAAATATCCAAACACTGGCAAGAACCAGAGTCCCAGCTTCCCCTCAGGGCTTTGTCTTCAGGTTTTTTTATCCAGACTTTTCTATGTCCAGCCTGTTTCTTGTTGAGTCAGTTGATCATCTGTATAGGACACATCATCCCTTCAGTCTACTGGGAATAAAAATCCATATGTATCCATGTAGGATATAGAAAAACCTAAAAATTTGGGCTCACCAATTATAGGTTACTTTAAACACATGAAGTATGGCTATAATACAAAGAAATGTGCAAACAGAAAAGTCTAGAAGGAGAAACTTTTCGCACCACAGTATATTGCAACAGTAGGTATTAAAAAATATATTGAACTGGATTGATTTCAGGAATTCACAGAATATCAACCACCACCAAATCCTTAAATACCAGAAGTATTCAGACCTGAAAAATGTGCCCAGGGAGGGAAAAGTATCCTATGAGATCTCACCTATAAGTATGTATATTTTGGACAGTACTGTACATATCAGACTATATTTATAGAAACTTAGTATTTAACATTTCATGACTTCAGAAATCTACTGTTTAACTTATGAAATAAAGGCTTCTCAGTGACTAGAAGTCTTCAAACAAAGACAGGTTAACCATTTGCTTAGCAAAATGCCTGGCACACAGTAAGCACTAAATAAATGTATTAATGGATTGATAGATTGATTATTTAGAGGAAATTCTTAGGTACAGGGTATACTAGATAGTTTCCGATGTCCCTGACAACTTTGAAGTAGTGATTCAAGGAATACTATTAATATTCAGTTGTTAAGAACATATCAAGTGGTAAAGAAGCATGGTTAAGCAGCGATGTACCATCTATTAGAAAGTGTTAAAGTCATTGTAAAAAGACACATAATGTGTGCAATCACAGGACTGTCATTTTCCAGTCACTCATTCATTCAATACACATTTATTAAAGGACTACTGTGTATTGGGCATTGAGCCAGATACTAGTGACAAAAACACAAAAACAAAACAGTCTTTGACTTCCATGAGATTACATCTTATGGTGAGCAATAACATCTACACGGATAAGATATATGTATGTGAATGTGAATATATATTTGTATATATTATATAATACACACATATGTGTGTATATATTTGTATATTCATATGTGCATGTACTTATGCTCATATGTGTGCGCATATATACATATGCTTGCACCCCTATGTGTATGCATATGTACGTAAAATAATTTTTGGAGGAGACTTTAGCAGCTGGGGAGAAGCAAATAGTCCTCTCAGAGAAGTTTGCATATGGGATGAACCCTAAAGGGAGCTTAGCATTCCCCAAATTACAGGGGAAGAGGCAATGCATTCTAGGTGTTGGGAAAAGAGATGGCTAACAGGGTGCTATGCATTTAAAAAAAAGTCGAGAGTCCAGTTTGTGTACAATGTAGCATGCCTCAGTGGGAGTAATAAAGAATAAGGCCAGAAAGGTAAGCTAGAGTCAAGCATGAAGGGTTTCACATGATGAACTCTGTCACTGGTGCTCTCTTATCACTTACTTCAATCCACCAATGATGTGTTATATAGTAAAAGCAATCAGTCCAAAAGAAGATATCCTTTCTCTCTCAACACACGTTAAGAGGGAGATAGCAATAAGCCCTGGGAATTCCATGCAATGAAATTAACTCCAGCTCTGCTAAAATATTGAGTAAAGTGTGGATTTGTAGGACCCCATGTTGTTTAATCAGATTGAACGACAGGTTCAATTTTCAATATAAAGTTAATCCCACTTTCATTAAATATAAATGTTATTTATGGAAAGTAAGAATTCTCTGCCAAGGCAAGAGGATTTCTCTTAGGGTTACATATCTTATATTTGCTTAGCATTGATGATTTTTAAAAGCAAGAAGCACCTTTGCAATCTGATTGTTTCTTTCCTCAATATTGATTATTGTATTAGATTTTTGCCTACTAATCACAGTGTATTTAAAGATGTACAGTGTGATTTTACTATGTGAAATATCGAGGACTGAGGAAATTGCTTACAGTAATGTGGCTTTGACATGAACTGCAAGGAGAAAATATGGTGTAGTCCCTGGTCAACCTTTCTTAGGTCATGGACCATACAAAACTTGATGGTGACAGACTGGATGTGGCCCTTGAGCAGGTCTGCTGACCCTTAGTGTAGTCCACACTGAATACATTTGTAATGCTCAAGCACATATTAGGGTCAAGGGGTTATTGGTACAATCCAAATTCAGTTGCTCTTGAGAAGCTGTCTGATTATTTTCTAGATCCCTTTAACAGGTCTAAAATTTAGCATTAGTTCTCAATATGATTTCCTCTTCTTCCTTCCCTCTACTCTGCGGATTGTTAGATCAGATACATAGATGAACGTATGCCAATACTATGTTTCTAGACTCTCCCCAGGCACAGATTTGGGTGAATACTAGACAAGAAGAGAATAGGATGGAAAATTGGAATATGCTAATATTTTCTGAGGCAGATTGACAAGTTCTCAGGCCTACCTTCTTAGAGCGTTCGCTTATACAAGCCCTGATTTCCTTTAGGTCCTGAACATGTGTTTATTTTCACAAGTGCCTCGGAGTCTCTTCTGACAGGGTGTGTTGATAGATTCTATGAAATAAAATCCACAGATAGAAAAGATTCACTGGTTTATTCAGGGCAATTCCCTGTGTGCTCCAGGCCAAACATAGTTACCTTGATCCTTAGAAGCAGAGGTGGAATTTTGTTTGACATAGAAGAAGCAAGGGGTAAAGAAAGAGTGAGAAAAGAGATGAGCTGAAGTCTTAAAACCACATAAGAAAAAAAACAAAGAAAACTCCCTCTTCCACTCTGTATAACTGTTGTCTTTTCTGTAATGATGATAATAGCCCATCTTTATATACTGTTTTGCTACTAAAAAGCATTTATATAATTTGGTTATTACCACCTCTCTCTTGTGAGGCTGGGTGGCTTGGTGGAAAGAGCCATCTTCAGTGTCAGGAAGAACTGGGTTCATATCTTGCTTCTGATAAAATTATCTATATAACCCTGAAAAGTCATTTATTTTCTAAGCATTCCTGGGAAATCACTAAATACCTTTTGAAAGTTCTATTTATATGAAGTTTCATTCATGCATCCATTTGACAAGAATGTTGTCAGTAAAAAATCAATTATCAACCATAAACAATTGATCAGTAAGAATTTATCAAATGTTTCCTTTGTGTTAGTCACTGGATTAATCATTGGGGTTTTTAAAAAATGACAATAGCTCCACCCTCAAGGAGTTTATATGTTAGAAAAAGAGACAATATGTACCTAAATGGGTATATAAAAGATATAAAATTAATAGTTACTTTAGAAGGGAAGGAAGGGTAAAGGAATTACAGCCGGAAAGGCAGGGGAAGGGGTGAGAGGGGTTAGGAAGAGATTAGAAATTCCTTCTGCAAAAGATCTAGCTTAGGTAGTCTTGAAGAGGATGCCAGAGATTCTAAGAAACAGAGTTAAAGAGGGAGAAGATTCCAGGCACAGAAGATAATCGGTGCAAAGACACGTAGATGGGAGATGGAGAATTGTATATGAGGAAAAGCGATTAGGCCAATATTACTGTATTGTGGAGTCTGTTTACGGGAGTAACATTCAAAGTGATAAGGAAGGGCAAGGGTGAGATCATTTGATACTGAAGAAAGGAGTTTATAATTGATTCTGGAGGTAATTATAAAAAATGGAGCTTCTTAAGTAGGAAGGTGACAGGATCAGACCTGTTCTTTAGGGAAATCATTTTGACAGTTATTTGGAGGACAAATTGGAGTAGGAAGAGATTGAAAGTAGAGATGCTAATGATGTAGCTACTCCAATGGTCCAGGCAAAAGGTGATGCATGTCTGAACTAGTGTGGTAGCTATCTGTGTAGAGAAAAAGAGATATGTATGAAAGGTGCTGTGAATATCAAATTTATAAGGTCTGGTAACTAATGGGATATGTAGGATAAGAGTAAAGAGTAAAAAAAAATGACTACATTTTCAAACCCATGTAACTACAAAGATATTGATGCACTTTGTAGTAACTGAAAAGTTTAAAAGAGGGGGATATGTGTGTGGCGGGAGTAGGGGGTAGAAATTGGTCTTGTTTTGCATATATTCTTTGAAATGCTTACAAAGCATGAAGCTAGAAATTTCAGCTGAAAGTTGGTGTATGACTAGAGTTCAAGAGAGAGAATAGCACTAGATATAGAGAGCTAGGGGTCACCTGCATAGACATGATCATCAGAATCATGGGTAATGGTGAAAACACCAAAGAGAAAGTGAAAAGATAAAAAGAGATAAGCACTCAGTGTATAGTTATTGGTCATTACATGGGTAGAGATCCAGCAAAGGGAACCAAGAAGTAAGACAGGTAGGAGAATACTCAAGAGATAGCAATGCCTTAAAAACCTAGAGAGGAGAGAGTATCAAAGAGGAAAAGTTAGTCAACAGACTCAAATGCTCAAGTGAAGTCAAAAAAAGAATGAGAATGAGAAAAGACAATTAGATAGGGCAATTACAAGGTCATTGAAGACTTTGGAGAGGAAAGTTTCAGTTGAGTGATGAGGTTAGAAGCTGGAATGAGGGGATTTTAGAAGTGGAGGTGGTGAGATAGCTTTTTTTTTCAAGGAGTTTAGCTGAGAAGGAGAGGAGACAGTAAGTGTTGTTACAGTCTGTGAAATGATGTCCCTTGTATGGACACTGATTGCTCCAGCATTTACGATGAATACTCTTGGCAGGTCTTGTTAGATCATGAAAGGAGTCAAAATAAATTGGTTAATATCATCGAGTGTGCCATCCATCTCCGGTGTTCATGGGAAAATCTGGGATATCCTACTAGGTCAATAAGAGGTGTTATCTGAGCAGAAAACCTGGGGAAGAAACAATAATCATAGCTTACTAAGCTAAGAAGTAAATGCAATTCCACCAACATATGAGTCCCTGACTGCAATATGGACACTATCATAATCAGATCCATATAGGCTTACCCCAGGTGATATTACATCTATGACCATCCTTACTAGTTCTAGCCTAATGCCCCTTTCCTCAACTGACTGGTCTGAGTAGAACTAGAATGCTCCTTGCTTCCCATTTTCACATTTAAATTCTCCTTCCAATGTTCTGATTCAACAATCTTCCCTTCTTTGAGGTTCATTATGACAAATCACTGAATCCAAATCCTGGTGGAAAGAATTTACCAATTCTCAAGTCATCATCATATCTCAATGAGTTCAATGCTTGTCTTGTAGCCTCTATCTCCACCAGTAATCCTATTGTTATATTAGGGAATGTAACATACACATTGATGTTTCTTCAAATACCCTCATTTCTTAATTCTTCAAGCTACTTAACTCCCATGAACTTCTCTGCTTCAACTTAGCTATATACAAGGATAGTTATGTTTGATGTTATCATCACCAATGAATATTCCACTTCTATATTCAAGAGCTCCAACTTATTTTATCTAATCATAACCATAAATGTGGGCAAACCCCACCAAGCACACATACTAGCACACCAAGCAATCTAGCATGCTGGATTTAGAACTGAGAGAGACCAAAGAAATTCATGCATGACCCAGAATTGAAAGAGGTCTTATTTTGACACCATCCCAGCAGACTATGGCTTTGTATACCAGGGAGGTATCTTATGACAGTTGGGCCAATGAGTGCACACACTTAGGATCAAAGAAGGGGAGCATGGCCAGCACATCAACCCCAGAAAAGAATACTGTCTTGGGTTTTGTATTTGTTGGAGAAAATGACAACTTCACCAATACCTACCATGATTGCTTTTTCTTCATTGTATGCTAACTTCTCTGTCTATAAAGAGCTACTGTTTACTCCATTTTTACCTTACTGTTTGGTTTTAGTATCTCAGTAATCTGAATCTCTGAGTGCACTAGATTTAGAGCTGAAAGGGACCGAAGAAATCTAGCCCGGTGAATGGCACTTAGCTGGTGCTTTTAATAAATGCATGTCGAATGAATGTATTTATCCAGTCCATTCCTTTTTGATTTATGGATGAGGAAACTGAGATCCAGAGTTTAAGTGACATACCATCGGTCAGATGGCAAGTAGCACAGTTAGGACGCAAACCCAGGACTTCTAATTCCAAATCCAGTGATCTTTCCATTGTAACACTCTTTCGTACAACCTCTGGTTTACTCCCTGCAGTCATACTGTTGACTATCACCTCTTTTCTCAGGAAAGAGCTTCCTTTAGACCCCACTAATTTCTTTCAAGTACTAGCATGCAAAGATTCCATTTCACTTTGTGGTAAGGTTTCTGCAGACTTATTTCAAGGAATTAGAGCATATTTAAGCTGTGTAAGATTCAGGGAATACACAATAACTGTCTTCAAGTATTTGAATGATGGCCACATGGGGAAAAATTAGATTTGTTCTGTTTGGTCCCAAGGTAGGAGCAATGGGTAGAAGATGATGATGATGATGATGATAACAGCTAGCATGTATACAGTACTTTAAAGTGTGCAAAGTACTTATAAATATCATCATCTCATTTTATCCTCACAACAAATCTGGGAGATAGGTCTTATTAATATTTCCATTTAACAGAAAAGGAAACTAAGTCAAAAATGTTAAATAACTTGACTGAAGTCACTTATATAATGAATATATAATATGATTGGAGTTTAGATCTTTTCATCTCTAGGTTCAGCAAGGTTCCAGGTCCAGATCCACTCTTTACACCGAGCTACCTAGATTCAAAGAAGTTAATTTAGGCTTGACATCAGGAGTAGAATGGACTTCCCGGATTGGTTATGGGTATCCATTCCTTGGAGGTCTTCAAAAGAGGTTAGATGACCACTTAGAGGACATGTTACAGAGAACATTCCTTTTATGCAACAGTTCCAAAACATAATAATTTCAGGACCTTTTTATACCCTTAAAATCATTAGTGTTCCCAAAGAACTTTTGTTTATATAGGTTATATCCATCAATGTTTCCCATACTAGAAACTAAAAATAAAAACTAATATATTTGTTTATTAATGTATCTGAAATAGCAATAATAAGCTTATTGCATGTTTTACATATTTTTTTTCAAATCTATCATCTGTTATAATAGAAAACAACTGGATTCTCATATCTCCTTCTGGATCCAATCTCTTGCAATATGTTATTTCAAGTGAAGAATATGAGGAAAATCCAGGTTTATTCAGGTATGTGGTTGGAAAAGGAAGAAGCATTTTTATAGGCACCCAATGTCTTGGTATAACTGTGAAAATAGTTTTGGTCACATAAACCCCCTGAAATGGTTCTGGGCACATCACCTCCACCCCCCAGCATCCTCATACCGTATTTTGAGGATCATTGCTTTCATGAATGGGTTGGACTAGTGGGCTATGGAAGATCATTCCAATTCTCAAATTGTGTGATTCTGTAAAATTTTTGTACATGCTTACTTCTCTAGTGTTTCCAAAAAATTAATCAACCTCTTGAAATATGCATCTGGAACTTTGTTTTGGATCTGTGTTATTTTTAAGCATTTTACAATAAAATAAAAATAAAACATGGCAGCCACATCAGTGTCCATTGCAAACTCTAAAAAAAATAGAAAGAAAATCTAGTGAACAACAGCTTTAAAAAGAAACAAAAAGGATCTCTGTTAAGGGGAGGTAATCGAACTATAATTATAGCAGTGTTTCCATAATGATAGAGGAAAGTCATGGTACATGTCTACCTACTGCAAGTATTTCCACCACACAAATAAAATAGCAAGCTATGAAAAAAAAAGATAAAATGTGTTTGCAGGAAGGATCTGTACGTTGAGCCCTGTATGTGTCTTTATACTCAGCTAATGAGTTGCCACTGGATGCTTTTGCTTTGCTCAGTGACATGTGGTACATAAATCATTGCAATATGTTAAATGCAAATGGTTGCTAATAGTGTAGCCATCTGCTCGGTGCTAGAGAGTTTGCTAAAGGAACAAGGTAAACCTTCTTTCAGATCAGAACAAATGGCTCAAATGCTACCTTGCTAAAATTATATATATAATATATATATATTATATATATAATTTCAGCACTTCTATAGCCTCAACTCCTTTGCTCATCACCTCTTCAAGAGTTCCACCAAGTCCCTCAATTATAGCCATGTTATTTCTTAAAATTGTGATTGTGTTTGGTTGCTTTAAAAGAATCAATAAATAGTAATAACCTGATGACCACTGTCTTTGTTTAGGATATCTTTGTTAACATAAATAAGACTGGAGACCCTTTCCTGTTTACCCTTTCCTATTTCTTCTTAGCTATAGATCACTGGAAAGTTGCTGGCTGGTGATACATGACTGTAAAAATCCTCACTGTGTGCCACTTCCACCTATCATCTACAATCCTGTATTTCCAGGAAAGATTACCAACACAAGAGGGACCTATGATTTTTCAACAAACTTACTCCATCAGATGCTGTCCTATCTTCTTAATGACCTCTGTTGGACTCACAGGCAGTGGCAAGGCACATAGAGGAATTAAGAATGAGAGAGCAGTAGGAGGCTCAGCCTTCCAAAGTCCTGCTTTAGGTACTAACAAAGGAGTCAGACTTTTTCTGTCATCTTACTCTTTCTAATCATCTCATGGTTCAGGGTTGCTAGCAGGGTATTTAAGAGAAAGCTGCCATGATGATCTATTACATTAATATCCAGCCGGAGGTATTTCTCAGATGATGTAATACTGAAAATGCAGCCTTGGCCATGAACCAACATGTTTAGAAATTAACCAGGTGAATGAAAATCTTAAGGCACATAACGGCTGAAGCCAAATGCTAGGTTTGATCGCCGGTGCATCGCTAACCTGCCTGCCTTGACCCTGATATTTTTGGCAATCACAGTACCTGATTTAAGATTGTCCTTTAGGGGATTCGCCTGCAGGAGAAGAGGCTGCAGGAGAGCTCATTAGCCCAGCAGATGCTCTGTCCCTGGACTAATTTTACAATGGCAAGCTTGCTTCTGAGGCCCCATGAAAACCAGGGCTTTGTGAAGGTGGGCAACCCTGCAGTGAAATACATGCTTTATTTGTTAAAAAGGGAATTTTGTACTAAAAACATTTCTCTTTGTTTGCTCGAATGAAAAGAAGAGCTTCCTGAAGGCTGTCTGTATTTGATGACTCCATTTCAAAATACTCTTGCCAGTTTCGAAATGGAGTTGTTGTACTTGAAAGTGACATAGAACTATTCAGAGATAGAGAGACTGCTACATTAAGAGTATGAGGAACACCTTAAAGGTGGAGGATGATAGTTTTGACTTTGATGAATTGGAGCCTGGATATCTATTCCAGCAATAATTGTGAACCTTTAGCCCTTTTATTGTACTGTAAGCAGAGAAAAAAAATGTTCCTCTTCTCTCACTTCATTAGGTTACTGAGTAATGCTACAGTTTATAAAACATTGCTTGTTCCTTCCTCTTCTTTCCCTCTTTCCATTTTTCTTTTCCCTCCTTTCTCTCTTTTCCTCCTTCCTTCTCCTTTCCTTTCCTTCCTTCCTCCCTTCCTCCCTCCCTCCCTCTCCTTTCCTTTCCTTCTTTCCTTCCTTTCTTTCTTTCCTTCTTTCCTTTCTTTCTTTCCTTCTTTTCTTTCTTTCTTTCTTTCTTTCTTTCTTTCTTTCTTTCTTTCTTTCTTTCTTTCTTTCTTTCTTTCTTTCTTTCTCTCTCTTCCTTCCTTCCTTCCTTCCTTCCTTCCTTCCTTCCTTCCTTTCTTCCTTCCTTTCTTTCTTTCTTTCTTTCTTCCCTTCTTCCTTTCTTCCTTCCTTCCTCTATTTTCCTCCTGCCCTTCTCTATTTCCTGTCACCTTTTCTCCTTCTCTTCCTCTCCTCCTCTCTCCCTATCTCCATATCTTCCTATATTTCTTGTTTTCCTCCCAATAAAAACTAATATGTATATACTTAACAGTTTTATAATTAGAGTTAGAAACATTTAGGTACTTTCCAACTTAATTTCAGAGTATAAGATAGTAGATTCTTTAACATCCTTTAAATGTTAGAGACTGTTTCAGAAATCATTTTATCATCAATATTATTAAATGGTTATAAATGGTAAGTCTTCTTGATTCAGCATTATAATTCCTTCCTCTTTGGCCAGTGTAGGGACCTCTGGGAGAACAGCAAAGCTAACCAAAAAAAGAAAAAAGAAGCTGTGAGATGTGGAATTTATCTTGAGCCTTTTATATAAAGAAGTGTGCTATAGCCTTCATCACTTTCCACCTCAGGATTCTTTTGGGAGTTGCAAAGTGCACAGGCTGATGTTCAGTGATACACACACTGGCAGGGAGGGGACTCAGATACTCTCCATCTGTTCATTTTTTAAAAATCTACTTCATCAGACTCTGTCAACCACCTTGCCATGCTGAGCTATTTTATATTGAGTTTTGAATTTTTTAAGAAAAACTACACTCTTTTTAGAAATTGTGAGAATTAAAACTAAGAGAGTATAGAGGACAAATTCTACAACCTTCCCTGCAAAAATCTGTTTGATATTATTATCAACATGGCATTATCATTGCATTTGTTACAAAACTTTCCTAGAGGTGTAGTTATCTTGATGAGTGGAGGCATACATTTGTTTGTCATGATGGGGGCATTTAAAAAAGTCTCCTTTGAAATTTGATGCTCTCCATTAAGACAACTAAAAATGTGATTTATATCTAAAAATTCTCATTCTCTTTCAAGCAAATCAAAACAAAATGTTTTATTTTCCTTTTGGGAAAGACAGTACAACATCATCCAACGACTGATATTCCTGGAGTGGGGCCAGCGTGTAAGTAGAGCTGTCACTTAAAATATTTTTGTCTTGCTAAGAGGCACAGGATGGGAAGATTCCAAAAGAGAAAAAAAAGTGATGTATATAATTCTGTTAATGAAGATCAGGCTGATTTATAGAGAGAAAAGAAATGGCACCTTTTGTTTTTTTCATCATTTATCTGTGATTTTTGGCACATAATTGTAAAGCTGATTTAAATAATCTATTTTTAGAAATGAGTGGTTTTTAAATGCTTATAAGAACCTTACAAAACACTGCTCATTCCATGTCACTTTGGAATTTTGGAAATATATTAGCAGAACAAACTATTAAAGTGCAGGTAACTTTATAAAAAGAAAATAAAAGATAAGATGATTTTTCAAACGAGATAATCAACTACATGGAAAATGAGTTGAATCCACTTAGCCTCTATTAAATGGTGCTAGAGACTGTGCTTGCTACTGGGGAGACAGAGAGAACATGAAAAAATATTTCCTGTCATTGAGGAACAAGTAGCTAACTCAGTGTGTAAGGGCATGTATGCATGCAAGTGTTTACGAATGTTATAATATGCACACACATAACAATATTAATAGGATATATAAATAATACACATGGCATCCATATATATACATATATAAAATTTTTCATATATATGAGATATATACCTCTATCTCTATGTATGTATATATGCACATGCATGTTTGTATATGTATGTAAATGTGTATATATATATGTATATGTATATGTGTATGTATGCATGGAGAAAGTGGGAGAGAGAGAATATCCTAGAAATCTTACTGCAGTTTTAAATTGTTAAAGTTAGACTTATGGAACAATAGATAAATATGGTAATCACATATCTTTTATAGACTTTAGGGACACTATATACATATATATGTATATATATATATGTGTGTGTGTATGCATATATGAATATGTGTCTCTCTCCATATGTATGGGTGTGGGTATATAATTCATTTGAGGAGCAAAAAGCATGTGCTAAGCACGGTGCTAACCACTGAAGGCCCCTTGTTTTCTTCAGATTTCCTAGCATTTTGAAAGTATTATTAGCCTTTGAATACTCCTAGGAACTTCTTAAAGTTCCATATATCCATATCCATAAAGTGCCACAGATGATGAGAGGTGTCTACTATGGATGGTTATGTCCTCTATAAAATCAAAGAGACAATTCTGAACTAAAGAAGATTGACTTCACTTTCTATTTTAGAATAGGAATTTTTTTATGATGGGAATTGCTCCAAGGAGTTAGAGAGTAGTGGAGTTTACTCATGGAGATAAACTTTCTCAATAGTTCATTCTTGTTCCTAGAGTCTGGGCAACAACCAGTCTATTTTGTATTCAGCTGTAGTTCACATAGACTCTCCCTTTCATTCCCATATTGATATATACTGGCTACTCTGAATTTCTGCTCATCTTTTCCTTAGAAAAAATTTTCTGATTTGAAAAACTTTCTGTCTTCAAGTTCTTCCTTAGAGCTCTATAATCACTTCTTATTTCTAGCCCAAGGAGAAAATCTGTTATAGAGAAAAGAGTACTAGACTTGGCAGTCAGAAGATGAGTTCAGATCCAAGCTTTGGTGCTTGCTTATCTTAGGACTCAGTTTCCATACCTGTCTAGTGTGGGGCATTGTCTAGATGACGATGATCTGTAAAAGCCATTTCAGCCTTCTTAGAGCTCTAAATCTAAATCTAAATGGTCTTATGATTTTTTTTTAACAAATTGGATTCCCAAGGTACTTGTTTCGCGTAGGTATATGACCTACACTTATTTGTCTTGCCTAAAAACCCACTGTCTGGGAATTGCATTTTAAAATGAAGGTGTTTGGGGTTAGAAAAAGTCCAAGGGACCTGGCTAAGTAAAAGAGATGCCATTCTCAGACAGTATAATTTGGAGTTTGTGAAATGCTGCCAGTTATTTTGGGAGATGTTTCATGTTCAACGTAACTGCTTCATTGAAGGTCAATTTTCAGGATGTATGGAATAAACCTTTCTGTGTAACTTTGCCATCCTGGATATTGTTGTGGTTTCCATAGAACATCCAAAGGGGAAAGGCAGGATGTTGACATCAAGATATGCTGGGCAATGGACAATGTTAGAAGGGAGTGTCAAAAAGAAAACAGTCAATAATTTCCACACCAGAAACAAAGCCTTTATAGAGACATGTTCCCTGGATGCTTACATACAAAGTGCATTTCCTTGACTCCACATAGCTAGCCAGAGGCAATATTGCATTTTAGCATTCCATGCCAGGAGGCTATAGACTGCAAGAAGATATCCACCCCTTGAGAGGAGCAAAGATACCAGGTGAAGCTTAACCCTGGGAGTGTCCTAGATAGATTGTGTCAAGGATACAGCCAGCAGCTACATCAGCAGGTGACAGTATGACTACCCAAGGTGTGATGACTCTTCTGGATCCAGAATGCATTTCTTTAAACGTGCACTCGTGAATCAGATTTTTGGCAAGTTTTTTTTTTAATTTTTGAGAGATGTCAAAACAAATGAAAAATTTACATTTAAGACCAATGTTAGAGGTACTTTAAAAAGAGGCTTTCAAAGGGCTGAGGAGACTGCAATAAAATAGAGTAGTTCATTTAACAGCATTCCAAGGGGTCATGATCACCTAACAAAAGAAGTGTTTATCCACGCCATTAAGGTGGGTAATATCTGCCACCTATTTCAGAAATTTACTTTTGTGCCTCTGATTCCTTTGTCTGTTTGTTTCTTGGGATCAAAAGGTTATGAGCCTAGAGTTAAAAGAGACCTAAGATGTTATTAAGTCTCCCCTCATCTTATATGCTCAGAGAAGTGACCTATCTGAGGACACACATGAAGTAATTAGCAAAGGTGGGGTTTCAACTCCAAGACTCTCCACTACTCTCCCTGCCTTTTTTTTTTTTTTTGATGCAGAGGTATATTTGCTTTAATGATATAGCAAGAATAAATATACATCCTCCCTCCCCCACTACCTCTGAGGCATATTCTCCCCTATATCACTGTGGTCTCTGGGTGAGTAGGTTCAAAACATAGCTTAGTTCTTACATGGCATCATTAACCCCAAGTTCAGATCCAGATGTGGCATGACTACTGGTTCTTCCACGGTACTGAAGTTGTGAATGTCATTCCTACACAAAAGATTACTCCTTAAAATTTTATTCATTAATACTGTGCCGGCTACCAAATCCAGCCTGGATTCTTATGTGTGGATTCTCGTGCTTTACTCTCCTATGGCTGGAAACACCACCTATAGGGGAAAAGAGGGAACAAATAGGATGAGGAATCTTTTCTCTTTAGAGGGAGAAGGCCTCAAAGACTTTTGAAAACCCCTTACTGCATTATAAGAATATAAGATTACAGGGTGCAGACTATCCTGGCAGCCATACCAACTGTAAGATTAAATGTAAAGGGCTGATCCTTTCTACCCTGAATGCCAATTATAGAGATGCAGATTGTCCAAGACTATAGTGAGATACTGAAGAAAGAGGGGCTCATCCATCATGGTTGTGTAAGTGGAGATTTATTAGGATTTATTAGGTCAATTAACTCACCCTTAACTTGGTGGCAGGAGTGCAGAATGGTATAATGGATCTCTGCACCAACCCCAGACCAGATCAGATATCATATAAATATAGAACAATGATATCACAGTGTCAGGGATGGCCCAGAGTCATGTACAAGTTTTCTCATGGAATAGCTGGAGCTTCTTTTGCTATTTACATTTACTCAAGGTAGTTGATCTTCTCAGAGTCATAGGTTACATCACTCTGGCTACCACTGATGCTTGAATGCTTTCTCACTGGATACATGAGGGAAAGTCACTGAGCTCCTCCAAATGTGAATAGAGAACAGTGAACCGCTACACTGACTCAGGCATTCCCCCCTCAGTGGTTAATGTTCTTGTTCTAAGAAAATTAATCTCTGCTGTCACAATCCCATTTGGCAAGAGATACTGGTGGCAAAATTAGCATTGGGAAAGAGAAGAATGGTTCAAAAGAAAAATCAGCAAGAGAGAAGAATGTCTCTGAATGTGGTGACAGCATTTTGCCATTTTCAATAATATCTCAATCTTTGTGACCCCATGTGGGGTTTTCTTAGCAAGGAATAGTTTGCTATTTCCTTCTCCAGCTCATTTTATAGATAAGGAAACTGAGGCAAATGAGATTAAATGATTTGCCTAGGGTCCCATAGATAGTAAGTGTCCAAGGTCAGATTAGAACTCAGGACCTCTTAACTCCAGGACCAGCACTCTGTCTACTGCCCCAACTAGACACCCCATGGTGACAGCATAGAGTAAGTAGTTCTTCATTTCTTTAGCCAAGGCAGCTGCCACCTTTTCCCTTTGGTTCTCAACCTACGTAAGTCAAACATAAATCAGTGCCCAGATTTCAAGGTGACATCTATTCTTTTAACAAGTCACCAACAGTCTTTTGTTTAGTCCTCGTATCTCTAAAGTATTTGACATTGATGAGGGGGCAGATGAGGAGAGGATGTGAATGTGCTAATATGCCTTTATATAGTACTTACTATATGCTAGACAGTGTATTAATTACTTACAAATATTATCTTATTTACTCACATGGTCAGTCACCAATAACTTTCTACCATCACTTTCTGGGCTTTCATGACCTAATCCAGAATTATTTTACTATCTCTCAGATTGTTCTATCTTTCTTTGTTTTTTTCCTTCTTCCTTCCTTCCTTTTTTCCTTCTTTCCATGCTCTCCTTTAGAAATGGTATTCAACCCCATGGCTTCAATAATCTATCACCTCTTTGAAGATGAAATAATAAATCACTGGTCTATGTTGCCAAGATGACCTTTTCCTGAAGGTTTTGTATTTCTAAGCACCTCTTGGATACATCCTTTGACTTTTGACACCCTTAACTCATCTTTTCCAAAACTGAACTCATCATCTTCCTCCCAAAGATAATTTGACATTTTTCCCAACTTCTTCATTTCTGAATATAACACCTAATTCCTAGTTGTCCATGCTCAAAATAACACCCCTCATCGAGTACGTTAGAAGCACAATGGACAATCTGTGTAAAGATACTCAAGTAGAAGATGGAATATCACTTAAGAGCAACAGCCAAAACGATGTTTGACTGGTCTGAAGAGGATGTGAAGGAGAGTAATATGTAGTAGGGTTGAAGATGTGGACTGGAAACAGACCGTAAAGGACATTAAATATCAACGGAGTTTGCATTTGACACAAGGGTATGTTGGGGGTACATTGAGCAAGAGAGTATCATGGTTAAGGAATATGATTTAGTAATATAAGAATATATATGAAAATGCTGGCAAGGTACGTTGGAGATAGCTTGTGAAGGACTTTAATTGACAGAGGAATTTGTAACTGATCTAAAATGTAATAAGGAAATAGGGTTTATTGAATGATATAGTCAAACCAATGGTCTAGGACATAAAAATACTAGGGAGGTAGGTTGAAGGCACATTGTTACAGGCTTTAAAAAATAGATTAATTGTATTTGATAAAAAGTATAATAGGGAGTTACTGTACTTTATTGAGCAGTGGAGTAACATGGATGCCACATAGAGAGTGGATTGAAATAGGGAGAGGTCTGAGGCAAGGAGATCAATTAGGATGCTATTGCAATATTACAGGCAGATGACTTGAGCTAAAGATGACTTGAGAATGATGGCTTGGTCCAATTATCAAGTCCTGCATGAGACTTTTTCTGCTCCCTTCCCCTAGTAATTTTCTTCAATTAATTGAATTTATGTTTATTTTGTTATATATACTTAAGTATATATATTTCCTTATATAATGTTTCTTGAGAGCAAGAACTATTTCATTTTGGGGTGTGTATGTGTGTATGCATGTGTATGTGTGCGTATGCATGTGTATGTGTGTGTTTTAATGTATGTGCATATATATATATTTGTATGTTCTATGTATAGCAGTACCTGACATAGTAGACATTTAATAAATAATTACTGATAAATGGATTGATTGACCTTTTGCTGTTCTTCACCAAATCCTCACATCAAATCAGTCACCAAGTCCAATTGACTCTACTTCTGGACCATCTATTGAGTCCATTCTCAATTGCCTTTCCCTTACTGATGGGTATGGTGATGGAAATGGTGTGGGAGATAGTAATGATGGTGGTGATGATGTGGTGGTAATGTTGATGATGATAAGCAAATGAGGTTACACATGCTTTGTAAACCTTAGCATGCTATATAATGAGAGCTTTCTATGATAATGATGATAATACATTTTATGATGATGATGATACTTTAGAAAATATTTTCTAAAAATATTTTGAAGTTAATAAATTATTTGTGTCCATTTCTCTATGCTTGGGAACCACTTTCTTTCATTGTTTTTTTTTCCTATAAAAATAAGCATTATATGAAAGCCCTAGTAAGAACCTACCTCATGTAAGTACTTATCCATAAAGCTTATTCTCACCCACGTACCAACTTTTATGTTACTGCCTAGCAACAGAACAAAACAAAACAAAACAGTATCAAGGTCTTAGTAGTTCTGGTAGTAAAGAGAAAGGGAAAATTGAGAGTAGACATGGTCCCCACTTTGAAAAGATGGAACAGTATGAAGTAAAGAGGAGCAAGGCATCAATGAATCAAAACCTTCTTGTCTTCCCTATTTATATACAGTTGCACATGAATAGTTTCTTTGGTGTGATGGTTTTCTTTTTAGATGCCTTACAACCTCTATACCTGGGATTCATAATCTTGAACTCATGGACACACCCCATAGAGTCCATGGATTGATTATTGGTGGTCTGTGAATTTGGATGGGAGAAGAATTACCTCTTTATTTTCATTAACTATTAAGTGAAATTTATGATTTCTTTCCAATATAAATAAAGATACATATTATTCTAAGGAGTTTATAAACTTCAACAGACTCTACAGAGGAGCATGTCATAAAAATGGCTAAGAACTTTTGTATCTATACCTTGTGAAGCCACTCTGATCTACAACAGATTTCCTATATCCCTCCTTCCTAATGCATGCCCACAGGATGATCCTCAACCTTATATCAATAAGTATGGGCTTAGTGGGAGTGTTGAGAAATGTCTGGCAACTTTAATTGAAGACTTTCCCAAAACTGAAGTTTTTGTTTCATTTTAATGAAATTTTGCAGAAAGGCAAGTTGTGGTTTGAGAGAAGGGATGGCTTTCTAACTTTTAAAACTTTTCAAAAATGAAAATATGCTGCCTTGTGAGGTAGTGTGCTCCTCATCAATGGATGTCTTAAAGAAGAGGACTTGTGACTTCTTATCAAAATACATTAGCATAGATGACTTCTAGGGTTTCTTCCAAATCTGAGACTGATTCTTCCAAGAATGGACTCAGTATTCAATTCAATAAATATGAATTATGTGCTGAATATATATATATAATGCTTTAGAGATAGCAAAAAAAAAAATACCCAAAAATGGATTTAGGAAGAATGGGGTCCAACTCACTCCCCAATCAATAAATGTCCATTTTCATTATCATTCTTCTAAACCCTTCACGTTCATTTCTTCCTGTAAAATCATCATGGAGGCCTTGCTCAAGAAACATTGAAGTAGCAATAGGAGATAGGGTCCTGGAGTCAGAAAGAGCTGAGTTAAAATCTGGACTTAGATGCCTGACCCTAAGCAAGTCACTTAATTACTTTCTGCGTCAGTTTCCTTATCTGAAAAACAGAGATAATAATAACTACCTCTCTGGGTTGTTCTGAGGATCAAATTAGAAAATATATGTAAAGCAATTAGCACAGTGACTGGCCACATAGTAGAGACTTCATAAATGCTTATTTCTTTTTTAATTTTATTTTACTTTCAAAAATATTTTTCCAATTACATGTAAATTTTTTTAACTTTCTTTTAAAACATTTTAAGCTCCAAATTCTCTTCCTTCTTTCCTCTCCCCTCTCATTGAGAATGCAAGCAGTTTTGATGTAGGTTGTGCATGTGCAGTCATGCAAAACATATTTCTATATTAATTATATTGTAAAAATAACAACAAAAACAAACAAAAAAAATCCACAGGTGAAAAACAAAAAACCAAGAGAAATAAAGTTTTTAAAAAGTATTTTTCTATTTGCATTCAAACTTCATCAGTTTATTTTTTCTCTGAAGGTAGAAATGAGTCCAGAATTGTCCGATAATATTCTTATACTGTTCAGAATAGCTAAGTCATCTCCAGTTGACCGTCTTACAATATTGTTGTTATTACGCATGATGATCTCATGATTCTACTTAATTCACTCTGCTTCAGTTCATGTTAAGTCTTTCCAGGTTTTTTTCTGAAAGCATCTTGCTTGCCATTTCTTATAGCACAAAAGTATTCCATCACAATTATGTACCACAATTTGTTCAGTCATGCCCAGTTGATGGGTATCACGTCAATTTCCAATTCCTTGCCACTACTGTGAATGCATTTTGTACATATAGGTCCTTTTCCTTTTTAAAAAATCTCTTTGGGATGCAGACCTAGTTGTAGTATTGCTAGGGCAAAGGTTAGGCAAAGTTTTATAGCCCTTTAGAAATAGTTCCAAACTGCTCTCCAGAATGGTTGAACCAGTTCACTACTCCACTAACAATGCAATAGTGTACCAGTATTCTTGTATCCCCTCCAATATTTGTCACTTTTTCTGTCATATCTGATAGATGTGAGGTAGTACATCAGAGTTAGTACAATTTGCATTTCCCTAATCAATAGAGATTCAGAGCATTTTAATATGACTATAGATAGTTTTAATTTTCTCATCTGAAAACTGCCTGTTTATATCCTTTGATCATTGATCAACTAGAGAATGACTTAATGTTTTTATAAATTTGATTCAATTATCTATATATTTGAGCAATGAGGCCTTTATCAAAGAAATGCGTGATTTCCCCCCATCACCCAGTTTTCTGCTTTTCCTCTACTCTTGGCTGCATTGGATTTGTTTTTACAAAACTTTTTTTTTAATTTAATGTTATCAAAATTATCTATTTTACATCACAAAATGCTCTTTAACTCTTGTTTGGTAATAAAACTCTTCCCTTACTTATAGATCTAAGAGGTAAAAACTTCCATTCTCCCCTAATTAGCTTATGGAATCTCCCTTTATGTCTATATCATGTACCTGTTTTGACCTTATCTCAGTATATGGTGTGAGATGTTGATCTATACCTTGTTCCTGCTAAAGTACTTTACAATATCCCCAGCATTATTTGTCAAATAGTGAATTCCTGTCCCCAAAACTCAGATCTTTTCTTTGTCAAATACAAGAATACTACTGTCATTTACTGCTGTATATGGATGTTGTCCTTTGTTCTCAAAGAGGACCAAAATGAAATCACCATGATAAAGTTTCAATCTCTCAGGAACTTTGGACTTGATTGTACGACATGGGAGACACTAGCACAGGACTGCTCAGCATGGTGTGCCCACGTCAGAAAGGGTGTTGTGTTCTATGAGCAAAGCAGAATTGAAATAGCACAAAGGAAACATAGGATGCACAAATCTGGAGTATCCACCTCAAATGTTCACACGGACTATCTGTGCTCAATCTGTGGTAGAGCATTCCAAACACGTATTGGTCTGCTACTGTGTATCTAATCAATTTCACTGATCCACCACTCTGTTTCTTACTCAGTAACAGCTTGTTTTCATGATTAACATTTTGTAATACAGTTTGAGATCTGGTACTGCTAAGTCACCTTCCTTCAAATGTTTTATTTTTCATTGATTTCCTTGATATTTTGTTCTTCCAGATGGGTTTTGTTATTTTTTCAAGCTCTCTAAACTATTTTTTGGTAGATTGACTGGTATAATACTGAATAAGTAAATTAATTTAGATAGAACTGTCATTTTTGTTATGTTGGCTCAGCCTACCCAGGAGCAATTAATATATATTTTTTTCCAATTGTGTTTAGATCTGATTTTATTTGTGTGGAAAAGTATTTTGTAGTTGTGTTTATATGGTTGCTGAGTGTGTCTTTGCAGGTAGACTCACAAGTATTTTATTTTGTCTATGGTTATTTTAAATGGAATTTCTCTATCTCTTGCTGCTGAGTTTTGTTGGAAATATATGGAAATACTTTGCTAAAGTTGTTGAATATTTCAACTAGTTTTTTTTTTAGTTACTGCTCTAGATTCTCCAAGTATACATCTACAAAGAGTGATAATTTTGTTCTCTATTGCCTATTCTAATTCCTTCACTTTTTTTCTGTTATCACTATAGCTAGCATTTCTAGAACAATATTAAATAGTGACAATAGCAGACAGCCTTGCTTCAACCCCCCTAATCTTACTGGGAAAACATCTAGCCTAATGCACATTATAGACCATACTTTCTGATGGTTTTAGATAGATACCACTTATCATTCTAAGAAAAGTTCCATTCATTTCTATGCTTTCGAGTGCTTTTTTTAAAAAAATAAGAAAGAGTGCTGTATTTTGTCAAAAACCTTTTCTGCATCTATTGAGATAATCGCATGATTTTTGTTGGTTTTGCTATTGATATGGTCAATTATGCTGATAGTTTTCCTAATATTGAACTAGCTCTGCATTCCCATTATAAATCCCACCTGGTCATAGTTTAGGATCTTTGTGATGTATTTTGTTATCTCCTTGCCGGCACTTCATTTAAAATTTTTGCATCAATATTCATTAGGGGAATTGCTCTATAATTTTCTTTTTTGATATTTGCTCTTTGTGGTTTAGGCACCATATTTGTGTTGTAAAAATAATTTGGTAGGACTCCTTCTTTGCCAATTTTACCAAACATTATATATAGTATTGGAATTAATTGTTCTTTAAATGCTTGGTAAAATTCACTTATGAATCCATCTAATCCTGGGAATTTTTTCTTGGGGAGCTCATTGAAGGCTTGTTCAATTTCTTTTTCTAAGATAGCATCATTTAAGTATTCTATTTTCTCTTCTGTCAATATGGGCAATTTATATTTTTTTGGGTAAATATTTAATAAATATTTATCCATTTCATATAGATTATTAGACTTATTGTCATATGGACAAAATAGCATCTAATAATTACTTTAGTTTTCTCTTCATTGGTGGTGAATTCACTCTTTTCATATTCAATATTGGTAATTTGGGTTTCTTTCTTTTTTAAATCAAATGAACCAATGATTTATCTATTTTATTGTATTTTTTTCATAAAACCAGTCCCTAGTTTTATTAGTTCAATGGTTTTCTTACTTTGAATTAATTAACATTATTCATTAGTGTTACTTTCAATTGATTATTTTTATTATTAATTATTAATCTGTTCTTTGATTTTAAATATTTTTAATTTGGTGTTTAATTAGAGATTTTAATCTCTTATTTTTCTAGTTTTTTTTAGTTGCAATCCCAGTTCATCGATTGGCTCTTTCTCTATTTTGTTGGTGTAAGCATTTAGAGATATAAATTTTCCCTTTGGTATTGCTTTGGTTGTATCCCATAAATTTTAGCATACTATCTGCCTATCATCATTCTTTTTAATGAAATTATTGACTGTTTCTACGATTTGTTCTTTGACTGACTCATTCTTTAAGGTTAGAATATTTAGTTTCTAATTAATTTTTAATCTATGTTTCCATGGTCCTTTATTTAATGTAATTTTAATTGCATTGTGATCTGAAAAGTACACTCTTAAAAATTCTGCTTTTCTGAATTTGAATGGAATAGTTTTGTTCTAAAATATAGTCAGTTTTTGCGTAGGTCCCATAACCACTGAGGAAAAGATATATTCCTTTCTATTATTATTCATTTTTTCCCACAGGTCTATCATATGTAACTTTTCTAAAATCTATTCATTTTTTAAAAATTACATCTTGTTTGTTTTGGGTTAGATTTTTCTAGTTCTGAGAGAGAGATATGGTCCCCCACTAATATAGTTTTGCCTATAACTCATTTAACTTTTTCTTTAAGAATTTGTATGTTATACCATTTGGTGCATATATGTTTAGCATTGATATTACTTCATTGTCTATGATACCTTTCAACAAAATAAGTTTCCCTACTTATGTCTTTTAATGAGATATAATTTGCTTTATCTGAGATCATGATTATTACTCCTTGTTTATTGGTGGGTTTTTTTTTTTGCATCAGCTGAAACATAACAGATTTTGCTCTACTCCCTTACCTTTACTTTGTGTGTGTCTCTGCTTCAAGTGTGTTTCATGTTAACAACATATTATAAGGTTCCAGTTTTTAATCCAGTTTTATTTTCTAAATTCATCCTACTCACATCCAGTGAATACTATGAATACTATTACTATGCCTTTCTCAACTTCTTGCTTTTTTCACTTGTTTATTCTCCTATTTCCCATTTCACTCTGTTCCCTCCTCCAAAGTGTTTTGCTACTGACTACTGCCTTTCCCAGTCCATGATCCCTTCTATTAGTCTCCTCTTCTTTTATCCCCTTTCCTTCTTACTTCCCTATAGGACAAGATAGATTTCCATACCCCGTTGAGTGGCCCCTCTACCCCCGCTGCCAATTTCTTTTCAGATTAAAGCTCTCTTATGCCTCTTTTATGTGAAATAACTTACTCCATTCTACCTTTCCCTTGCTCTTTTTCCCAGTGCATCTATCTCTCACTCCATTAATTTAATTTTATAATTCACACTCGTGTGTATGTATGTGTGTTTGTCCTTAGTTGCCAAAGACCATGCCATCAAAGAAATGATGACATAACTTGCACTTGACTTTGTTTTGAGTGAGGGAGGGCTGTGCAGTCACCAGCCTCACTTCTCCTGCAAAGCCATCTGAATCCAGTGACCAGATATTCATCAGGATGACTGGAGATGCCCCAGGTCACCCAGCTAGTGAGTGTCAAGTGTCTGAGGTGAGATTTCAACTCAGGTCCTCCTGACTCCTGCACTGGTGTTCTATCCACTGCACCACCTAGCTGCTCCAATTCACACTTGTAACCTCTGTATATATGGTAAAAAATTTTTTACCTTATTTAATCCCTTTTTATTTCTCTCTCTGGTTCTCTTTATGCTTCTCTTGAGTCTTGTATTTAAAAGTCAAATTTTCTATTCAGCTCTGGTCTTTTCATCAGGAATGCTTGAAACTCCTCTGTTTTATTATATATCCATTTCCCCCCCCCCAAAGGATGATATTTGACTTTGCTAGGTAGGTGATTCTTGGTTGTAATCTTAGCTCCTTTACCATGCAGAGTACCGTGTTCTAACCCTTCTGACACTTAATGTAGAAGATGCCAAATCTTGTGTTATCAGATATGTACAGCAAATATGTAACTCCATATTTGAATTGTTTCTTTCTGGCTACTTGCAATATATTCTACTTAACCTGGGAGCTCTGGAATTTGACTATAATATTTCTGAAAATTCTCATTTCGAGATCTCTTTCAGGAGGTGACTGGCATTTTTCAAATTTTTATTTTGCTTTCTGGTTATAGGACATCAGGGTAGTTTTTCTTGATAATTTCTCTAGATATGCTATCTATGTTCTGTTTTTGATCATGGCTTTCAAGTAGTCCAATAATTTTTAAATTGTCTCTCCTCTGTCTGTTTTCTAGAGCAGTTGATTTCCAATGCAGTATTTCTGGTTGTCTTCTATTTTTTCATTCTTTTGATTTTGTTTTATTTTTTCTTGTGGTATCATTAGCTTCTCAATTCTAATTTTTAAAAAATTATTTTTTTTTGAGTGAGCTTTTATACTTCCTTCTCTATTTGGCCAATTCTGCTTTTTTAAGGAGCTTATTTCTTTAGTCAATCATTGTGCATCTTTTTCATGTGACCAATTCTGCTTTTTAAGTTCTTCTCTTCAGTGGATTTTTGTGTCTCTTTTACCATTTAGCCTATTTTATTTTTAAGGTGGTATTTTCTTCAGTCTTTTTTGTCCCTCATTTACCAACTTGTTGACTCTTTTTTTCATGATTTTTTTACATCATTCTCATTTCTTTTCTGCATTTTATTCTACCACTCTTACTTAATTTTTAAAAAATACTTTTTGAACTCTTCTAGGGTCTGAGACCAATTCATATTTTTCTTTGATACTTTGCATGTAGCTACTTAGATTTCATTATCTTCTTCTGAGTTTTTGTTTATAACTTCTCTGTCACCATAGTAACTTTCTATGTTGTTGTTATTTGATCATTTTCCAGCCTATTTCTTCACTTTAAACTTTTTGTTAAAGTTGGTCTCTTCTCTGGATATGGAGAGGATACTGTCTTAAGCTGATTTTTTGTGTGTGTGTGCTGCTGTTTTCAGAGGTAATTCTGGGGGGGTCTATAGGTTTTTAATTTTTCCAAGTTGATATGATCTAAGGAAAGATGTGGTCACTCCTCTCCTGTCCTGTGTTCTGGTCTGTGAGTGACCACAAGCATTATTTTCCACCCTGGAACTGTGACCAGGGCCTTTGTTTTTGCTAATATTCCTCTCTACCCTTGGACAGCAACCTGCAACTGGGTATGAGCAATATAACAGTCTTTGCCAGCAAAGAGCTCCCTTCTGACCAGCTATCTAACTTCCTTATCATCTGTGGCCTAAGAGTCCCCAAAGTTGCCAATACTAATTCAGCTGCCCTCAAGACCTCCTGCTATCTTGACAGGGAGTAGTCTATACTGGATTGCGCTCCACTCTCACCCCAGCAAGACAGTTCTGCCAACTTTCCAAGTTATTTGGAGCTGAAAAATTATTTCACCCCATCGTTTTGTTGGTGCTGCTACTCCAGGATTTGTTTTGAGGAATAATTTTACCATTGTTTGAAAGGCAATTTGGGAGACCTCAGATCTTTACTCCACCATTATTTCCTCTCTTATTTAAATAATTTGGGGATACCAGATAAACATTTGGAGACTTTCCAGTTACTATTCCTTACTCATGAGAACCCCAACCTCTTTTCTTGTCACACATGTCCTTGATGGTGCATTTTAATCACATATAAACCACTTTTGTCAATATTCTTTCTACTAACTACACTCACAGGAATTCATGATGAGAATCAAGTTTATGCTATTTTCCCCCTGAAATTCCTTTGAAAATAAAATTGTTGGAGATTAAAGAGATGCCTATCAGTTGAAGTACATCTAAATGTTATGGTACCTGACTGATGGGTATGATTTTGCTGTTAGAAAGAAAGAGATAGATGATTTCAAGGAGACATGGATAGACTCATATGAACTAATGCAGACTGAAGAGAGCAGTACTAGAGGAAAATTTATGCCATAACATCAATGTTGTAAAAATTGAACAATTTTGAGACAGTTTTTAGCCAGGAGAACAAGGTATGCAATAAAAATCACTATTAAAATAGTCAGCTTAGGAAGTTGTAAGAACTATGGTCAATATAATAGTCATTTATTATTCCAGATGACGAAAGCTGATTCATGTTACAGGGAGGTGAGGGACTTAAAGAGACAAAGTATGTGTGTATACATGTGTGCATGTGTTTGTGCAATCATCAAGGGTATTGGTTTTACCTGACTGTATTTGTTATAAGAAATTTGCTTAGTCTGCTGGTAAGTCTGCCTGCCTCAGGTACCTCACTGATATAATCTATCCTTCATTCAGTCACTAGAGTGGTTTTCAATAAAATCATGAGAGTAACTTCAATAAAGTACAGGTCTAACCATATCACCCCTTTATTCAATACCGTCATCAGCTCCCTCACACCTCCAGGGTTAGTCGCAAAATTCTGTTTAATATTCAAAGCCCTTTATAACATTGCCCTCTCCTCCTGTCCAGTTTTCTTATTCTTTACCAGGTTCTTTCTAATGCAGTGATGCTTGCATCCTTGCTATTCCCCTAACAAGGCCCTGGCTTCCTTCATTCAAGTCCCAAGTTAAATGTCATCTTCTACAAGAAACCTTTCCCAGTTTCTCCTACTTCTAGGCCTTCTGTCTCTTAATTGTTTCCTATTTTTGTATGCTTTGTTTGTATACATTTGTTCATTGTCTCTGTTATTACATTGTGAGCTCTGCCTTTTGCATCTTTTTCTTATGTACCCAGCATTTTAAAATGGTGTCTGGCACATAGTAGGGACTTCATAAATATTTACTGATTGTTTTTCTTTTTCTTTGTTTTCCACCCAATGAGGAGAAAGAGAGAAAAATAGATTTATCATTATTTTAAGAACAGAGAGGTTCATGGGGTGCTACCGATGTAGACTGTTGTACATACATTCAGATAAGGTCACTAGATTATTAGTTTTACTTAATTTGTTACACAAGACCACTCATGGAGATGTCATACTCTATAAATTTTTGTAATGTAAAGAAAAAAATGTATCAATAAAACTTTTTAAAAAGGATTATCGGTATAAATTATGTTGTCTAACCATGTGGTTTCCCTAAATAAAATGGAGGTTTCTTGGGGGCAGAGGCAATTTCTTTTGTTATTGTATATCATTCTCTTGGCACATAGTAGGTACTTCATAGATGCTTGGTAATTGCTTGTAAGCTTTTCCTGAAATCGAGTGCTCTACTAATTTTTTTTAAAAAAGATGCTTTGTTTCATTTTCTAAGAGTGAGCCCCTTGGGCTCATGAAATTTGTGATGAAATTTCTCAAATGTTATCAAGTCCCATCTCCTCATCCCATTTATTTGTGGCCCCAGCTCATTTTCCATCTGTATCACTTATTAGATTCTAATGGATTGATATTGATATTAATATAGATAACTCAATGAAGTGTATGTTTTCCTCTAGGCAATATATATTTTTTCATTTACCTTGTATATCATTGTGGGTGAGGTTTCAAATGACTACAAATTTAATTGAAGTGAGTTTATAATGTCCCAGGAATTTGTGCAGGAGTAACAACTTCTAGAGAATTGACTATCAAAGAGAACCAACATTTTACATGAACTTCGTGTAAGAAATTATATAAAATGATGGAGCACAGTACTGTTGTTTGACATGATGCTTTTAAATTTCCCATCAACCTCCTCCATGATTTTTTTGAGGCAATTGGGGTTAAGTGAATTGCCCAGAGTCATACAGCTAGTGAGTATCTGAGTCTCAATTTAAGCTCATATCCTCCTGACTCTAGGGCTAGTGATCTATCCACTGCACTGCTTAGCTACCCATCCTTCATGACATTTTGAAAATTAACTCTGAGCTTTGATTTTTCTCTGGATTTCTTGTTTCTCTTCCTAGCAATAAGATTTAATTTTAGAATTTTAAAATTTAAATTTTAAAAAAAGATAAAATAAGATTAAATTACTAAAAGAGGTGATTTATAGACACTTTGGGCCTTCTCCTTATGGTAACTGCTTTGCATTGCTTAAATTTCTCAAGCAAATGATGATAGTATCAAAGTCTGTACATTTGTCCTTTTTTGTAGTCAACATCTAGTTTCAAGTTGCTATAACCAAATGCCTGCTGTCTTCTCATTTTTATTTCTCTTTTCGTTGTTGTCAATTTTGACCTTTGTTCTAACCAGTCAATGATTTTACTGAACACAGATAGCTTTTCTCAAATGGTTGCCACATTTCTTGACTAAGATGTCGTCAATTTAACTTTGTGAGATGTTTTCCTTTTGTTTTTATGTGTGTACACATCACGTCCATCTAACAACATGATACAGTGGAAAAAAACATTGGTTCTAGAGTCAAAAAACCTGGATTCACATCTAATCATTTATAACAGTTACCTGTTTGGCACTGGGCAAATTACTTACCTTCTCTGGGACTCATTTTACCATATATTAAATGGGGGGTGTGGGGATTGGACTATGATTTCTGAGGCCCCATCCAGCTGTACATCTATTGTTCTGCCAACTCTTCTTCAATAAAATAATAATTAGGTAAAAGTATAAGGCTTCTGAGTGATTTACAAAGTTTTGGCTGTTTTATTTCTTTCATCTGAAATCACATTTCCAAGGCAGTCTCCTCAAATTTCTCTGTGTCAAACTTCACAATAAAATCACTAGGCATCATAGCAGCAAGAATTTTTTTTTTTTTTGGTAAAAGGATTTTTTGTTAATATAAGTCTTGCTCAGGAGCTACTCTATGGTACTATAGAAAGAACACTGGCCCTAGAGACAAAGAACTTGGGTTGAAATTCAACCTTTTAACATTTATTATCTATATGATCATGGACAAATAATTTAATCTCCCTGGGTCTTAATTTCTTCATTTGTAAAATCAGAAGATTGGATTACGTGGCCTCTGAGTTCTCTTCCAGTTCTATGGGGATTTTCTTTAGAAGATTTTGTCAAGTTCTTCATAAGATATCTGTTTCTCCATCCTCTAACCTTTTTGGATCAATTTATAGGTAGCTTCATGGTGGTCTAAATATGTGTTCATTATGAGCATTTATTATATATATTATATATTCATATATTATATATCATATGTTTACATATATAATATATCATATATTATGAGCGCAGTATGGTGAAATGACCAAATGTCCCACAAAATATTTCTTCTAGCCTTTGTGCACAAACTGAAACCTAATCTGCCATTTTTTTCATTTCCCTTCCCCCCCTCCAGAGAAGAATCTGCGAATCATCACACTCATTATGCCTTATTGTACGTATAAAATAAGAATTTTCAAATGAATATGCCTTGTTTGTTCTAGTATAATAGTTAGGTGAATGTTAGACAATACACTGTCACACTGAGAACTAAATTAACATTTGTAGACATTATGAGAATTAGCAACTCTTTTTACCTCCTGTCCCTTATCTACCATGTTAGTATCATCAATGTGGAAGAAAAAGGGGACTGACACAGGGATTGAGGTCATTTTTATATTTGCTTTTACAGAAAAATGATTTATTTTAAATTTAATTATTTTCAGTAAGTCTAAACCTTGAAATATATTTAAAAGTTTTTTTTTAAAAGCACTGAACCTATAAGCTAGAGTTTATATAAACTATAAGTTTGAATCTTTTTTTGTGTTTGCTGTTTTTGTTGTTTTGGGTACTTAATATCAAATATCCTATCGAATTATGTCAGGGGTAAGCAAACTAAGTCCCTTAGGCCAAACCCTTCCCATACGCCGTTTTTGCACAGTTCATGAACTAAGAAAAGTTATTGTATTTAAAAAGTTAAAAAAAAAATATTCTTATCTCACTGGCATACAAAACTAGGTGACAAGTTGTCTAATTGAGGAAGTGTAGTTTGTTAACTCCTATTTTATATCACCCTCCCACCTCATTTTTTTTGCATATCTCTGAAGGTTTTTTTGCTGTTGTTTCATTATATTCATGTTTCATTTTTTAAGAATTTTCATATTTTATATATTTAAATACTTCAGTGGGTTAGTGAGTTTATCAGTGTGGGTGCTTGCTCCAGTGATATTTATCAAAATCTAACCATGATCTCTCCTGTGTACCACCTCCAAGGAAAACTCCATTGGGAGCTCATTTGTCTCTTAATATACTGCTGAAGTACAACTTCATCCCATGGTCAGTCCAGTTATTATCCTTCATTCTCATTTTTTGACTGTCCCACTTTTTCCCATATTTCTTTGATGACATCTTTTAGACTATTGTACCCAAGCTTTTGTTAGCAATATGCAACAATCTGTTTAGGTCCACCACATATACCTCTGATGACCTTTAGATGACCCATAGTTTTGATTTCTTGGAGATTATAGTGTATCAAGATTCCTAGTCATAGAACATCACTAGAAGAATATCAGTATTTAAAAGATAGGTTTTTATTTTAGTAAAAAAAAAGTGTGAGTCACTGAAGGAACAGCACAGTTTGTTGGGTGTAAAACAGATTGCTCTCTTCCTTTTATCTATATCTGAGTTCAGATCATTGTCCAAATGCAATGTCTGTTTTGAGTAGATATAAGGATATGCCCGCTTAGCGACCTATCCATCCAAATTTATGTCATAGTCTGAACAAGAGACAGTGTTCAATCTAGAAAGCAAGTGCTCACAAAAAATGAAGGTTTTCAGAATAGGAATAAGTAAAATTAGTCTAGCAATGATGAAGGATGAACAGACACAGACGAAGAATAAAAGTAAAGAATGTGCTTTAAGAAATAATTGAATTATCAGGTAATATACAGACTTAAAATGAAATGCAAGATTCTTTAAGAGGATCCTCCAAGAGTAACTGGGAATCTCAGGAATTAAGGCAATATTTAGGTTTAAAGAAATAGGTATCCCCTTTAATTATACAGTATGTGAGGCTACTTACTCAATTTATGTCAAGCCAACTTTGGACACCGGGAGGAAAATCAGTTTCAATATTCTTCCTTGCTTCTCTGTTGTTGGCATATGAAAGCCAACAATATGGGGATTTTCTCTTCCTGGTGACCAGGGCAGGTGTTCCCAACTGAGCCCAGTGAGAAGTGAGCCCCTAGAATTACACCACAATTTCTGAGCTTTCCTCTGGGTTCAAGCAGAAGATAATCTCAGGCATGTATGATTTAGAACTAGAAGGGATGATAGACCTTATCTTGTTCAACTCTGTGGTTTTAGAGATTGAGAAGCAGAGGCCCAGGAATAGCTAGGTGACTGGCCCAACATGACTCAGGTAGTAAGTAACAGAGGATTCGAATCCTACCCTTATTTTGAATCTAGTGTTTTCTTATTTTTGTTTTTTCAATGTAATTACACTGTCAACTTAAATAGGGGAAAAAAAGAAAGGGATCCAAATGGGAAAGAGGTAAAGACTGATATTGGACCCTAAAAGGAATCAATGAATAAAGAAGTTTAGCTTCACATAATGAATATAAACACAATGTTTTTGTCAGCAGCAATTCATAATTCACTTTCCTTAGTGATGACTAAATTATTCATGTCCGGCAATCTAGCCCTTAACTTTTCAAGTATATGTGGTTGTGATTGGGAGTTGATACAAAATGAAGGAAAATATTGATTGAAAACATTTGAAATATAGATGATAGCATTTAGTCTTTCTGGTACAAAGAATGTCAAAGTTCCTGAAAAAACATTATGTGTTCCTGATTTTTGAATGATATTTAGAAGCAACCAGAAAAGAATTTACAATATCACATCTCAGCTTACCGGGTAGATAAATTTGCCTCTATTGATGATAGTTAAGAAAGCAACAACATTGTATTCATTCTATAAACTTTTAAAAATGATTTTGAAATTGAAAATCTCATGGTATATAGAACAAGCCCTGGATTTAGAGTCAGAGGACCCGGATAGTATGACCTTGGATAAGACATTGAACTCTTTTAAACTTCAATTTCCTCATCTGCAAAATGAGGAGGTTGGACTAGATGACCTTTCTCCTGCCGTTCTAGATCTATGAGCCTATGACACTCATTGCTATTCAATAGTCCTTCTTTTGTATTCCCCATGTACACTCTTATAGCAAATGGCAGTCTCCTATCTGACTAAGAATATCAAGGCTACCTGAAATTAACTTCCTCAACTCTTCTCCCTCCAGAACTAAGGACTTCTCAGCATCATCACACCATCAGCACTTTCCCTTCTGCCCAGAAGTTTCCTTTTGTCTTGCTACACTTAGTTTCTCTTTGATCACCTCCTGTGTCCTCCAGGACCTGACTCCAGCAGGAATCTCTTCCCTAACCCAGTTTTAATCTCTTCTTGTGTACTGTCTCAACCCTGTCTACCTACAAATATGCTCAGATTTCCCCAGTTCTAAATACTGCTACTATTACTATCCCCACCACTAACAATAACAATGATAACAATGTAATTGACAATAACAATGTAATAAAAACAAAGTCTAGTACTTGCCCTGGAGCTATTATTCCAATGCCCACTCTCATTCACAAGTCAGATCTCCAGCGTCTAGCTACTATCTTTCTCAGGACTCTTTGGGTTAGCTCTAAGAAATAGGGGCTGACTTTTCTAAGACTATTTGCTCAAAAACCCCCACTGGATTGTTTCACTCCTTGATGATTAACTGATGTTGTTTAGTCATTCAGACAATTAGCTTTTAGAAAGTGGTATTTAATGTAGAATGCTAGGAATAGTTGGCTCAAAAAAAAAAAAATCTCCTGAAAGTTTGAGCAACATTCTCCCATGAGTACACAAAGAATCCAGGAGAAAGTTGGCTAATGCTTACAGAGCTCATCTGGGAGAAGGTTAACTCACAACTCC
This sequence comes from Bettongia penicillata ogilbyi, assembly GCA_023548195.1. Taxonomy (NCBI): domain Eukaryota; kingdom Metazoa; phylum Chordata; class Mammalia; order Diprotodontia; family Potoroidae; genus Bettongia; species Bettongia penicillata. The sequence continues at coordinate 3,608,395 of JAJHZJ010000460.1, read as the reverse complement.
TAGAAGTACTTTTAGTGTCGTCCTTAAGATGTTCACCTTGGTTGGGTCTCCACCTTGACATCTTTGTAGAAAACTTGGATCTGTGTCTAGTCTGTTCTTGACTCCTGATGCAGACACTAAAATAATGAGGATGTTGCTAGAATATCAGTGGAAAGATAGTAAGTCCAAAACCCTCCAGATACTCCCGCCAAACAAGCTCACAAGTTACAGCTTTGACCAAGGTGGGGGAGGAAATTGATTTGTTCTTTTCTTCTCCCAAATGCTTCTTCCTCAAGGTTTTGCATGGAATAATCTCTCCTGGCTCACCATTCACTTTTATCTCATTATTTCTGAACTAATTTATGATTTTATACATTATCTCAAGTATATTGCCAAGTCCCTCAACCAACTGTAATGCACTTATTGTCAATGTCATTTCAGTTCCTCCAAGGACTTTCAAAGACCTTTTGTACTTAGTCTAATACCTTTGATTGATTAAGACTTTTAGTCACCTGGCTAAGGCTTCAGGGACATATAGGAACAGGGAAGAGTAAGGGATCTTTAGCTGAGAAGTCATGGAGATGATGAATAGAGTATGACCATTGACTGACTCATTCTTCTGCAGAGGCAATTGACATGATTGCAGTTCTTAGCACTTACTTCAGATTGGATGGGTCAATTTAGCTGACTTGGTTACCACTTCCCTTATGCAAACAAAACTATATTCCTTTATCCCTAATCTATACTCTCATCTTTTAGTTCATTGTTAAAACTTCCCAAACAAGGTGTATAAAACTGCTGCTTCTAATTCCTCAGGATCTATTCTGGCATCATGATCTTGTAATCTGCTTTTTCCTGCCATAATTTTGCTGAAATTGAAGCTCTGAATATCGATGGCATCCAGTCCAACCTATATTTAAAGCCTTTGATTCTCTTGCGTCCTTCACAGGTAGTCATCCAGCTTTCACTTGAAAAATTCCAAGAATTGTGGACCTAATTCTGCCTGAGGCAGGCCATTTCACATTTGAATAATTCTAATTGTTAGGGAATTTTTCCTCTTATAAAATAGAATTATGCCCAGATGTAACTTCCACCTACTGCTCCTAGATCTGCCCTCTGGCCTCAAATAAAATGTCTCATGTCTCTTCAAACATTCAGATACTTGGAGACATCAATCATATTTCCCTGAGGCTTCCTTTCTTAAGGCTGCATAGCCCTACTTCTTTTAGCTGATTTTCACCTGGTATTATTTATAGGCCTCTTATCCTTCTGCCCCCCACCCTGGACAGATAATATTATTCCTGAACTATGACTCCAGAAATAAACATACTACTCCAGTTGTATTTTCACCTGGATAAAGTTGGTTCAGGGTATCATCTCCTTTGTTTTGGACATAACTAAACAATGTATCAATCTATAAGCCCTTATTAAGCACCCATTATATGTCAGGAACTGTGCAATTTGCTGGACATACAAAGAGAAATGAAATAGTCCCTGCCCTCAAGGAGCTTACATTTTCTCCAGTGGTGTGCTGACAGATGTTTAATTACATTCTATCCAATGATGTGCTGACAAATGTTTAATAAGAAGTTCATGATGGGGAAGCAACCTGGCAAAGGAGGGAGGGAGAGTATACAAGACACACTTTAAAATTTAATCTGCATCATTAATATTTTCTGCATCATTTCCTTAAGCCTAAACAATCAGTACAAAAATAAATCCAACCCTGATTTGAATTGTTTGCTGATAGCCAAGATGTAAATGCTCACTCTGAAAATTTAGCCTATGGCTCTTGGGAGCCATTATGAGCTGGCTCCAGCATACCACTGATTCTAACTATGACCCGGATGATAGCGCCCAGCATTATGCTTACTATTTTTTTGCTGTCATATCATACTATTGATGAATATACACCTTTTGTACACTAAACCCCTTAGATCTTTTTTCACATTAGCAATTAGATATTCACACTTTCCCTATCCTGTGCTTTAAAAAAATTAATCAATGAGTACTTATTAAATGTTTGATATGTGCCTGACACTGTGCTTACCTCTGGGAATAAAAATACAAAAAGGAGGCAGTTGCTTTCCCCAAGAAGCTTGCATTCTGATGGGACAAACAAAATGCATAGGGGCTGGGGAGGGAAAGGAGCTCTGAATGCAAAATCAGGGAGATAATGAATGGAATACTATCGTCCATTGACCCAATCTTTGCTGAGCCAATAAATATTCTTACAATTCTTAGAATAAAAGGTGGAAAGAGAGGGAATGGAAAGTCCTTAAACCAAGGCAACAATGAAAATTGCTGAGTCAAGAGGAGACTTTGTGATTCTAAGGAATACTGATTCAAATGGATAACTCCTCTTAGGCATGATTTCTGGAGGCTTTGTTTGGAGGGTGAACCAGCAATATACAGTGAGGTAAAAAGTGGTCAGAGGCTGCATGGTCATGGATTTCTGAGTTTCAACCTTTTTTTTTTTTTGTCCAGTCCAGTATCAAAATTATTTTTATCTTGTTAATAGATCTAGTTGTTAGATAGTTCAGAATTTGGAAATCCTATGCCAAATCCACATATAATAGGCATAATCTATGTTATTACAAATTTATCTAAGCATTTGGATTCTGAATAATACCAGAAAATAATTTCCAACACCATTCCATTAAAAAAAATATTTATTTGCAAACCTCCTTACCAAGCCAGAGTTCTAAAGAGTGCATCCTTTATTTATTTAGAGACACTCATTTGACCAGGTTTTTAGGCATTATAAATGTGGCCTTAAACTTTGCCTAGAATCCTAACAGCTTTAGAATACCAAAAGTATAGGAATTTCAACTGATTGCATGAATAAGGTCTTCTCCTTAAAGTCAGAGGCTTGTTAGGAGTGTTTGGGGGCTTTTGTTCCCTTCCAAATTTTTCTTATTATTTCTAGACTCAACTGATTCTAAAATAAATTAACTAAAATACTGACAAAGTGGCATCACAGCAAGCCATGCTTTGTACAACCCCATAAAGAAATATTGACAATTCTGGCCTCTCTGCCCCATATGTTATTCTGATTGTGTGAAAACTTGAATCAGTATCTAAAAGCCAGGTGGTTACAACTCCCACAATATTGGTTTCCCCGTCAAGAGGCAGAAACTCCCATTTAGCTCTAGTAAAAGGAGCATGTGACTTGTGTATAATTATGTGCATTGGCTTTGGCACTCTGGTTTAACGGCAATCTCAGTAATTGTATTCCCTCTGTCCAATTTTCCTCCTAACTGAAGCTAGATAGACGTAAATCACAGTTTATAATAATGAATCAGAACACCAAGCAATGTGGATAGCCATTGATTGCTGAGGCATAAAAATAGCAAATGAAAATGGAGTGACTGAGTCTGAATCATATTGACAGACCAGTTGTGGCAAATGGGCAGATATGTAAATGGCTGGCACAATTTCAAACCCTAGGACTGTTTGTACACTTCCTTAGCATGGGAAGGCTTTTATTGGGGGGAGGGTGAAGAGAGTGAACTAATGGCATTACTTGTGTAAGGATCTCCTAGTGAAGTAGCTTATATGCTTACTAGGCAGTTGACTGAGGCACTGAGAGCTTAAGTGAAATGATAGGCAATAAGGATCGGAATCAGGACTGAATTCAATTCTTCCTGTCTGAGACCAACTCTACTCACCACACTATGATGAGGGATGAACTAATGGCAAAATGTGTGTGTGTGTGTGTGTGTAAAATCTGGACAAATTCCATTCATGGAGTCAAAACCTCAAAGAAAACATTACCTGACCAAAGAATCAAAAGTGATTGTCCAAAAGAGGCTGAAATTTTATTTACTCTGCCTTCAACCCCGCTGTCACTATCTTTATTCATTGTTCTTAGAATGTCAGAATTAAGTGATTGGAGAATTTATAGACTGACTTCACTCATTGTTTGTCTAATTGGGGATTTAGGAACCTAAAACTGTCTTCTTTAAGGGCCAGAATCTATGAGTCATGATGATTAGAGGTAGCATGGAACTCGAAGGTCATCAAATCCAACCTCCTCATCATGAAAATGAATAAATTGAGATTCAAGAAAGCAATTTTACATAGACCATTTTGCAGTCGTTTCAGTCATGTCCAACACTTCATGACCTCATTTGAGGTTTTCTTGGCAGAGATTCTGGAACGGTTTGCCATTTCCTTCTCCAGCTCATTTTACAGAAGAGTATACTGATGCAAACAGGATTAAGTGACTTGTCTAGTGTCACACAGCTGGTAAGTGTCTACGGCCAGGTTAAACTCAGGAAAATGAGTCTTTCTGACTACAGGTCCATCTTTCTATCCACTGTTCCATCTAGCTGCCCCAAAGATCATGATGCTAGTTGTAAAAGGTGGTATTAGAATTTAGTCACAGTTTCCTGAACTTCAGCTTCGTTCTTCTTTCTACCATCTTGTCTGCTCTTTTCCATTTCAAAAATATACATTCACCTATAAATTCTCCTAGTGAACAGGATAGCCAATTCTTATATTAAACATATTTATCTTAAATCGATTCATCTTTAGATATAAATTGCATGCATCCTGACAAAATCAAAAGCTTTTTAAGATCCATGATTCCATTAACATGAATGTTCACTTTTTGTCCCTTCAATTCTATAAGGAGATTCTATTCATGAGTTGCTAGGGCCCTCAAATCCAACTAAGTCTGCTCCATTGCCTCCCTGCTCAAGTAAAATCTCCATGTCATCATCTGCTTTGTTTCATCTAGCTTTAAGGAGGAAGTAAACTACTTAAATAATGACTAATGAATATCTTATTAATTCAACGAATAACAGCTCACCAAGGATCTTAAACAATAGATGTTAGAGATGTGGTAGAATTTAAGTCAATAGACATTAAGTAACAACCATGTAAGATGTCTACTCACTGACTCAATCTATTAACTCTTACATAGATGTTTACATCTTAATAACAGCATTTTAATACAAAGGAATGAACTTCTAAGGATAAAATTCCACTGAAGATAGTCTTAGGGTGGTATGTACCCCTAAAAACTAAAATGAATGATTTCTCATGGTGCTGCTCTTTTCAGTTACTCTTGCTTCTTCCATTCAAATCTCTTAGTCCTCTTCCTACCTCCTTGGTAAGGAAGCAAAGCTTCCTGGTGGAAGTAAACTCTCCAGAGGCTCATATTAACTTAGGGATTGGGCCAAGCTGCAAAACACTTATATTTGAAAGGCCAGTGGAAGGTGTATAACTTAGGATCAGCTGTATACCATTCTGGCCACTTCAACTTTGTCCTGATGTTGGCAGTCCTCCAAAATAAGAATAATAGAATGCCAGAGTTGGAAGAAACTAGGAATACATCTAGTCCAACACCTAGACAAAGATTGAAACTCCTGGAAAACATCAATATAAAATGATCACCCAGATTCCACTTGAAGACTTCAGAAACAAGGCAATCATTATCTCCCATGACATCCCAATACATTTCCAAATGCTTCTACTTGATATGAGGTCATTCTTTATGTTGAGCTTATATTTTCTCTAATATCCACCAATCTCTTGATTCATTTCCAGTCCACATTGCCAGCTGCCTATAGGACTGTTCACTCTGAATGTCCAATTGGCATCTCTAACTCTATGTATGCAAATACAGTATCCTCATAGAGTATCCTCACAGTCACAATGCTCGTTTTTAGCCTGTATAGCTTAAAACTACACTAAAACTATTTGGATATACTGACTTTTTCTCACACATTTCTCTCCTCCAAACTACCTTATGTTTAGGGCATCACTTTCCTTCAAGTTGTACAGGTTTGCAAAGTAAGAGTCATTCCAGCATCTTTTTTTCTTTCATTTTCTATATTCAATCACTTTCAAAATCTGTCAACTCTTTCTCCACAACATCTGTCATATCTACCCCCTTCTCTCCACATGTACAACTTCTCCCTTACCTCAGCTTCTCACTTGAAGGATTATAATAACTTCCTGATGGATATGCATACTTTGGAATTTTCCCTTTTCTAGTTTATCCAAGGCATAGCTGCCATGCTGATATTTTTAAAACACAGTATTGGCTATCTTACTTCTCTACCTAAAGACTTTCATTACCTCCCTATTACCTGTCTGAAAATAAAAGCCCCTACAATATCAATCTCACAGCTTTTTCCAGTCTTATTTTATATTACTCACCTTTCTACCTCTTTATTCCAAACAGCCCTGCTGGTTCTTCCTCATGACAACAAATTTGTGTCTCCCGTCTCTCTGACTTTGCACAGGTGGTTCCCCAGGTCTGGTATGCACTTTCTCTCTACCTCTGTGTCATTCCCTACTTTCAAAAGTAGGCCATGTGCTATGTCCTACATAAGAACTATTCTTATCCTATCTGCTTATTATTAGTCTCTCTCGGTGTCACATTACTTTTTTTTAATGCATGTGTGCTTTTTATCTGCACCCCTGATCCTCTCCAATGGAATAGAAACTCCTTGAGCAACGCTTTTTATCTATGCATCTTCAATGCATCATGAGCATATAATAAATGCATTTCTAATTGAATTGTTTCGAGTTCTTATCTCCAGGTCAGAGCACAACAAGTCTAGTATTTCTCTCCTCTTGATGACCTTTCAAATATTTGAAGATAGTTACCATATTTCCCAATCGAAGTGAATAAGCCTTTATTTCTATTGAGTTGGATTCCCCTTAAGTCTTCTCCAAGATAAATATTGAAAACTTCTTCAACCACCTGGCAATAAGAATATTCAGCATCATGTGAATTGTAAAGTCATTATCAGTATTACTTTCTGAAATCAAATTTTCAGTATAAAAAAACTTAAAGGTAGTGCTGTGGATTGAATTCAGGATGGAGAATCAGGAAAACCTGAGTTCAGATCCAGTGTTAAACTCTTACTATCTGTGTGACCCTGGGCTAGTCATTTGATTTCTCTATAACCTGTTTCCTCATCTGTAAAATGGGCGTAATGATAGCACCTACCTTCCTTAACTGTTGTGAGGATCAAATGAGATAATGTTTGCAGACTGCTTTTAAACTTAAAGCACTACCAAAATGGCAGCTATTACCATTCTGATTTTTAGCAAAGTACATGAGTGTAAGCAAAGTTTCTGTGTGTGTGTGTGTGTGTGTGTGTGTGTGTGTGAAAGAGAGAGAGACAGAGAGAGAGAGAGAAGGCTGAGAAATGATGGTTCTGTGACACTAATGGGATGTGTGAGATGGAGGTGTGGATGTAAGGAAGAATTGCGGGTATCGCTGGATATAAGTGTGAACCAAGGAGAAAAAAGAAAAAAAGATAATGAATTCTTTGGGAAATGATAATTGTTACTTAATGACCTCAGGTGTTTGTCTTGGGTAGGTGACATATGATAATATAAGGCAAAGACTAATAAAACATTTTCACTAGAAAACATTAAAATCTCCCTAATTTAGACTGAGGAGGTCAGTTTGATTATAATAAAGTTTGGATTAAAAGAGGAGTTTCAAAAATGCCATCATTACTTCTAAGTACCTGTTAAGAAGGTATTGTATGAAATGTTTTAACTCATGAGTAATACTCATAATTAGCACATGAATAACATACACTTAATTAAATGCAACTGAATGAGGATAATGATAGGACCTATCTCACAGGGTTTTTGGAAGGATGGAATGAAATAGCATATGCATAGCACTTGGTAAAGCCTAAAACTCTATTTAAATGCTAGCTATTACCTAAAATGGACCCTGAAATTTTCACTGAACTATTAATTTGCTTGGCAAATTCTTTCTCCATAGATTTTCTAAGTTAAACCTCAGATCAACCTAGATCAGGTAAAAGGAGGCAATATGACTTGTGGAAAGAGGAGTGTCTCTGAAATCTGAGGCTTGGATTTCAAGCCTGCCCCAGACTCTTCTACCAGTGACTCAGACTGAACAACTTCTGAGGTCCCTTATATCTCTGTTTGTATATTTGACAATATACACTGACTAATTAACTGCATTTTGACATCTTGGGCAGTCAAGAAGATAGGGAAGGGGCAAACCTTCAACTGTGGGCAGGTAGGGGGTATGGTGAATAGAGTGTCAGGCTTGGAGTCAGGAAGACTCCTCTTCCTGTGTTTAAATCTGGCCTCAGGCATTTACTAGCTATGTGACCCTGGGCAAGTCACTTAACCCTATTTGCCTCAGTTTCTTTATCTGTAAAATGAGCTGGAGAAAAATATGAGTAACTACTCCAGTATCTTTTCCAAGAAAACCCCAAATGGGATGTTGAAGGGTTGGAAAGTACTAAACAACAACAAACCTTCAACTGAACAGATTGCTGTTTAACTGTTAGAGGCTCACTCCACTCTAAACCATTGCATCATGCAATCTATAGGAAAAAAATGAAATTACTAACATTAACTCACTGTACTCCCTTGAAAACTGCAATATTCTTATATTGTTAATTAAAGAATTTTTAAATAAAATTGGGTATCCTTCTGTGATGCACCTTCTCTTTTATATTGAGAGTAGAAATGCCAAGTGTTTCCATTTCTGCATTTACTATAGTCGGTCTTTTACTTTGTGACTCTAAGTACTTAAGAGGAAAAAGAGCAACAAAACAAAACAGAAATCTGCTGGTAGATGTCTCTAGAACAGGAGTTCTTAACCTGAGCACTACAGACTCCAAAGATATCTGGATATAGATTTCAGCAGGCTCAAGCACTTGGAAGAACTTCTCAAGCACTTCTTATTTTAACTAACTGAAATTCTCAAATTGAAATTTTAACTAATTGAAAATGAAACTAATTAAAATTTTAACGAATTGAAATTGTCAAATTTAACTGCTATTGAAATTTAACTAATTGAAAAGAGACCACCTCACCTAGGGCACCAAGTAAATCCTTGAACTAGGGCATCTAGTAAATCCTTTAATTATTTAAAAATATTTATCTAAATATGTTTAGTATGAATATATATGTACAGTTTATATCAGATTGCATACCATCTTGGGGTGGGGGAAGAGGGAGGATGGGGAGAAAATTTGAAATTCAAAATCTTATGGAAGTGAATAATAAAAATTAAAAATAAATAATTTAAAAAAAAAATCTTCTAATCAAGAGCTCATGGACTTCACCAGACTGCCAAAGAGGTCTATGACAAAAATAAAACATTGAGAAAACTTGTCCCAGAAAAATGGAAAATGCTTTCACATAATCAACGTAATGATGGTCAATCAACCCATATGACCCTTAGTCTTGTCCTGTGGCAGAGGGAAAAAATTCCACTTTAGCTATAGCATTCTTTTGTTATTGTTCAGTCATTTCAGTTGTGTCTGACTCATTGTGACCCCACTTGTGATTTTCTTGCCAAACATATGGGAGTGGTTTGCTATTTCCTTCACCAGCATATTTTATCAATGAGGAACTGAGGCAAAAAGGGTTAAGTGACTTGCCTAAGGTTACACAGCTAGTAAGTGTCTGAGACCAGATTTGAACTCAGAAAGATGAGTCCTCCTGACTCCAGGCTCAGTATTCTGTACACTCCACCACCTAGGATATGATTAATCTTTTTGGTAAAAAAATTGGTTTTTTGGGGGGTCCTCAGTAATTTTATTTTATTTTATTTTTTTTGAAATAAAAATTTATTTATTTAACTTTTTACATTCATTTTCACAAAATTTTGGATTCCAAATTTTCTCCCCTTTTATCCCCTCCCCCCACCCCAGTACACCGAGCAATCTAATTTTCCCTATCTCCAATCTGCCCTCTCTTCTATCATCCCTCCCTTCTCTTGTGCCCATCTTCTCTTTTGTCCTGTAGGGCCAGATGACTTTCTATTCCCCATTAACTGTATTTCTTATTTCCTAGTAGCAACAACAATACTCAACAGTTGTTCCTAAAACTTTGAGTTCCAAATTCTCCCCATCCCTCCCTCCCCACCCATTCCCTTTGGGAAGGCAGGCAATTCAATATAGGCCATATCTGTGTAGTTTTGCAAATTACTTCCATAATAGTCGTGTTGTGTAAGACTAACTGAATTACCCTCTATCCTATCCTGCCCCTCGTTGTTTCTATTCTGTGTTTTGATCCTGTCCCTCCCTGAGTGTTGACTTCAAATTGCTCCCTCCTCCCATTACCCTCACTTCCATCATCTCCCCCCTTGTTTATCTCCTTCTCCCCCACTTTCCTGTATTGTAAGATAGGTTTTCATACCAAAATGAGTGTGCATTTTATTCCTTCCTTTAGTCAAATGTGATGAAGGTAACTTCTTGGTTTTTTTTTCTCAGCTCTCCTCTTTTTCCCTTCACTAAAAAGTCTCCTGCTTGCCTCTTGAATGACATATAATTTACCCCATTCCATTTCACCCTCTTTCCTCCCCCTACCTTTCTCTCTCACCATTTACCATAATTTCTTTTAAGATATGGTCCCATCCTATTCAATTCACTCTGTGCTCTCTGTCTCTGTATGTGCATGCATGTGTGTATGTGTGTGTACGTGCACATGTGTACATGTGTGTGTGCATATGTGTGATCCCACCAACTACCCAGATACTGAAAAGTTTTAAGAGTTACAAATATTGTTTTTCCATGTAGGAATGTAAACAGTTCACCTTTGGTAAGTCCCTTCTGACTTCTCTTTGCTGTTTACTTTTTCATGCTTCTTCTCATTCTTGTGTTTGAAAGTCAAATTTTCTTTTCAGCTCTGGTCTTTTCTTCAAGAATGCTTGAAAGTCCTCTGTTTCATTGAAAGACCATATTTTCCCCTGAAGTAGTATACTCAGTTTTGCTGGGTAGGTGATTCTTGGTTTGAGTCCTAGTTCCTTTGACTTCTGGAATATCCTATTCCACACCCTTCGATCCCTTAATGTAGAAGCTACTAGATCTTGAGTTATCCTGATTTTATTTCCACAATACTGGAATTGTTTCTTTCTAGCTGCTTGCAAGATTTTCTCCTTGACCTGGGAATTCTGGAATTTGGCCACAATGTTCCTAGGAGTTTCTCTTTTTGGATCTCTTTCAAGTGGTGATCGATGGATTCTTTCAATACTTATTTTGCCCTCTGGTTGTAGAATATCAGGGCAGTTTTCCTCGATAATTTCATGGAAGATGATGTCTAGGCTCTTTTTTTGATCATGACTTTCAGGTAGTCCCATAATTTTTAAATTGTTTCTCCTCGATCTATTTTCCAGGTCAGTTGTTTTTCCCATGAGATATTTCACATTCTCTTCCATTTTTTCATTCTTTTGGTATTGTTTGGTGATTTCTTGGTTTCTCAGAAAGTCATTAGACTCCATCTGTTCCATTCTAATTTTGAGGGAACTTATTTTAAGTGAGCTTTTGAACCTCTTTTTTCCATTTGACTAATTCTGCTTTTGCAAGCATTCTTCTCCTCATTGGCTTTTTGAACCTCTTTTGCCAATTGAGTGAGCCTTTTTTCAAGGTGTTATTTTCTTCAGCATTTTTTTGGGTCTCCTTTACCAAGGTATTCACCCGTTTTTCATACTTTTCTTTCATGTCTCTCATTTCTCTTCCCAGTTTTTCCTCCACCTGTCTAACTTGATTTTCAAAATCCTTTTTGAGCTCTTCCAAGGCCTGAGCCCACCGTACATCCCCCTGGGATGTCTTGGATACAGAGGCTCCGCCCTCCACGTCTTTCCCTGAAGAATATTTCCTCGTCATCAGAATTGAAAGGCGGGAACATTTGCACCTGCTCAAAGAAGCTCTCATAGTCTTATTTTTCTTCCCTTTTCTGGGCATTTTCCCAGCCAGTTACTTGATTTCTGAGATTCCTCTGCACCCCTGCCTAGATCCGCCCAGCTAGTGCTTGGGCTCTGATTTTCAAATGGGCTTTCCGAGGTGGCTGTGGCTGCTATTCAATGTGAGCTTAAGTTCTGGTGCTGGGGTGGGGGCAGGGCCACCTCCCAGGCTCAGCTCTCTCAGGGGCTTTATGCAGAGACCTTCAATAGTGGAGCGGGTGGGGGCAGGGCCGTCTCCCAGGCTCAGCTCCTTCAGGTGGTTTATGAAGAGACCTTCAGTAATGAAGATCCTGCCTGCTGTTTGGGGAGTCCCGGGCCGCCACTGCCTCCGCCGCTTCCTGCCCCTGCCTCTGCCTCCGCCACTTCCTGCCCCTGCCTCTGCCTCCATTGCTTCCTCCTGAGGGGGCCCGAGCCACAGAGACACCCCGATCCCCTCTCGGCCAGCCCAGATGTCTCTCTCACTGACCTGTAGCATCTGTGGGTGGAGGGACCTTCTCAGCTGCCGGAGGTTCCGTCCCTGAAGGCTGCTGGGATCTGCTCCTCTGGGGCCACCCGGCCAGGGCAGAGCAGGGGTGGGCTCCACTTTCCGGGGCACGACGGACCCTGGGGACCACTCTCCAGGGCACTCTGGAACGGAAATCTCTTCCACTGTGTTTCTGCGCACCTTACAGTGATCCAGAATTTGTGGGGAGTTCTTCTTGCAGAAAATATATGGGCTGTGGGTTCAGAACTAGCATACATGAGTCTTTCTACTCTGCCATCTTGGTTCCTCCCCTTTTTGGTAAAAATTAAGAATATGAAAAGAGACTGCCTCAGCTAGGTTACCAATATTTTCATTTGTCTTCTGTGTTTTTAGTTATGTCTGGATATGACAAATTTTGAGAACTTATCCCAGTAATAATTATGAAGGATTGACCCTATTATTTACATGCTAAGTAAGGAGAAATGTAGCAAGAATTTTTATTGGCTCCTCTCCTTCCAATAACCTGCTTCAGGGACACTTTAATGATCTATTGCACTCTTTCAACCTGGACATTTGCTTCAGAATGACAAATCCATTTGTGTCAGGCACTGTATTAATTCCTGTGGATACGAAGAAAGGTAAAATCCATCCCTGTTCTCAAGGAGCATATTTTCCAATGGGGGAAATAATGTGTAAATAGATGAAGCCAAGATGTAGATGAAAGTAATGTGGACAGGGAGACTTCAAGAGTTGTGTGAACCAGAAAAAAGCTTTCTGTAGAAGGTAGAGTTTGAATTGAGTCTTCAAAAAAGAATCTAAGCAACAGAGGTGAGGGACCAGAGGATTTGAGACATGGGAAAACAGTGCAAAAACTTGGAAACCAGGAGACTGATCATCATATTCCAGAACGGATTGTTAAATTTTCATTGCAAACATTTACATTTCAGAAATCTGCAATTCCTATAAATCAGGGCTTCACTTATTGCTTTGTTTATTATATGGACTTAAGAAAGTATTAATAATGCACATTATACTCAAAGGGGTATATGCATTTTTTTGAGAGTTCAGTTGTTAAATATTGATTCTATGTTACACATCTCTATAGTATTCTATAAATGTTGCATAAGCACCACAGGAATGTGCAGAAGGCTTAAGGAATGAAGTTATCACTGGACCGGAGACCTGGTGACAGGCTTTGATGATGATGGTGATGATAATAAAAATAATAGCAGTAAATAACTGACATTTATACAGCACTTTAAGGTTGTCAGAGTGCTTTAAATCCAACATCTCATTTGAGCTTCAGCAACTTTGTGTTTGAGCAAAGATGGCAATAATTTTAAAAATGTTCCTGAACAATATTCCTTAAAGTTGTCTGATACAAATGCAGAGATGATTGTGGGTGAAAATCTGGTTGCAGAAAATAACCAATCAAGCGCTCTTATTGTTTCATCAAATGCTTTTCTTTGCTATTTAGTCCCATTCTGTAGATGCACAGCTAGCAAATGATTAGTTGATCAGGGCTAATGCCTAAGGCATGTTGTGGCTAAGCACAGGTTCATTACAGGAAGGTCAATGATGAAACATCCATGGTTTATGATCAACATCACCCAGTCTTGGACATCAATAGCCGATTGACAACATGCGTGTCCTCCCCAAAGGCTAGAGCATAGGACTTGTAGTCAAAAAGCTGTTTAGCTGTTTCCCACACTTCATGACAGCATTTGAGGTTTTCTTGGCAAAAATGCTGGAGTGCTTTGTTATTTATTTGTACAGTTCATTTTACAGATGAGGAAACTGGGGCAAACAAAGTTAAGTGACTTGCCCAGGATCACATAGCTAGTAAGTGTACAAGGCTATATTTGAATTTAGGAAGATAAGTCTTTCTGACTCCAGGCTGGGTGCTCTATTCACTATGCTGCTTAGGTGCCTTAGTCAAAAAGATCTGAATTCAAATCCTGCTTTTAACACTTCTTAGCTAATATTTAGCTAAATGTTAATCATTTAATCTCTTTTTGCCTTGGTTTCCTCATCTACAAAATTGGGATAATAATGGCACTTACCCCACAGGGTTGTTCTAAGGATTAGATGAAATTAACACATATAAAGTACTTTTCAAACCTTAAAGCACTATATAAATGTTAGCTGTTGCTATAATTATTATAATTACTGTTACTGTTATGAGCAAATATAATTGCAGCAAGCAACAGATTGGCATGGTAATGGTGACCCTTAAAAATAGAAGGGGAAAAAAGATAGAAAGAGAGTAGACTTTGAAGCTTTTCTCAGTTTGGGTTATAGGCTACCATGGACTTCACAGTCCTTATCTAAGGTGGATTGAATAGGAGTTGCAGTAATGTTACTTGAGAAGGTTATGCTTGGAGCTTCAATTTCATGATTCCCTTTTTTCACTAAATACTTGATGCATTGCCATGGACTCCACGAAGACCTTTGCTTATTCCATGTACAGAAACATTGAATCCTAGAATTTAAAGGGAACTCATTGCTACCTAATTCAGTCTGTAATGGTAAAGGAATTCCCCAACAACATTTCTAACAAAAAGTCAGCCAGACATTTCCTGAGGATGCTTAGTGAGGGGTAAACCACTACCTCCTAAGGCAGCCCACTATACTTTAGCATAGTTTTTCTTGTGAGGTTGTGTGTGGCCCTTTAAAAGTTGAAATCTGCTGTAGAAGGTCCACCCATGGTCTCCAAACTCTCTGAAGTCATGCAGTATAAATCTAATCCTTTTATACATCAGCCTTTTCAGATATTAGAAGGCAACTATCATGTCTCCTTTAAGTCCTCTCTTTTCCAGATCAAACCTCTCCATTTCCTTCAGCAAATATTTATGTGGCATGGTATTGAGGACCTTCAACTCTCCTAATCATTGTCCACATACTTGGAAGCCTAGAAAGCACGAATCACTTGAAAATTTCATGGGTGACCAAGAAAAAAATGTGAAACGAAGAACACTTATTAGGAAGTCTCCATAAGTGATATTGGAATATCTGGAATAACATCATCTTGAAGAGGTTGTCTAGAAGCACAGGCCTCTTAAAGTTTTATTGAGACTTCCCCAACAAGAACAGCAAGCATGTCCAGGTTCTGAGTGTGGTTTAAGTATTTACTTCACATCAAACTACAGACTCTACAACCATCAACCTTTAGAAGTAGCATGATTCGTGGAGATGATTGGGCATGTGCCTAGGATAAGTTCACACAATCGTAAAATCTCAGAGTTAGAAGAGATTTCTCAAGTCATCTAGGCCAATGTTTACCTGAAGAAGAATCAACATTGATTAATCAGTTAATTAAGAAGAATTTATGAAATGCCAGCAATGATGCCAGACACTGTAGATACAGAAATAAAAAATGAATCTACCCCTCCTTTCAAAGCACTAACATTCTCTCAGGAAAGAAGACATACATAAACAAATAGAAGTAAAGGACATGTGAAATAAATCCAAGATAACTCTGTGAGAGATGGTACTTGGAGCTGCAGGAATAGGGATAGATGATGTAGAGGGATATAGTAGACCTGGGTATTGATGGCAATACTGTAATATTCCAGGTGAGAGATGATGAAGGCCTAAACTAGGACAGCATTCATTTGAACAGAGGGAAATGGTCAAATACAAGAGATATTTTGTGGGTAAAAATAGGAAAATTTGCCAGCTAACAGCATATTGGGAAGGCAGTTTGAGGGGAAGGGAGCTGCTAAGGACTACGCTCAGTGCACAAACTTAGGAGGAATGAAGAACGGTAGTATCCTCAACAGAAATGAGAAAGCTCATAAAAGAGATGGGATTACATGGAAAGATAATATTTTGTTTAGTTTTTTAGCATCCAGGATATACTAAAAGCTTATTTTGAGCTTGTAATTCATGACAGATCCCAAATTCTTTTCATAAAACTTTAACACTTTATCTCATATCTGTCCAGATGATTTTTTTTGTACCCAAGTAGTTTTCTCCCCACTAAATTGCTTCTTATTACTTTTAGCTCACTAGGCTAGTCTGATTCAGGGTGTTGATTTGAGGGTGTTGATTCAGCTGTTTAGGCTTTTAAATAAAAGTTCTATTAATACTAATACATAGCTTTTGTACTGCAGCTACCTTATATTATCTTTTGAATTATATACATTTCTAAGGGTGTCATGAAATCAGTTCGCAAGCTCTCTGAGAGAGGGATACCAAACACTTGAAGTAAATATGGACCAAAATGTTACCCCAAAAAAGGCTGAGAATCAATAACTACCAACCCATATTAAGCACTTTCTCATTTTTTTAAAATAAGAAGTTAAGTCACACATACACACACACACACATACACACACACGCACACACTCTGAAGGCATCTTTGACAATTGTTTCAGATAGAAACCAAAAGAAACAATATTCTGTAGCAAATCTCTTCTTATAGTTACATAACTGAGTTTTGGGTGTACATAATATAGAATCCTACTGGGCTGACTGACTATTAAAAAGTGAATTGTTAAAACAAAGCAAATGTTCTCCAGTAAGGTTTGCTTTATGCATAAGTCAAAGTTATATAAGAAGGAATACTCTCTGACCTCATGTGCAGTCAGGGAGGTGTGGCTATCTCTTCCTTTAACTGATACTGGTTCATTTTCCTTATTAATTCTTACCTTTGATTCAAGATCAAGGGGTATGTTCTGATATTTCTTCATAAATCTGTAAAAATGTGCACTTTCTATCACTGATCTGTCAATTTGTACTTAGCCCCAATGTGAGTTCATTAAGCATACTGGAGAAAAATTAAATGATCCCCTCTGAGTGTCTAAGAAGTAGGATGACATTGGAGAAAAGAGGGCACTGAACTGAGAGTAAAGGTTCTTCTCATTCTGGCTTTGCCAACAAGTAGTTCTGTTCTCTTAAGCAAATCAGAACCCTTTGGAGTTATCATTTTCATCTTCAGTAAAGAGGAAATAATAATGCTTGCATCACTTGTCTCATGAAATTGCTGCGATGGCAAGACAAAACACTATCTGTAAAGCACTCTGTAGCCATCAAATGCTATGTAAAAGATGGAAAAATAGAGAAACCCCTTTCCCCAAAAGCTCTCTCCTCTCCCTCAGACTCTCTAGTCTCCTAGGATTCAATAAACACAAGTGTTGCTGGTTGCACAATTTATTTACAGTACAAATAAACAACACAAGCCATATTTTAATATTCCAACAATGCATCATATCTAACCATTAGCCACAGCTGCTGACTTCTCAACTCCACAATCACAGTCCCACCATTCAGCTCTCTCAGGTTGGAAGTCAATCTCAAGAATTTTCTTCATAATGTTTAAAAGTTAAATACTTTTCTCTCAGTAAATGTCTCTTTAGACTCTTTCCCCCTGACAGCTAAATTACTCAGTCTCTCAGGAAAGGAGTTCTCTTATTTCTTTGTTTCTGTCCTCACATGGTCTCTCCCCCACATTGTAGTTAAAAGAAATGACAGTTAAACTGCCAGTTTTCTCACAGACTCTTCACAGAAGATAGCAAAACTGTAATTCCCCAAGATTTCACTCCCTGTTAAAGATACAGAAATAGTATCCATAGACTCTTTAGGAGGGGCTATTGAAGCTAGTGTTGCAAATTTAGCAACAGAAATAATTTTGTTCATTAGATTGTAAATATCAAGTAAGGTTTACAAGGGGGTAGAGGTATACCTGCCAAAGGTGCTTCCCATTGTCATGGATGATGCGTAGCATGAAAACCCAATGGAAGTAGGATTGTCTATAGGTGGCAAAGTTCTCCTGTTTTCAGATAACAACATGATGATTTCAAGTCAGTAACATCATATAGTCTACTAAATGAGATCATAATTATTCAAAACATCTCGGCTTACCTTTCTAAGGTAAAAAACAAACAAATAAATGAAGAATGGCTACTTCCACTCAGATAGTCTATCTTTAGAACTGGTCCTTCAGGGTGTACGTATTAGTCACTGTAGATAGAGAATAAGCTGTGCCAAAGACTGAACAGGTAGGAGGGGGTTTGGGTTAGAATACCTTTGGAATATTATGAACTACATTTAATGGTACCAAACTTCCACCTGAAAGAACAGTTTATCTTTTTTCTTCCCCTAATGCAATATGGCTGTAAATTATACTATATTCCTCAAAGAACTGGTTGCAGGTCGTCTGGATGACCTGTAAATGAAAGGCACATGGAGGGTGTGTATAGGCTGCAACATAAGTGTTAATGAAGAACTACACAGGAAATATGGCAGAAAAGATGTTTTCAGAGATATGTGTGCCTGGAAAAGGAAGTAGGCTGGTTAATAGAGCAAGTACTAAGGATAATTAGAGACAGATCACATATTTCATTGTTCTCCCCACAATCTCAAGATATCTGGTAAAAGCCCCCTAACATTTTGGTTGGAATTGTCAAGGAAAATTTATGAGAGTGGATGGAGGGAGATGGTATGGATTGATTGTGATCTCCATTGATATATGGAGTCAACAATTTGTTGGAAATTGAGTCATAGCAACTTACAAGAGCTAACTATTAAATCAAAGTTAATTTATTGTTCTGTTGATTGTCTAGACTAAAAAGTGATGGAGAAAAAGTTAATACAGATTAAGCTTAAAAGTTTTTTTATGCATGCTTCCCCATTCTCCACCTCCCACCCCAACCAGAAGACAGCCCATTTAATAGCATACCCTTGGATAGAGTAATATTCCATTAATGGAATCACAGATCCATCAAAATGTGGAAATATTATTTGAGTTAATTTTGTAAGCTATTAGTAATCCTATTTTTCTCTAGCTACCCTTCTTCAGCTGAGGAGAGAAAACTTCTTAAAAGACACCTTTTGTATTCATTTGTCAACTGAGCCTAGGACCAGACCTCCCCAAAAGTAATTTCTAATTGTGATTGAATGTGGTTAGTCTCATTGCTAGCTCATTCTCACCACCCATAAAAAACAATGGAATATTTGTCCTCTGTACTTCACCCTACTGGGTAACACTGGAAGGTTATTATACTATGGAACAAAACCACAGGGAACCATACAAATTCACAGAGGAACAGACTACTAAAGTCATGTCAACTCAACACAGGGTGTGGTGCTAATCTGCAGTCCATGAAATGAAGCCTATTGGTATGATATCATGCCTTGGGCTTCCATAAGAGTGGTCAGCCTAATGGTTGTCATCACTAGTTTAACCCCAGCCCTGCTTTTTATCCACTGCTTTAAATCTTTCTCAGGTGCCAGAACTAAAGGTTGCTGCCCAGATATTCCTGGCCAGCATTTCTCAGCTCCTCTATGCTTAGGACCTATACTGAAAGATTCCTAATTTAGGTTAGGGGTGGTGCCTCCACATTGGCTCCTTTCACTTGTGTTTTATTGACTATGGCACGATCTGTAAAGAAAAATCAGTTCCAATTTTGCCCTATGGCAAACACAACTCTAAAACAAAGCCAGCTCCTGCTAGAATGAATTTTGAAATGGATTTGATAAATAAAACTATTAATTATGGTTGGCATTCCCCATCTAGCTTAAGGCTAATGTCAATTTTGACACTCAGGCTATGGATGCTATATGGGGGAAAATGATAAACCAGGCTTCATCCTGTTATAGGAACTAGATGAAAGACAGCGCCTGTTATTTCAGTTCTGAAGATCATTCCATGATTGTTGAGTTAATAATAAATTATCATGCTGGCTTCTGTTATTTTCTTTTATATTGGATCCCACAGTGTTGCTGACACAGATTGTAGAAGTCTTAGTAAGAAAATGGATGCTGATTTAAGTGTGCTGAATGCAAAGGCAGACTCTATAAAGGATTGTAATTATGAGCAGAAAAAGCTCATCTATAACATCCTTCACCAGGCTCTTTGGCCCCCTCTCTACCAATACTCATTTCCTCAGGAACCCAGAGCCTCCTCACTGTACCACCTCCTATGCTCTGAGCCTTTCTTATAAAATTCAGTCTGCCCTATTGTCCTCTTTTGCCAAAGCATTTTTCTCTTATAAACTAATATGTGATTTAAATATTAGTGGATACAAGTAGTAATATACTTCTGCTCCTAGATTCCATATTTGCTTTACAACTTGGGCATCCTACCCTAAAGGAGTGATTTTAATGGTGAGAATGTTAGGGTACATGCCAGAACCACATAAAAGATAATTTTAGAGAGTGCCTTTCATCGTTCCCTCTATCCCATAACTAAGATGACTTCCTAGTCCCAAGTGGCAAAATAATAGTAAGTAGGAGGAAGGAGTTTCTATTTCCTTATCTTTTAAATGGAGCAGAAAGAATAGTAGATTGGGAATCAGGTGAACTGAAGTTCAGTCCCAAATTTGTTATAATTTTGAACCAGCCAGTTCAACTCAATAGACTTCAAAAAACCTTTTGTCTTCTACAGAATGAGAAAATGTAATACATCCTTGAAGGTCTTTTCTGTTTTTCTAATGTTCAATTACCATTTCTCTCTCTCTCTCTCTCTCTCTCTCTCTCTCTCTCTCTCTCTCTCTCTCTCTCTCTCTCTCTCTCTCTCTCTCTCTTTATTTTTTGCTGTCATAAATATAGATGTGTGGGAGTACAAAGGAAGGTCAATGTGAAGTATTGCAATTTCTGTGCCAGATTCAAATTCACATTAAACAAAATGTATTTAGCACCTAACTGTGAAAGCACCATGGTAGATAGTGGGGGAAGATATATAGATAAATGAGACAGTCTCTACCCTTAAAGAGCTTAGACTTAATATGTGTAAAGAATCTTCCTATGTAAATATAAGCCATGTTAATTTTTGGACATGTAAAAGCCACTGATGACCTTATTATTAAGGCAATCCCTTTTGGGGAAAACATAAACATTCCTAAACTCCATTTGAAAGATTTACCCAAGAAGTTAATCTGAGATTGGCATATAATGAGCCAGAGAGGTCAAGAAAAGCCTAATTACTTCTCATTGGGGTCATGCTCTCCAGGACTAAACTTGTTATATGTGAGCCCAGAACTGGAGCCCCAAGTAGGAACAGTGTTGTGTTTAGCTTGGGCCTGGAATTCCTGCTGTTATATGAGAAGAAAGCACATTAGAAAAAGGGCAGTCTGTAAAGCAGAGGTGTAAGACATATGACATAGTAGACAGAGAGCTGATGGAGTCAAAAGGAATTGGATTCAAATCCTACCTTGAATAGTTACTGAGGGCTGTCTACACTAGACAAATCACATTGTCTCCATGTTCCAGGAAGCTCTGTAAAGCTCTAAGTTGCAGAGTAGATCTGCATCTGTAGAAGTTTCCTTATGGAGAAATCACAATGAAGTCATTGGTCTACTACTATTACTAACAAGTAATACTACTATTAATAACAATAATAATATGTTTATGCTTAGTCCGAAGAAGAGAAGACCCAGAGGACATAATAGTAGTTTTCAACTATTCAAAGGAAATTAAGTGGGCTATTTTAAAAGATTCCCCCTCCTTGGAGATCTTCAGATGGTGAGACAGCCACTAGTAAAATATATTGCAGCGACAATTCCATTTGTTGCTGGGATGAACTGCATGGCTGATGACTTTTTTCCCCAATCCATTGGTGGATTCCTCTTGTGTTTTCTCAATGCCTATACATTGCTTTTCTAACTTAGGCCTTTAATCAGCAAAATGTGAACTGAAAGGAAAACAGTTCTGTTTCTTCTCTCTTTGTGTTTCTCTTCTCCTCCTATCTTCCAACAAGAAGAAACTTACTATCCCCCAAGACAAACCACTGCATTTTTGATTGACTCTAACTTCTTTTGAAAAGCTTTCCTAACAAAAAGTTTAAATTATTCTCTTTGCACCTTCCTCCCATTGATCCTACTCCCAGTCTCTGGAGCCAGGTGAACAAGAATAACTGTTCTTTGTGACAGCCTTTCAAATATTTGAAGAAAGTTACCACATCCCATCCAAATCTTCTACTGTCATGATTACATCTCCATGCCATTACATTATCCTTAACCAGCAAGGATTTCATGCCCTTAATTATTCTAGCTGCTTCCTCTGGAAGTTTTCAAATGTATACATTTATTTTCTCAATCTATCAAGCCCATAAATGAACCCAAAGATCCTGATGTGGGCAAACCAGGATAGATTATCCCTCTTCCCTTATTCCTAGAAGATAGGATTCTCTTAACATAGCCCCATGTGAGATGAACACTTTGGCTATCATATTAAACCACTGACTTAAATTTTCCAGGCAAACTGCTATCTAACACATCCCTTCCTACCCCCAAACTCCAACCTTATCCAGGCAAAGATGATTTTTTCTAAACTGAAATATAAAATTTTATATTCATCCTCATTAAATTTCATCTTGATAGATATAGCCTAATTGTTTGGCTTAGAAAGATCTTTTGATCTCAATTCTGTCATCCAGTGTGTTAACTTACCTTCTCAGCTTCATATGATAAAGGTCTATAGGTCATATAAGCCTCTATCCAAGTCACTTATTAGAATATTAAACAGCACAGAATGAAGCATAAATCATCCAGAGAACCCCACAGGAGACCTTCTTCCAAGTTTACATTGAATCATTAATGAGTATTCAGTTTTGCCATTTCACTTAGCCCAAATCCATTTAAATTTATAATTATGTTGCCTGAGTTTATCTAGCTTTTTTCACAATAGCATAAGGCAATTTATCAAATGTTTCATTATAGTCTAGGTGAACTATATCCATAGATTTCCTTGATTAGCCAGTTTAATAACCCTGTCCAAAAAGGAAATAAAGTTAGTGTGGTATCATCTGCTATGGATGAAGCTATCTTCCCTTTTACAAATGTTCATTAACCATCTCCTTATTAATATTCTCTAAAAATTTGCCAAGTAATACAAGTCAGGATCGTAGGCCAATTGTTTGTAAATAACATTTCCTGTATTTTGCTATTGTTGTTTTATTCTAGATATTTGCCTTTGTTCCAGTACTGAAGTACTTTATCCTTTTCCCATGATTTTTCAGTTCTCAATGACAGTGGCTTATCATCCACGTCAATCAAGTTTTTGTTTCTGTTTTTTGTCTGTTTGTTTTTCCCCCAGTGCCCAAGCACTATCCCATTTGGGACAGATGAGTTGAATTCATCTAGGGCAGTTCCTTGGAGATTTCTTATTATCCCTCTACTTATCCTGTCTTTGATAGAAGGAGCACAGTACGGTGGGAAAGTTCCAAATTTCATGTCAGTGTCCAAGGTTCAAGTCTCAGAGCTCTGTGACTTAGTTTCAGTGTAACCTTAGACACTAGTTGAGTTTCTTGAAGTATTGTAGGAGATGGTTGGCCTGGAAGAATTCTTAGGTCCTTTCTAGGTCTGAAAATCTGAGAGGGATTTTTATTGTTTTTTTCGAATGATAATCATTCTTCTTTCTATAGAAAACAGATATAAAATAATAATAAAAGTTTTCCTTTCTCTCTGTTGTCAGTTATCATCATCCCATTCATGCCTAGTCAGTGGGTCTGTCCTTTCTTCATCCTCCCCTTCCTCCAGTATAGTGTTAAAGCCACAACAAAAAGACCCAACTTTTAAAAAATCTTTTGTCATCAATACCAGGTCTTTCTAAGTTTTAACACTCCTGATACTATTCTTAAGATGCTATGTCTTTCTGTTATTCCTCAGATGAGTGTCCTTGCTTTTGTTTTATGTATATGTGTTTAGACATATCACTTGCCTATTAAATTAACCATACAGCTATATCAGTCTCCATATAACTTATTTTTTCCCTCCTTGTAGGATTTTTTTTTCTCCTTGTAGCGTAAGAATTTCATCCTTGAAGCTTCCTATCCCTTTTTGACTGGCTTCCCTAGTAGAATGTTAATCCATGGGTGTCTATCCTTCTTCTAAAACCTCTGGAATATGTTCTAGAATTTAGAGTACATGACAGGTTGTACCCAGATTTACTCTCCTCTCATCACAGGCAGAGAGAAAACCGTTATTTTTCCCCCAAGGTCCCCATCACTTCTATTCCAGAAATTCATTTCTTGTTGATGAGGGTCATATCAATTATAAAATCAAATGATTCAGCCAGGGTCACACAGCCAGTATGTTTTAGAAGCAGGACTGAATTAAGGTCTTCCTGGCTTCCGAAGTAGATCTCCATCCACTGTGCAATAGCCGCTCATTCCTACTTACTTATCAAGACAATTCATAAGTTTGCTCCCAATCTTTCATATCAACATTATCACACTCCAAAACTCACTCTGTAGTTAGATTAATATCTTCCTGGTTCCATAAACATACTCGTGCCTTCAGACTTGTTCTCATTTCTGCCCAGTTTTGTTTAACCCAGCCTTCCAGCTCAGTTTTGACCTCTTCCATGAATCCTTCCTAGTTATATTGTCCAGCACTGATTTCTCTACCACCTGAACTAATATATCACTTAGTGTCTGTATTCTACAATTTAACACTTTATTACATGTAATACTTTTTTATGTCTTTTTCCCTACATGAGTTATTCTTGTATTCTCATTCAAAAGTCAAAGTCCTTTAAGGCATATCTTTATGGTTTTCTTGTATGTCCCATGCTACCTAACAGAGTACAGAATACCATACCTACTAAGTGCTATTTCTTCTAGTTCATGCAGCCACAACAGTTTACCTTCAGTGGCAAACTGCTTCCACTTCCTCAACTCTCCCTGTGTTTTTGACAGTGAGTGATAGATACTCCTTGATTCAGGCTTCTGCCTGCCCACCCTTTCCCTAAACATATACCCTAAAACTGGTATCTCACAGGTTCCTGCAATTTTCTAATTGTCAAATCCAATGACTTTTTTTGGATCTTCAGGCTCCAGTGACTTCTGCAAAATTTGATAATTTTCTTTATCCCTTGGTTTCAGAGACACAAGAGTCTCCTAGGTCTTCTCCTATTTCTGTTTCCTTTGCTACATCATCTTTTCTTGAATGTCCTTTGAGGTGAGGCCATTGCCTTGTCTTGACTTTTGTCTTGACACTGTATTCCTTTGACTCTGGAGGAAAGAGTGAGGCTGATGACTGTGTGGCTCTGCCTCACTTCAATCCAATTTACCCATGATTCAAGACTTTACTCTGATGATGTCATTGGTCAGCTTTGAAAACAAAGGATAAACGGTAACAATAAACAATCCTTTCAGATTCTGAATTTGGACCTCTTCTCTCCCTACATGTTTTCTCTTGGCAATCTCATTTATTCTTGTTTTCAACTACTACTTACAGATAACTCCCAATCCCATATCATCACTCACAACATCACTTCTGAGTTTCAGGTATGCTTCTCCAATTGTCTATGTTTCAACCTGAAGATACATCAGACTCAAAGTTTGCATTGAGTTTGTCTTTCCCAGGACCCTGATTTTAGCGTGCCTGTAAACATCTCAGGAGAAGCAGTTAGCAAAGAAACACATATTGTCAGTCATGTTACCTCAGGAGGAGAGAATTGGGAAGCCAAGTGGAGTAAATTCCTGAAACTAGCCTTCTAGAGAGGAGGGGAAGTACATGGGAAGATCTTTAAGCACCCCAAGTTTGATAGTTTGGGGACCCAGTGTTCTGAAGATAGGAGAGAAGGTCTAGAATCTCAAAGAGGGAAAAGGATACCAGTCTAAGAAAAAGTAGCTGGGGAGTAGCATGGGAGAAGAGGATCCCATAAGTGGATCCTTCAACAAGACTTACTGGAAAAAAATTCAAGTCGTAATATAGGAGAACAAAAGACCTCCACTATTATTATAAAGTATTCAGATACTATAGTTCCAAATGAAT
The DNA here is from genome assembly GCA_023548195.1 of Bettongia penicillata ogilbyi. Taxonomy (NCBI): domain Eukaryota; kingdom Metazoa; phylum Chordata; class Mammalia; order Diprotodontia; family Potoroidae; genus Bettongia; species Bettongia penicillata. The sequence goes on along the minus strand of JAJHZJ010000460.1, from coordinate 3,582,522 downwards.
TTGAGTTGTTTGTCTATCCGAGTATGTTTCCCTTCTGAGAGAGTTTAAGCCCTTAGGGTAATACCATATGTCTAGGTGCCTTTGTAGTTCTCCTGGGTGTGATAAAGTGATTTAACAGAATGCTAGGGTACCCTTCTAGCATCTGGTAGCTACTACCTCTTCTCCTATTACCAAGGGTGCTTGGCTCTTGCTGAACCAAAACAAGAAATAATTAGTTAGGGATGCCAATGTTAGTATATTTCAATCTTCTCCTTAAAACAGCTTGTATTACTCTAAAATATATTGCCCCCATTTGTGTTTCCCTTGCTTCTTTTCCCCGTTCCTGGCTGATACAGAACCTGCCTTGAATAGATATGACCTTCCCTTTTTCCTTTTCCTCTTCCCTTCCCCCAGTCCCAAACTTTCTCAGAACTCATCTCAAACTATACTCAGCAGTAAACTAGTCAGAAACACAGGTGCTATCCCTCTTTGCCTTCTCCATTAGCTCAGGATGCTTAACTGTTTACCTGGGCTTAGATGACATAGTAGACACTCACTTCATTCCTTCTGATGAGATGGAAAACTTCCAGTCATGACTATTTACACTTCCATTCTTTTCTAAGATCCTTCAGGCCTTCCTTTCTGCTCCTTCCCTATGGCTTGCAGTCCTTTAGACCTGTCATCAGACCTACTGATATAACCTAAGGACTTCGGACCTTATCATCTGACTGATCACCATATTGCTAGGAGTTCTGGGCTTTTCCCTGCAGCTGAACTTTATGTCTTGTCTACCTCAATTATGTGAACTTCTTGAGAGCAGAGACTGTCTCAGCTTTTCTATTTGTATCCCCAGCACTCAGCACAGGGCATGGCACGTAATAAGTGTTAAATACATGCATTCTTGTTCATTTATTCCTACAATAAACATGCACCATGTTGATTCAGGCATTAGGTTAATCAATTTATATCTTTGTGGATGGGGCAACCTTGGAGATCAGAAAATTGGAGAGTCTTTTGCAGAGGGGAAGGGATCTCAGAAGCCATGCATTCCAACCCATATCCCCCCAAAATGATTCCAACTACAACCTACCTGACATGTCGACCCCCAGTTTCTGTTTTAATAGTTCTAATGAAAGAGAACCCACCACTTCCTGAAGCAGCTCATTCCACATTTAGGTATTTTATTTATTATTAGGCAGTTTATTTTTTCATTATATGAAGACTAAATCTGACTATTGGTAACTTCCTCTCATTGCTCCAAGTTCTGCCCTCTGGGACCAAACAATAAACCTTTTATCTTTCTCCATATGATTGAAGATAACTGTGCCCATATGACATAATATTTGTAAATACCTTAGCACAGGGCCTGGCACATAGTCAGTACTACATAAATGTGTATTCCCTTGAATAATCTGAACAACTGCTTGAAGACAGCTACTCCTTCAAGATGGCTCTCTTCCTTGTTGATATTGTGACCCCAGTGAGAAAACTAAGAAAAGCTTCTGTAGAATCATAGATCTTTAGAAAGTTTGTGCCCACCATATTTCAATGTTTGAAAGGTAATGTAACTAAACACAAAGCATGAATACTTTGTCATATCATCAGAAAGTGTGCATGTGTGTGTGTGCGTCTGTGTGTGTGTGTGTGTTTGTGAAGAAACTGAATTAAACCATAAGAATTTTGGTGGTACAGTGGCTAGAGGACCAGGCTTGGAGTCAAGAAGACTTGAGTTCAAATACAGCCTCAGATACTTACCAGCTGTGTGATGACTTAACCCCCTTTTGCCTCAGTTTCCTCTTCTGTAATAATAATAGCATTTTCCTTCTATGTTATTGTAAGGATCAGATAATTGTGAAGCTTTTAGCACAGTACCTGGCTTATAGTGAGAACTGCGTGAACATTAGTTATTATTAATAATAGTTAAATCATTAAAATCTGATCAGAAGCACCACTACTTATTTGAATCATATTGAATTTCCTGCATTCAGCCCATTACTCTTTCACTTTATTGACCTATTTGTTTAATTCTATTGATGTAATTATTGTTTCTTCAGGGACCTCTCCATCATTAATGCTCTTAACTTGAATGAATGAAAAAAATCATTTATTATGTACTTTCTATGTACAAAACACTGTGCTCAATGCTGGGGGTACAAAGAGAAGAGTGAAATAGTCCCTGCTCTCATGAAGCCCACATTCTAATGAGAGGAGACAACATATATAGGATGATCCAGCCTCAGGATGGATGGTAAGGGCTAAGGTTCCTGAGAGCAGAATGACAAGGAAGATGGTGCCTGTCATTTCTGTTGATAAAATCAGATCCATTTCTGATGTCGGGCTATTTTGATAAGAACTTTAATAGGAGAAAGTTGATATTCAAGGTTTCCTTTCAAGTGGAAACTTGATATATTATATTGTAACCACTCATGGGGGGTAAATGTGGGTCATCTTCAGGTCCCTTCCAGCTTAAGAACTTATTATAATTTCATGAGGAATATAAAGTATAGAAAATAAAATATGATGTCATAGAAAGGACATAAATTTGAAATTGGAAGTCCCCATTTAAGATTCCCGGGTCTACTGTTTGTCATTGTATGACCTTGAATAAGTCACATCATCTTGTAATGCCTCAGTTGCGCTATCTGTAAAATGCTGGTAATAGTACCTGCATTATGAATTTCCTGACAGATAGGGATCAAGTAAGGTTGTGTGTTTGTGTATGTGTGTGTGTGTGTGTGTGTGTGATATTTTGTAAGCCCTAACACCCTATTGAATTAGGCAGCTAGGTATCATAATGGATTAATCACTGAACTTAAAGTCAAGAAAATCTGAACTCAAACCCTGCCTCAGACACTTACTGTCTGAGAGGCTTTGAGTCAAAACTTTAACCTCTCTCAGCCTTGGTATCTTCATCTGTAAAGATGGGGTAACAATAGCAACTAATTCCCAGAATTGTTTTGATGATCAAATGAGATAACATGTCAAACACTTTGAACATGCTATATGAATGTTAAGCAATTATTATTATCATTAAGTTATTATGAGATTAGGTGTGAATTTTCTTTGTACTTGGGGAGGGGTGAGGATAAACCTTTGATGCACATACAGAGATATATCCAAAACACATGAATAGCAAAGGACAGCAGATAATGGTGTCATTGAATAGTCACAGGGGAAATGGTTCATTTTGAAAAAGCATTAATTAAACACAGGAATAAAAATAAATTGGTGAGGTTATTACTTGATTATCCCAGTGATTGGAATGGATTTCCTTGGAGCCATTCATCTCTCTCTGTGTAACCAAGCCCCACTCTGGTCAGTGGCACACATGCATAAGACAGCTGGTCAGGATTAGGAGTATCATCTGTGGTCCTGGAACAGAGTTGTTAGGTTTATTTTTCTTTTTTTCTTTTTCTCTTTGAGAATCTAATTAGCCAGTTTGGAAATCTAGCTAAGGGAAGGACCTTAACCTTAACCTCATGGCATTGGACCTTGATCTCATTTGATGCCAACATCCACAGTGTTGTTTGGTTTGCCAGACACTCTTAATGGTCCCTGTGTCAATAAAATACCTAAGGGAAAACCAATGTGTTGTTGACCAACTGTGGATCTTGACAAATCAGTCCTTTCAGTCACTTTGGCAGAGCTTCACACATCAGTCTTTTGTCCCTCCTTACACAGTAGTCCTTTCAACCACATTAGTGCTCCTGGGTAATAACACTTTCCACAGCTCAATTTTAGAAGCAGTTTGAAAATTCAAAGAATAATGAGAAATCATGAAGATTTTTGCATATATAATTGGCATATTTATAGGGTTATGTGCTTTACAGATCTATACAATGTGTGATGCCATAGTGTATATTAATACCAAACTCTACTTCTCATTAAAAACAGAAGCCATGCAGAATTTTCAACATAAGAGAACCATAATTTTGCATATTCCCTACGTGAGACTTGGCATGAAATATTCTTTGTAAGGCACATTTAACAAAATTCCATATTCATAAACATTAAAAATCTATTTAGGATCACAGAATTATAGCTAGAAGGGACCAAAACTACAGTGAGATAGGTTAAGTTTTTAGCTTTTTGCTTTTCTTTAATAAAAGCAAGGGCTTGATGGTGGATAGGAGGGTCTTGATAATGCCACTGATATTTTCAAATTGTATTTTCATTTCACATCCTTTTGGAAATTATGAAGAATCTATGAAATTAATCTCATTTGTCTCTGAAACTGCAGAAACCTATCCACAAGAACCGTATTTACAAATGTATCCTATTCCCCATCATGTAAAAGTACCTTATTTGTTTTTCCTCTGCAGTGTGCTTATGACAGTTAACAAGACCACTGTTTAAGTCAGTTCCTTCCACTCACTTTGCATGTGCACGAAAAAAAAAAACTAGTGTAGTTGAGAGTTAAGTAATATTTTTGAATGGTATTGTAATCATGTCCACTCACATGGTAATTTAGTCTTCGTAATTTTAGACCTCTCACACAACAAATTGTTCCTTTTCAGTGGCACAGTGCGGGGAAAGTGCAGGATATCAGCTACTGGTGGTTCTTTTTGGAATACAACTTACACGTAAAGATACAAAGTGATGGCTAATCATTGCCATCTTAAAGGAGTTTTCTGAGGATTGATGCTGAGCACATGGAAGACTTCTGTTAATTGAAAACAGACCCTTCCCACCCAAAAAAAGAAACCTGTCTCAAAATAGAGTTCAGGTGATGATATTTTTGCCCAGAAAACAGGAAATTTAAAGTTAGCAAGAGAGAAGGATAGAGACAAGGATGACATTTCAGAGGATTGCAATCTGGTGCAATGGTACCATTTACTGACATTGGCTTCCACTCTGGAGCTTTTACTTTAGTGTGTGTTGGTGTTTGAAAGGATCAAGAGGAATAGCTAAGGGAAAGTTGATACCCAGGTTCAGTGGGGAGAGAGGGAACACCTAGCTACTATTCACAGGTTCCAATTGCCAGTCTCAGAAGAACAAAACCCTATGGTACACAAAAAACTGGCACCTCAGATTGTCAAGCCATTCTCAGTGCTCTTCGAAAAATTTCTGAATGAGAGAGGGACCCTAGAATTGGAGTAGGGGAGAAGACTGATACTATCAATGATGAAAGAGAAGAATGTAAAATGTACAAATTAGGGCTGAAGATTGACTGATTTCTGGCAACATTCTAGAATGTGTTATGAAAGGTATGACTAGTGAAAATCTCAAAAAGGAAGCAATGGTCCCAAAGAGACAGCATGCCTTCAGCAGGTCAATGTAACAAGGATTGAGGAAGCTTTATTATGTGCCAGTACCATGTTAGATGCTTGGGGTGCAATGGCAAAAACAAACATTCCTTGACCTCAAAGAAATTACACAATGGAAACAACTTGTGGACAAATAAGTAAATAGAGAGTAAATTCAAAGTGTTTTTTTGAGAGGTGATGCATTAGCAACTGGGGGGATAAGAATAGACCTTATGCAAGAGTAGGCAACTTAACAGTGCCTTGAAGGAGACTAGGATTCCAAGAATTGGAAGTGAAAAGGGAATTCATTCTAAGCATGTGAATAACCTGTGTAAAGGTGCAGAGATTCACAATGTTATGATGTGTATGAGAACAGCAAATCAAAGTTTGCCTGGAACATAGAGGACCTAAGGGAGAGTAATGTATGATGACCCTGAAAAGATAGGCTAAAGTCAGACTATCAATGGTTTTAACGTCCAATTGGCGGTGTTTGTAACTTATCCTGGAGATAAGAAGGGGCCATTGCATTTCCTTCAATAGGGGAAGGATATGGATACTTTTAGAATAGCAATTTAGCAAGTGTGTCATGTATGGGGTAGAAAGGGGAGAGCCTCAAGACAAGATGAATTGGGAGGCCATTGCATTCTAGAAGAGAGGTAATGAAAACCAGTACTACTAAGGTATAAGTGTGAATGTAGAGAAAGGATGTGAAATGATTAAAGAGATAGACTTGGCTTCTGACTGGATGAGTGAGCTGATGGAGAAGCAAGAGCCCAAGGAAGACTATAAGTTTGTTAATCTAGACGATTGGAAGTTTGGCTGGGGCCTTAGTAGTATTAGGGAAGTTAGGAAGTTGGAAGTGATGGTGGAGAAAAAGAAAATAATTTCCACATCTGGATATGTCAAATTTGAGGTGCTTATGGAACATTCTGTTGGAGATGTCCAGTAGGCAGTTGATAATGCAATAGTGAAGTTCAGGAGACACTGTGCCTAGATACATAGAAGGTTTGATTTGAAGGTAAAATAGGTAATAGTTGAGCCCATGGGAGCATCAAATGGTTGAGTTTAGACAAAAAATAGAAAAAGACTCAAAAGTAGATGATGCCAAACTAATCTTAGTTCCTTTATTAATATGTCAAGGGAATGTTATAGCTATACTTTACCTAGATTATTACAAGGGAATTGAGTTATCTCATATTTTTATAAAAATATGGAGAGATGTAAGCTAGATTCTAGTAGAATGAGTTTAGAGCCAGTTAACTGGCCAGACCCAAAGAGTAGTAATGAAGATTTAGGAAATTTTCACTATGTACCAAACACTATGCTAGGTGCTTGAGATACAAAGACAACAAAAACAATCATTTTCTGATCTCAGAAGAATTATATTCTATTTAAGGAAATAACTTATGCAATGGATGTTCCCTTAGTCCTACATTGTTTGACATTTTTATCAACTATTTGGGCACACAGTGGATAGAGCACTGGGTTTGGAATCAGGAACACTCATCTTCATGAGTTCAATTCAGCATTGGAGACTTACTAGCTGGGTGACCTTGGTCAAGTCATATCTGTTCCTCATGTGTAAAATGAGTTGAACAAGGAAATGGCAAAACCATTCCAGAATCTTTGCCAAGAAAACCCCAAAATGTGGTCACAAAGAATTGGACACAACTGAAAAGGTTCAGCAACAATATTTAATAAAGGCATAGATCATGTGCTTCCAGAGATAGAATACAAAAAAAAATCTTAGTGGGCATTTTAGCTAAATCACAAAAGAAGAGATATAATAAGGACAAATTGGATCCTTATGCACGATTTCACAAACAATCAGCTTCACAATTAGAAATAGGGGGAAGATTGGATAGACAGGAGATCTGAACAAGATTTGGGAATTTGAGCAGACTATGAGCTCAATATATCAACCAAAGAACCCAATGTAAATTTAAGCCGCATTAAGTAAAGTGTAGCGTTTAGTACCAGGTAAGTAAGTTACAATACTAGCCTATTTTTTCTTGATCAGGCCACATTTAGAATATTTAAGTCTTCAGGGTACCACATTTGAGGAAGGATATTGATAAGTAGTGTCCAACTTATGCTATCAAAATGATGAAGGAAGGGCCATAGAGAGATTAGAATTTACCTAACTCAATCCATTAAATTTTCAGATGAAGACCTAGAGAGAATAAATGACCCACTCAAGGTCCCATAGATATTACGTGACTGACCCAAAATTTGAAACTAGGTCTTCCAGCTCCAAATCTGGCACTCTGCCTTCATATAATGTGAGAATAAGTTAACAATATTTAACCTGGAGGAAATCTCCTCTTATAAAAGGAATGTATGTAGATGGGCTCTGAGGTCCCTTGCACATGTGATACTCCATGATTGTGAATCCATTTCCAAGTGTTGCAGGGTGTCTCAAAAGTCTTTGTGCAGTTTTGAGTTTTAATAGCTTAAATAGAAACCCCTGTATACGTAACTGGGATTTAAAAGAAACCCACCATAATTTAGAAAGAGGATATTTAGCTGATACCAAAGTCACTATTCTAGTTCATTGGGGACAGTCTTAAGAGCACAGTCCATTTTGTATTTATCTTGCAAATTTTAGAGACATGTCTGAAATGGCTATGATATATACATTTCAGAATGCTTAACATCTATTTATCAAATTAAAATTCATTCAGATTTAAGAAGAGAGGCAGAAATGGGTAAAGGGTGCCTTTAAAACCACAAAGCTTTAGTCCAAGGTTTGTCTCTAATACATACTGACTGGGTGAGACTGTTCAACTCATTTAGACTCTCATTGCCCCAAAGGAGGTACCAACTTGCATTGATGGAGGTTGTTTCATCATCTGAGAGTTCTCAGTATTGATGAAAACACAGGTGTATTCCCCATTCTACCAAATAAATCCCAAGAAGCTTTTGTGTTTTGAAATACTTAGTTCATTTAGAAATGTACCTCAGTGATTCAAATGACCTAGATGTCTCTGTCAGAGTTGCATTTAAGTAGTTACTGTGTTCCAGGCATGGGGCCAAATGCTAAAGCTACAAAGAAAGGCAAAACAACAGTAACAGCAAAAACAGTCCAGCAGTCAATGAGTGTATATTCTAATAAGTATACAGTCTAAGCTCTGGGAATGGAACTTACCTAAGGAGGAAGCTTAGCTAAGATGTTTCTTTGCTGGGTCAGTGGGTTGACTAGATCCCCTATAGAGTAATTATGGGAAAAAATGGACAATGCAGCAATTCAAACTTCCATGAGCATATTTGTAGGAAGACAATGAAATAGCCAACATCCCCCAAAAGCCCTCTAAAAGATAAGCAAAATTACTCTTAATTAAATGGTAAATGTTTACTTTAACTAGTATGCTCATTTTAGATAGTTACAATATTTCTGGACATCTCCACTCATATCATTATATTTATTACCTTGAATTCCACCCCTGGACCATCTTTCGGCATGGAAAGGTCAGCTTTGACCTTTGTTTCCTTAATTCCAGGGCCCCCATAGCACCTCCTAAACATCTCTACTTCCACACCATTGCATGTGAATGCTACCTCCTCACACTGTCATTCCAGATCCTTTTTCTTTATGTACTATTTTCCCCTGTTGGAATGTAAGATCCTTGAAGGCAAGGGCCGTTTATGATTGCTTTTACTTGTATCTTCAATGCTTAGTGCCATTGTCTTCACATAGCAAATCCTCAACAAAGGCTATCTATCTATCTATCTATCTATCTATCTATCTATCTATCTATCTATCTAATCTTTCTATTGTGAAATTATAGTTTTGTACTTTGTAACCCCATACAAAATCACAAAATGCATAGAGTTGGAAAGAATCTCCAAGGTCATATGGCATTGTCTTAACAAGTATACCCTCCATGCAATCCCTGATAAGCCTCTGCTTGAAGACTGTTCTTGAGGGCAAATCCACTACCTCCCAAGTCAGGCTATTTTCGTTTAGGACTGCTCCACTTATCTGAAGGAGGTTTTTCATTATGTTGAGTCAAAGCCTGCCTCCCTTTAACTTCTACCTCTGGCAGTTGGAGATTTGAAGTGTAATGAAGCCTTGGAAGGAAATTGGGAACTTTGGAAGAGCAGTTGGTTTGGGATAAAAGATAATGAGTTCTATTTTGGACCTGTTGAGTTTGAAATGTCTCCGGGACATCAAATTCTAAATATAGCATTTTGGTGATAAAGAACTGAAGCTCAAGGGAGAGACTGGAACATATACATACATGTATGTATATATGTGTTATGCACATATGTGAACACATATATAAGCATGCATGTGTGCACATGTATATTGTGTGTAAATATGTGTGGAAAAGAAAGAAGGACAGAAATAAGGAACCAAGGAACAAAGGAAGGAAAGAAGGTCCAAAACAGTGCCCTGAGAAATACATACAGTTAACAACAATGGAAATAACTATTCAAAGATTCTCTGATTCACTGATTAATATCAAATGAGGCTTAAATCAATCAAATAATAAACATTTATTAGTCACCAACTATGTACCGAGCCCTATGCTAAGCCCAAGGGATATAAAAAGAGAGAAAAGATGATCCCTGCCCTCAAGGAGATTATAATCTAATGGGGGTGGGGGGAACTGGAAACAATTATATACAAAGCAAGGAGTATAGAGGATAAGTACGAAGTATTAATAGAAAAAGATAAGAAGAGTTGGGGAAGACTTGTTGCAGAAGGTGGGATTTCAGCTGGGACTTAAAGAAAGCCAAGGAGATCAGGAGTCAGAGTGGAGGAGGAAGAGCATTGCAGGAATGGGGGACTACCAGGGAGAATGCTCAGGGCAAAAAGACGGAGTGTTCTGTTTGGAGAATAGCCAAGTGGCCAGTGTCACTGGATCAAATAGTAGTGATGGGGAGTAAGGTGTAAGGGTGCTGGAAAGGTAGGAAGGACTTTGTCAAATAGAGCATGTTGTATTTGCTCCTGGAGGCAATAGGAAGTCAGTTTATTGAATAGAGGGGATGACATGATCAGATATGCAATGTAGGAAAATCCCTTTAGCAGCTAAAAGGAGGATGTGTTAGAGTGGGAAGAAGCTTAAACAGGCATGTATACCAGTAGGCTATTGAAATAATCTAGGCATGAGGTGATGAGAGCCCATATTAGAGTGGTGGCAATGTCAGAGGAGAGAAGGGGAACTGTTTAAGAGACATTGCAAAGGTGAAAGGCTGTACAATAACTTGTGTATGGGAGGGAGAGAAAGTGAAGAATCCAGGATCATTTCTAGGTTGTGAGCCTGAGGAAGTGGGAGGGTGGTATTGCCCTGTATAGTAACAGGGACAGTGGGAGCTGGGGAGAGTTAGAGGGAAAGATAATGAGTTCTTTTTGAACGTATCAATTTTAAGACATCCAGTCTGAGATGTATGAAAGGCAGTTGCAGATTTAAGATTGGAGGCCAGTAGAGAGATTGGAGCAAGAAAGGTAGAGAATCATCAGCATAGAAATGGTAATTAAATCCATAGGAGCTAATGAGATCAACAAGTGAAGTTGTATTGAGGGAGAACAGAAGACGCCCCAGGACAGAACTCTGAGGGATGCCTATGACTTATTGGGTATGAAATGGAGGAAGATCTAGCAGTGGACACAGAGAAAGAGCTTTCAGATAAGAAGGAAAACTAGAAAGAGTGGTGTCCCAAAAAACTAGAGAGGAGAGTATCAAGGAGGAAAGGGTGATGCACAGTGTCAAATTCTTCAGAGAAGTCAAGGAGAATGAGAATTGAGAAAAGACCATTGAATGTGGCAATTAAGACATCATTAGTGACTTTGGAGAGGGCAATTTTGGTGGGATGATAATGTCAGAAGCCCGATCGTAGTGAGTGATGAAGAGAGTGAGAGAAGAAAAAGTGTAGACAATTTTTTTTTTCCTAGACAGTTTTTTGTTCAAGGAGTTTAACTACAAAGGACAGAAAAGATATAAGATGATAGCTAGTGGCAGTGGAGGGAGTAAGGTTTAGGTGGTTTTTTAAAATTTTTTTCAGGATAGGGGAGAAAGAATGTTTGTAAATAGCAGGAAATAAAGTAGTAGACAGGGAGAGATTGAAAATACGAAAAAGATAATGGAGGTAGCCAGGTGGCACAGTGAATAGAGAACTGGCCTTAGGAGTAGAGAAGACCAGAGCTCAAATCGAGCCTCAGATATTTGATACTTACTAGCTATGTTACCCTGGGCAAGTCATTTAACCTCAATTGCCTTTCAAAGATATAAAATAAAATAATAGATAATGAATAACAGAGGAAGTCATTTATTGGGGGGTGGGGTGGAATAGGATCACTTGAACAAGTAGAGGGGTTAGTCTTGGCAAGAAGCAAGACCACTTTGTCATGTGACACATGGCTAAGGAAAAGATCAACTGAATGTTATAGGAGATGAAAAAGAGAAGATTGAGTTCACAACCAATGGCCTTATTCTTTCCTTAAAATATGAGGTGAAGTTCTTATGTGAGAAACCAAGCGAAAGAAAAGTTATGGGAAATTTAAGGAGGGATGAAAAGGTTTGGAAGAGCCATTGAGGAAAGTGGGGTACAGAGTTGTTAATGGGGGTAAACTAGGAGACAGATGATTTCAAACAGTGTCTAACATTGTTATGGAGAAGGGCCAATATGGATTCCAAATAGAAGAATTCCCAGTGAAATAAATGGTAAATTTTTTGCAGATTTGCCTGTTTTAGATAACTTTGTGTCTATTGTAGAGCCTCTTAGATATGATCCACAACCACTCAAAAGAGTTTGACTTGAGAATTGACATAGGAGAGATCAAATGGATGAAATCTGCCTGTTGTCCAGTCTCTCATATTACAGTGAAGAAGAGTTCAGATGAAGCCTCACAGGGCAGGTAACAAACTGTATAACTACTCACCAGAGAAGGGGAACAGATGCCAAGAGAGAATAGTCTTAATGGATGGGCCCTGTTGTCCCCAGGCAAGGGCAGGATGTAACCAGGAGACTTTCAGATACAGAATTAGGCAATCACTTTTTCATTCTAGTTGACAATCCAGAAATCCTCAAGGCTCAAAATTTTATAAAGTTTTAGACAAAGAACTACTTGACACCAATAGAAGTGTGCCTTGTCCTCCATCAGGGAAGGTAGTCAGGACCAGTAAATGGATTAATAAAGAGCAAGGATTGAGGGACAGGGACACGGGAAACTTAAGTCCATGTCCTTCAGCAAGAGGCTGGTGGAGGGTAATGCCCAGCCTCTGAGTTCACTGGCCTTTGCATACATGCATTCTGGTGGCCTAGGGCCATATCAATAAAGTCAGTTTTGATCAGTTCACACACATTCACTTCAATGGAGAGTCTATTGGCATATATATCTTGGAGAAACACCGCAAATAGAAAAAGAGATGAGTCTAAAATTAAAGATCTAGTGGATTACATGTTGAAAACTGGTTAATATCCCCCATGATCCTAAAGAGAAAGGAACAAAACAAACATTTATACAGTACTTAACATATGCCAAGTGTTTTACAAATATCTCATTGGATACTTTCAACAATCCTGTGAGGTAGATACTATTTATTATCCCCAATTTACAGTTGAGGAAACTGAAGCAAACAGACGTTGAGTGACTTGCCCAGGGCCACACAAGTAATAAGTGTCTGAGGTTGGATTTGAATTCAGGTCTTCCTAACTCTAGGCTTAGTGCTCTCTGCATTATTTCAATGAGTTATTTCCATTATGGCATAATGGCATATGCCATAAGGCCTGCATTAGCATGCAGGTAAACTAGTGGCAGGTCATGTCTGTTCAGCCATAAATACCAGCAAGAAAAGAACGTTTTTTAATCAATCAGGTTTTTAATTGGCTCCAACCATCAGGGTTATGTCAATTAACCAGCACTTAGCATAGTGCCTGGTAGATAAAAGATGTTTAATAAATATTGATTGATTCACTGATTTAATCAAAGAGCACCTGCTAAGTGGCAGGCTCTATGCTAGGATCTGAGGATACAAAGTTACAAACAAAACAGTTTCTGCCTTCAGAGAACTTACACTCTACAAATGAATACAGCATGCACATGGTAAACACGTAAGTATGCATGAAATGAGCATGTCACCTTCTTATTATTCAACATATTCTATTTTGCATGTTTTCACCCTGGCTTCTCTCCAAGCCTCCAGGGAACTCCCTCCTCAACCCTACCTTCTAATACACTTGGTTTTCTTCAAAATTTTGCTCATATATGGCCTTTCTTCTACATGAAGCTTTTTCTGATGCCCCAACCTGCTAGCACTACCTTCAGATGATCTGGTATTTAAGTCTGTATCTATCTGTGCAAAGTAGAACTATGTGGAAGCTCCATGAGGGTAGATCCTGTTTCATTAATGCCTTTATGTCTTCAGAGTCTAACAGTTCCTGGCAAATGACTGTCCCCAATCAGCAAGTGGTCCTAGGAGCATATAGGAACATTGAAAACCTGAGTTACATTATTTTAGTTTCCATATACCTGGAGACTATCATAGTGCCTGTCACATAGTAGCTGCTTAATAAATACTTAGTCAATGATCGGATAAGTGAATGAATGAATGTGTATATATGCATGTGTACATGAATGTATACACATATGTATGTGTATATATGTATATATTACTCATACATATATGTAGAGTTTGTATAGCTCTTTGCATGTTGTTTCTCACTTGAGCTATGAGCTCTTTGAGGGCAGGGACATGTGTGTATATACAACATATATATGTAAATATATACATATGTATGTAGGTAGATGTATAAACAAGCATCTAATACATTGGAATTAGTCTCAGAGGGAAGGCACTAAGTTTTAAAAGGACTAGGAAAGGATTTGGCAGAAGGTAAGAGTTTGACTGAGATTTGAAGGAAATCAGAGAAGCCAAGAGGCAGAGATGAGGAGGGAGCAAGTTCTAGACACAGCAGAAAGGGTGATGAAAACAGAAGGATTTTGGAGATGGAATGTCCTGTGCAAGTAACAGCATGAAGGTCAGTCTCACTGGATTGATAAAAGAGTATGTGAAAGAGAGGAAGGAGTAAAAAGATTGGAAAGGTAGGAAGGGGCCAGGCTAAGCACTTTAAAGATCCAACAGTGGATATTATATTTGATCAGATGTCATTTACTAAATGGTAGTGGTGTTGGTATGGTCAGATCTGTACTTTAGAAAGATCATTTTAATAGCTTAGTGGAGAATGATCTGGAGTAAAGAGAGACTTAAGGGAGGAGAACCAACTCACATTCTTTTGCAAGAGTCCAGGCATGAGGTAATTAGAGCCTGTACCGCGGGGATGGAAGTGCTAAAGGAGAGAAAAGAGGGAGTATGCAAGAGATGATACTAGAGTATAAATGTTAGGACATGAAAATATAAGATTGAATATGGGATGTAACAGAGAGTTTTGAGTCTAGAATGACACGTAAGCCATGAACCTGGGTGACTGAGAGGATGATGATACCCTTGACTGTAACAGAGAGGTTGTGAACAGGGGACAACTTTTGGGGAAAGATAATAAGTTTTAGCTATGTTGAGTTTAAAACGCCTACAGGACATTCATTAGGAGATGTCCAGTAAAAAGGTTGAAAATGTGAGACTGGATATCAGGAGAGAGATTAGATTTGGACAAGGAAATTTGAGAATCATCAGTATGAAGATGATAACTAAAGCCATTAGAAGGTTGTGTTTGTCCTTCATTCTCAAAGAGGACCATGGCATCAAGATGATGACATGACTTGCAGTTGACTTTGATTTGTATGAGGGAAGGCTGTGCAAGGTCACCAACCTCACTTTCTTCTCCTGAGCCATCTGGGTGCAGTGGCCTGATATTCATCAAGATGCCTGGAGATGGCCCAGGATGCAATGTGAGACCCTGGTCCTTTTAGGCTAAGGTTTTATTACATTCTCACTTTGAGTGAGATACATCCATTCAGTAAATAGGCTTCTTTACCAAATATTAGGATATGGCAGAAGAAAGGATAGTAAAGGACAAAGTCTCAGGAGATCTCTTTCTCCACCATGGTGAGCAAGCAAGACTACAACTCAGGTCTTCTTGACTGCTAGGCCTGTTATCTTTTTAATGCATTAGGCTTCTGTGCCTGTACCTATCTCATTTCATACACCATAGATTGGTATCTCAGGGTGGCTCCTTCCAAGGGATCTTGCAATCAAGGACTGACATCCTTCTTTGGCCTCCCTAAACCAAATGAATCTGTCTTACACAACCAAGTTGAGCATTGCATTCCAGACTCATATCCTAGGGCTTTGGGGTAGTTCTTTGGGCACTAGAGTTTGTGGTTACCCTTCTGACTTGCATGTCAGACCCTCAGGGTCCCCTATTTGCCTCCTTCCTTCAGGGTTTTGATAATAACAAATAGTGACTACATTGTTAATACCACCACCATCTCCTGTCAATAATAATGATAATATGAACAAAAAGAAAAATAACTGGCCTTTCTAATGTGATTCATGGTACACAATACACTTTATGTAAGTCACCTCATGGATTCCAGGAGTCTGTTTCACTGTCACAAGTAGATATTTCTTATTATCTCCATTGCTTTCTATAGTCTCTGTGTTTACCAGTGCATTAAGTGTAACCTTAAATCTGTTTTGCTACAGGAAATGCTCTTTTTCATGCTTGAAATATATTTATTATGCAGTGGTATATCTACTTGACTTTTACTACATGTCTTTCATTCCTGTAAGTGAGATAATTGACCTTTACTTCCCTGTACTGTGAATTAAAAGGCAGCACTATGCTGCCCATTTGATATTTTCAATCTTAGAGGAGGGGCAATTTGGTCTTGTTTTTGTTGCAATACTACTATTGAGGCTGCAAATGGAGGTTCGACATTGAGGTGTTGAGCTCAAACACTCAGGCATCGTTAGAGCCATTAGCTGATCTGTCCTCTGACTTTTATAGGGATAAACACAGGTCACTTCTCTGCAGCAAGCCATATCAAAATCCAGGGCCATGGGGTGGAAGGAATAGGATGGAAGAATTTTCCTTATTATTAGGAAGATTATCTTAATAATTATTAGAGCTGTGAAATGTAGAATATTAGGGGGACAATGTTAGTCAACAGTATAATATGGTGAGTGAAAGAGTTGATGTAGTAAGAGATTGAATGAAAAGAGTCAAAATGCCCACAAAGACAATATTGATAAGCCCTCTGGACTCTCCCCTGCTCAGACCATTTTGGGTGGTACTATATTCACTTCTGGGACCTGTTATATCATAAGTAAGGCATCAACATACTGGAGAAGAGAACAACCAGGCTGTTGAGGTGACCCGAGACTTTACAACACAAAGATACTTTAGAGGAAATAGGGGTATTTAACTTGGAAAAAAGAGGAAGAATTCAGGGCAACATGTGAACTCATTAAGAGTGGAAATTGTTTCATTATGTGTACTTGTATCCCAATGCCTAGCAAAGTTCCTGCAACAAAGTAGATTCTTAAACAACATGTGGAATGATTGATTAATTTAAAATGATAATTTCATTTTAAGTATTTGAGGGTTTCCCTTTGGAAGAGATATTGAACTTCCTCTGCTTGACTCTAAGTGGAAAATGGAACAATGTTAAGTAGTCAAAGGGGCAGAGGATTTCTGTCTGGTGAAAACAAATTCTTTTTATCAGTTAGAATTGTTTGAAAGTGGAATAGACTGCCTCCAGAGGTAGTGGGTAGCCCATCATGGGAATCTTAATTAGAGTTTTGCAAACTCTCTTCTTTTTGCTTCATGTTCCATGTCATGTATGCATTTTTCTTAATGCAAGCTCAATTCACCTACTGAATTCCTATAGGCCTTTTATAGACCAATGCAATTGTCAATTTGAGAGCCTTCATACCTTATAGTATGATAGAAAGAACTTGAGTTCAAATCTTGCCTTTGATACCAGCCTGGTCATGTAACTACATACAAGTGATTTCCCCTTCTTACGACTGTTTCAAATGAGAGATTGGATTGCTTTTGGATCCCTTCTAGCTCTGCTTCCATGATCCTATAAATCTCCTAGTTACTAATGATCTTCCCCAACTGGTTTACCTTCCAAAATAATATTTATATTAATAATGATGATGATGCATAACTTATTTTAAAATTCAATCTGCATTATTAAAATTTTCTCCATCATTTTCTTATATCTAGAAAATCAACAAAACAGTCAATCAAGGTGTGATTTGTAGCATTTGGAGATTTCTGAGGTGTACACTCTTACACTGAAAATTGAACAATTAGCCCTGGGAGCAGCTGATGGCTGACTGTCCTCAGGTTTCCAATAGCTCATTATTTTGTAACTCCTTCATTTACTTAACAACAGGCATGTTTGAAAGATGGGCTGCTTCTAAAAGATGACAAATCCAATTTTTGAGCATTCTAAGTTTGGGGTGCCAGCAGGATATTCAGGTGGAAATATCCAAAAAGCTATTAGATGCATGGGACAAGATCAGAGTGAAAATGTGGATTCAATAGTCCCCCATATTAAAGTAATAATTGAAGGTTTACAAGTAGATGATGTTGTCAAGAAGTAAAATATTGGGGGAGAAGAAAAAATAGTCAAAGGCAAGACCTTTGTAGCCAAAAACATTTAAGTGGAGGGGAAAAGATGAATCGGTAAAGTAGAAAAAAGGATATTGGTCAAAGAAATAGATACGGAACTATGAAAAAAGCACTAGTCCATCGCATTAGATATATAATACCTATCACACCTTCTTTCAAATTTGAAGACCCAGAAAATCTACTCCAGTTGTGAGGGAATCTATAAATCAACACTGACAGAAGCCTAGTTCATGAGCCCCACTACTATTTTCTTTTGCCATCCAGTCAGAGGACATATTAATTCAAAGCTAAAGACATTTAATTGACAAATGAATTGACAAGAAATGATTCCCATTCCATGCATGGGTGGGCATGAGGTACATTCTCACACAAGTGTACCGGACCACTCAGGTGAGGCACAAAAATAACTTTTGTTACCAAGGTATGTTTACCAAGAGTACTTACATGGGAATACATGTCCAGGAAACATATGAAGAGATGTCTGCCAGGAGCCTGGGTAGCAAGAACACACATGGAAGAACCTGTGGCCAGGCCTTACACATGGCCAGGGCAGCTCCCACTCTACTGCAAAACTATCAGTGCTCTCTGGTGATGTTATTCTCCTTTACCTCTATTCTCCACTGAACGCCATATCTCTGCTCAACATATGACCACTCTACTGAGCATTTTAGCTCTGTTGAGAGTCTTTGGTCATTATGCTGGCTCTGCTATTATCCATTAGGTTTCCGCTATTTAGAGCTACCATTTTCTATTCCCGTTTTCTACTATTGCGACTACAGCAAATCTGTCCCTGAGGAAGGCATGCTGAGGTTTGGAGCTTTGTTTGTTTTTGGAACATTGACTAGATCTTGCATTTCATTGGTACTGGGAACTCCCAGGGAAAAAAAATTCCTTCTTCTAGTGAAGATAAGCACCTTCTCTGCATTTTATAGTTCGAGTGATTTACCTAGAGAATGGAGAAGTTGTTTCTTGTCATACAGCTAGTACATGTCAAAGATGGAATTTGAACCCAGATTTTCCTATCTTTGCAGCTAGCTCTCTATCCAGTAAACCATGCTGCTGCCATGTGAATTAAAGTTAGAAAAATTCTTATAATTCTTGTTTTGTACCTAATGAGGGTACTATGTCTGCAAAACCCACTTCTGGTGTTCTGCTACAAAAGAATATGCACACACACACACACACACACACACACACACACACCTGAGAGAAGGAAGTCCATTTGTGACCCACATTCTATCTGATCAACACGCAGATTAGATAGACCAAAAATAAAAGCTAAGATGCTCAAGGCCAGTGGTAAATGTTGAACTGGCTCTTGCCTTAAAATAATTTTTAAAAAAGTTTATGCCCCGCACTTTTGGTTTAACCCATATTATTAACATTTTCTCCTTCATTTTCTTAAGTCTAGAGTAGATAATAAGTAAACTACAAATCAAGCCCTCATTTCTGAAGTATATACGATTGTACTGAAAACTTAACAGTCACTCTCATGAGCTGATTTGAACTGGCTCTGGCATTTGCCTAGCACTGGTCCACATTCCTTCCTTTGCTATGTGTATCAACCATGATAGGAAAAATAAAACAAATATTTTTTTTAAATCCCTGGATGTGTGTGTGTGTGCACTTTGTATTCTAGTCAGTATAAAACCTTACTATATCTCTACAAATGCATTCATCATATGACATTATGTACTACAGTTAACTGTGTGTCTGTCATGCCCATGTCTTGCCTACTCAGTGATTGGCATAGTGCTCTCTATACAAAGGGGCTGTTTTTTAATGTTTGGTCAATGATAAATGAAAAAACAAAAAACCTATCAATCTTTCTATAATTGAAAAACAAAATTAAAATATAAAATGTCCCATATTCGACATAAAGTCCATAATTAATATAATTTCATAACTTAATATAATTCCTGCAATTTCATTAGCTTCTAAAATTGATTGACTTCAAAATATTTCCACAGATATATCTACCAATACCTATGTGTGCATGTCCAGTAAGATGACCAGAGTTCTGCCTTGAAGTCAGTCAGGGTTAAAATCTTGCCTCTGACACTACCTTTATGATCATGAACAAGTCATTTAATTTCTCTGAGCCTGACATCTGTTATCCAGAAAGTGAATATCATAAAATTAATTAACTCGCATGGTTGTTCTCAACTCAATGTAATGATAGGCTCAAATGGTATATAATTCTAGCACAGTGGCTAATCAGGGAATGCTAGAATGAGGCCACACAGGCAGGTATCCTTCCATAAAGCCTGTCCTTTACCTGCTCAATATCTTGCCTTACATTCTTTGCTCTCAGGCTGCCGAATTCCTCAAAAGGAAACTAGGATCCCAAGTGCTTCAATTATACCCCTATCTCTAATATCCTCCATTTTTATTTATTTATTCATTCATTCATTCATTCATTCATTTATTTGTTTATTTATTTATTTATTTAACTTTTTACATTCATTTTCACAAAATTTTGGGTTCCAAATTTTCTCCCCTTTTAACCCCTCCCCCCCCACCCCAATACCCCAAGCAATCTAATTTTCCCTATCTCCAATCTGCCCTCTCTTCTATCATCCCTCCCTTCTCTTGTCTCCATCTTCTCTTTTCTCCTGTAGGGCCAGATGACTTTCTATTCCTCATTAACTGTATGTCTTCTTTCCTAGTAGCAACAACAATATTAAACAGTTGTTCCTAAAACTATGAGTTCCAAATTCTCCCCATCCCTCCCTCCCCACCCATTCCCTTTGGGAAGGCAGGCAACTCAATATAGGCCATATCTGTGTTATTTTGCAAATGTCTTCCCTAATAGTCGTGTTGTATAAGACTAACGGAATTACCCTCCATCCTACCCTGCCCCTCATTGTTTCTCTTCTGTCTTTTGATCCTGTCCTTCCCCAACTGTTGACTTCAAATTGCTCCCTCCTCCCTTTGCCCTCCCTTCCACCATCCCCCCCTTTCTTATCTCCTTCTTCCCCACTTTCCTATACTGTAAGATAGGTTTTCATACCAAAATGAGTGTGCATTTTATTCCTTCCTTTAGTCAAATGTGATGAGGGTAAACTAATTGTTTTTTTTTTTAGCTCTCCTCTTTTTCCCTCCACTAAGAAGTCTCCTACTTGCCAATTAAATGACATATAATTACCCCATTCCATTTCATCCTCTTTCTTCCCAGTACATTTCTCTCTCACCATTTACCTTAATTTCTTTTAAGATATGGTCCCATCCTATTCAATTCACTCTGTGCTCTCTGTCTCTGTATGTGTGTGCATGTGTGTATGTGTGTGTGCGTGCATGCATGTACATGTGTGTGTGGTCCCACCAACTACCCAGATACTGAAAAGTTTTAAGAGTTACAAATATTGTCTTTCCATGTAGGAATGTAAACAGTTTACTTCTGGTAAGTCCCTTAAGACTTCTCTTTGCTGTTTACTTTTTCATGCTTCTTCTCATTCTTGTGTTTGAAAGTCAAATTTTCTTTTCAGCTCTGGTCTTTTCATCAATAATGCTTGAAAGTCCTCTGTTTCATTGAAAGACCATATTTTCCCTTGAAGTATTATACTCAGTTTAGCTGGGTAGGTGATTCTTGGTTTGAGTCCTAGTTCCTTTGACTTCTGGAATATCCTATTCCACGCCCTTCAATCCCTTAATGTAGAAGCTGCTAGATCTTGAGTTATCCTGATTGTATTTCCACAGTACTGGAATTGTTTCTTTCTAGCTGCTTGCAAGATTTTCTCCTTGAGCTGGGAGTTCTGGAATTTGGCCACAATGTTCCTAGGAGTTTCTCTTTTTGGATCTCTTTCAGGTGGTGATCGATGGATTCTTTCAATACTTATTTTGCCCTCTGGTTCTAGAATGTCAGGGCAGTTTTCCTTGATCATTTCATGAAAGATGATGTCTAGGCTCTTTTTTTGATCATGACTTTCAGGTAGTCCCATAATTTTTAAATTGTCTCTCCTGGATCTATTTTCCAGGTCAGTTGTTTTTCCCATGAGATATTTCACATTCTCTTCCACTTTTTCATTCTTTTGGTTTTGTTTGGTGATTTCTTGGTTTCTTGTAAAGTCATTAGACTCCATCTGTTCCATTCTAATTTTGAGAGAACTATTCTCTTCAGTGAGCTTTTGAACCTCTTTTTCCATTTGGCTAATTCTGCTTTTGAAAGCATTCTTCTCCTCATTGGCTTTTTGAATCTCTTTTGCCAATTGAGTGAGCCTATTCTTCAAGGTGTTATTTTCTTTAGCATTTTTTTGGGTCTCCTTAACCAAGGTATTGACCCGTTTTTCATACTTTCCTTGCATCTCTCTCATTTCTCTTCCCAGTTTTTCCTCCACCTGTCTAATTTGCTTTTCAAAATCCTTTTTGAGCTCTTCCAAGGCCTGAGCCTACCCGACATCCCCCTGGGGTGTCTGGGGTGCTGAGGCCCCACCCTCCACGTCTTTCCCTGATGGCAAGAATATTTCCTCGTCCTGGTCAGATCCGAATGTCGGGATCATTTGCATTTGTTGGAAAAAACTCTCTATAGTCTTATTTTTCTTCCTTTTTCTAGGCATTTTCCCAGCCGGTTACTTGACTTCTGAGATTCCTGTCCACCTCCGCCTAGATCCGCCCAGCTAGAGCTTGGGCTCTGAGATTCAAATGGGCTTTTCGCGCCGCTAATCAATATGAGCTTTAGTTCTGGTGCTGGGGTGGGGGTGGGGGGGGCCACCTCCCAGGCTCAGTTCCCTCAGGGGCTTTATGCAGAGGCCTTCAGTAAAAGAGCAGGGTGGGGCAAGGCCGTCTCCCAGGCTCAGCTCCCTCGGGTTGTTTATGCAGAGACCTTCTGTAATGAGGATCCTGCCTGCTGCTGGGGGAAGTCCTGGGCCGGCTGCAGCCGCTGCTGCCTCCGCTGCCGCCCACGCCTCTGCCTCCGCCGCTTCCTGCCCCCGTCTCTGCCGCTGCCGCTTCCTCCCGAGGGGGCCTGAGTCACGGAGACACTCCGCTCCCCCTCTCGTGCAGCTCAGCCTTCTCTCTCACTGACCTTAGCTTCTGTGGGCGGAGGGACTTTCCCGGCTGCCGTAGCTTCTGTCCCTGAAGACTGCTCGGGTCAGCTTCTCTGGGGCCGCGGCCAGGGCAGCGCTGGGGTGGGGTCCGCTTTCCGGGGCACGACGGACCCTGGGGACGGGTCTCCAGGGCTCCCTGGAACGGAAATCTCTTCCACTCCGTTTCTGTACCCCTTTCAGTGGTCCAGAAGTTATGGGGGTCTCTTTTTACATTAATTCTATGGGCTGTGGTTTCGGAGCTCGCAAACGTGCGTCCTTCTACTCCACCATCTTGGATCCGCCCCCCTCTAATATCCTCTTTATTGCGGTAGAGGGGAGAGAAGAAATGTTTAAAATACAAATGTGAATCAGATGTGAAACAGGGAGTGTTGTTCCCACAAAGGGGATGCTAAGCAATGGGGAATCATCAAATGATTATAATCAGTTGAGATGGGACAATATCCAAATCTCTTTCGGACATATGCAAATAACTTCTCTTTAAGAGATACATATTAGCTATTTAACATTGAACATTTCACCTCCACTGAGTGGGACTATCCAATCAATGTCAAATGGGTGTCCTCTTGCCCTCAAGTGACTCTTTCCTTCTTAGATGATTGCTCAAGAAGGGGACCACTCAAGGTGCTTGTAGGGATCTTAAAAAGTCGTAGACCAAAGTAAAGACAGAAAGAGGAAGTGGACCCATCCCAGACATAAGCTTGGTGAAGAAGCTACAAGGTCCTGGTTTCTGGCCGGTGGGGGGATGAACATCTCTCCCACTGATCTGTTAGAACCCAGGGTCCTCAGAATTTGAGACACACAGGAAGAAGAGCCTTATACAGAGATTTACCTTTTACTACACCCACAAAATTCCTGCTCAGTAACCAATTTGTAATATTCTCTTGGCCAACAAGAATCAGCCAGCTCAAACTTTGGCCTGCTTTTCACTGAAGGTAGGAAAGTACAAGAACCTCCTACATTGTCTATACCTAAGAGAGTGCTTTCATATATGCATATACACACACATAGATAGATAGATAGATAGATAGATAGATAGATAGATAGATAGATAGATAGATAGATAAGCACATACATATGTATATGTATATATATAGGGCACTGGCAAATGAGAGCCCAGTCCTGGAAGAATGCACAGGGAACCCATGGAAATGGTTGAATGTTTGGACATCCACGTGAATCCCCTTGTGCATATTATCATGACTGGGCTCTCATTGACCAGTCCCTCCTATGTACTTTAAAGAACAACATAAATATATGTTACTGTTACTATATATGAATTAAACTTAATACTGGCCCAATTCACCCAGTTATTTTTGTAACTTTCAGTATTCTTGTAAATGCAGTGTGGCATTTGAGGGTACATAGAGGGTTGGTCTTGGAATCAAGGAGATCTAGATTCAGATACTGCCTCTGACATAAGCTAGACATGCATGGACAAGTAACCTTGAAATGCTTCCTGATAACTGGCTAAAATAGTCAATCAGAGTAAGCTGGGAACCTACATGGGTAGAGAGAGTTTATGCCATAAGAATTTAAATCTTGATAGTTTGCACAGTACTTTACACATAATATCCATTTGATTCTCACAATATCCATAAGAGGTAAATACTATTTTTATCCACATATTACAGATAAGGAAACTGAGGCAGATAGAAATGACTTACCCAGGATCACACAGTTAGTAATTGTCAGACAGGATTTGAACTCAAATCTTCCCAACTACAACCCTTGTGCTCTATCCACTGTGCCACCTGCCTCCCTATAATGTTATATAAGAGATATATTTTAAGAAATAGGCTAAAGAAAATCATATACACCACGACAAGAATAGATATCACTCTGATGATATCCTAGGCACAGTACAAAATCAAAAATAGTATCCTCACCTTACTCTATGTGGGAATGTTTTCAGCTCATAGGAACTTCTTAATCTTCATGTATGAAGGATAACAGCATGGTGGTGAATTTGACAAATATGACCTTTGTTAATCATTTCTAGCAACACAATTCAAGTTGTTCTATCCCATATGACAGACAGGATCTCATGCTTTCTTCCATTTCGGGGATTTGGAGGAAGTTTCTTTAAAATTTCATCTCTTTTCTAGAGCTTGTTAACAAAATAGGCCGCCTGAAAGGGAGAGGAAGAAGGGGAGGGCAACGCTGGAGTGGTCTACCAGGTGTATTGTTGCTGTTCCCAACCAGATATTATCTATTTCTTCCCCAGAAAAGGGAGAATTAGAAAAAAACCTATTTCCCCCAATTTTCCATACCACCCATGGGAATCTAACTCAATTTCCTCTAGAATTTAGTAAAGAAAACTAAAGAGTACTGAATAAAGGAGAAGATGGCTTTGCAAATTCCTCATTACCCTAGTGGAGAGACTATTTTGCACAGGTTCAACTTTTTTCCTAGCCATAAAACTATCTATTTAGGCCAATCCACTTGAAAGTATTCTAGAAGAAAAAAAAAAACAACCTATGCCCATACTGTGGAAAAATATTAGCTTTAAAGGGACAGTAATGTACCTTTTAGGGTTTTAAAAAGTTTGTAGATTGTTAAAAGGCACTTTAGGAGGGTTAGCCAACTTACTGATTAATTAGTCTTGGATACTTGGTAATGGGTATGAGAGATCATATTTATATTTTTTGCAGACTAATAAAGCATTTTTGGTAGAATTTATTCCTAAGAAACTATGTTTATTGGTATCTCAAATGCAAGAGGCTATTTTTCCTCTTTATAGTCACAGGACCTGAGTTCAAATTCTGATACTACTACTTTCCTATCTGTATGACCATAGACAAATCATTTAACCTCTCTGAATCCCTCTCTTTTCCCTCATATTCCAGATGAGGTCATGCCTGGCTCCAGAGCTAAGATCCTAATTTCTCATGGAAAAAGCAGGGGAAATGTTTTTTCCCAACTCATTGGGCATAATTTTGTCCTGTGGAATTTGAAGGGAAAGCTTAGAACTCCTCTCCATTTCAGATTGGAATCCCAACCTGTTTGTGAGAAATCAAAAGTATTTTTTTTATTTCACCACTTGGATTTTAAGGGTAAAAGTTATCCTAAGTGGTTCTGTACAGAAGGAAAGGGGAAATAAATCTAGAAGCCAGCAAGTGACCCCATTACCAAGTAAGTGTATAGAATTTATCCTTACCAATACTCTTCCTAACTACCTTTTTACAGGAAGTAGATCACTAGAACAATTATAGTCCATCTAGAACTGGAGGCAACAATAAATTATCTGTTTGCTTTAAATGAATTAGAGTATAACAGTTTCGCATAACCTTACTTTTTCAAGGTAGCTAGTGTCATCCACAGATCACCATCTGTCATGAGCGCAATGTTGATTGGTCCTGCCATAAGGAACAGTGATCTCTACCACTATAGTTATCCCATTATTGCATTTATTAATCAGTCTCTATTAATTAGTATGATCTCTCCCTCTGAAACAAAACTCATAAAAGAACACTATAACATTTCAGCATGATAATAAGCCTCAGATTACCAGCTGGGTCAGCATCACAGAATCTTAATCAAAAGAGACCTCAGAGGCCATCTAATCCAACTGGTGTACAAAAGAAATTTGACAAGGTAGAGAGAAGAGTTGGGGAAGGGAGACTCCAACTTCTTGAGGCAGCCTATACCACTTTGGGATAGATCTAATGGTTAGGAAGTTTTCTTTTAGGTCAAGCCTAACCTGTCTGCAACTTTCACCTACTTCTTGTGGGTCTGCCATCTGGAACCAAAGAAGCCTAATCCAACTTCCATAACAGTCCTTCAAATACATGAACAAAGCTATCACATCCCCTTGCATGACCTCCTATTTTCTCTTCTCCATGCTAAACATTTCTAGTTACTTCAGCTAAGTCTCATAAGGCATGGATTCGAGGCTTTTCATTCTCCTTTGGATGCTTCCTAGTATGTGAATGCACCTCCATCTAAAACTGAGACATCTAGAACTGAACATGATATTCTAGATGTGATCTGACCAGAGCACAGTAGCCTAGCACTATCATTTCCATATTCCTAGAAGTTCTGCCTATATGAAAGCAGCCTCCATTCCCATGAATCTTATTGATTGTGCTATCACACTATTGGACTCATACTAAACTTGCTATCCCCATCTTGAATTTTCTGTACCCCTTTGCATTTCATACTATACTCCCAGGAATCCTTAGAAATTGGGAAGGATCATTTTTTGTAACACCTGAAAGAATCAGTAGTTCAGCAAGTTGTATTCTCTAATGTCTCTTTGTGTGGAGTTTTTAAGGTTTACGGTGAACTTTTAAGGAAACTATTAGCATATGTTTAAGGTTTATCAGTAAGCCTGGCCAATGGATTTCTTAGGGGAACCCAGAAAGCTCCAAGATTCTTGATTCAGCGTTCTTTCGGACAAAGAAATATCTTATTCAAGAGACCATTGGATCTTTAATGTGAATAGAAGTTAAAAGGAAATCTCAATTTCAAAAATAAATAACTATAAAAATAACATTTCTCTCCATTTTTTTACCTTGGAAAAAAGATGAAGGGTTGTATCAAAATGGTAAATATGAAAGAAAGAAACCACTTAGGGTGAATTCTATTTTTGCAGTCTCCCTCTTCCTTTTTGAGTTTCCTCCTCAGTTTCAAGATCATCAGCTCCTAAAGAGCTACCTCAGACACTAAGAAATCAAGTGATATGCCCATGGTTAAGCAGATAGGAGGACCCTAGGGAGGACTCAAACCCAAGTCTTCCTAACTCTAAAGTCAACCTTCCAATTCCTATGATATAGTGAATGCAATATAGACCCCCACTGAAAGTAACAATACTTATAGAATACTTAGGTTTTTAAAAAGGCATTTTCTTTCAGAGAAGGAGAGTACAGCTACATTGTATGCTTTTAGTCTAGAGAAAAGGGTAATCAGGAGACTGATAACCATTTTCTAGTTCTGATACTCAATAACCTTAAATTGGAATATATCTTGAGAAGGATATTGACAGTACTCAGAATGGAGTTTTAGAAGGATCACTTGAAGGAATTCATATTCTTTAGCTCAGCAAAGGGAAGGCTTGGGTGAAAGGAGCTGAACAGACATTTTCAAATGTTTAAAAGGCTCTTAAATACAAGAGATATTAGGTTTCATCTACTTCATTAGATGGAAGTTATAGGAGGTAGATTATTCCTGAGTATGGGAATCTCTTATCAATCCAGTCTGTCGATAAATAAACTATGTTGCCTCAGGAGCTAGTGAGTTCTTGGCAACCACATCCCTGGAGAAGAAAGTGCACCGCTCCTTGCCAGAATATTAAATGACAGGTTCATGCTTTCAAGTAACAGCTGAACTAGGCAACTTTTAAAGTCCCTTCTACTTCTAGGATTCTGTGATGTCATTTAAAAACCAGAAAACTGAGGGTCAGAGATAGCACAGTGGAATGATTGGGGTGTGAAATCATGTACTGACTGCTTTTTTTGACTTAACTTTAAAGCTCCAGAAGCTACTTCTGTGTAGGCCTTAAGTTGACTGGTTATGGATGCTCACTGAATGCAATATGAATTGGAAAGAAGAGCATATGGATCTTCTTTAGTGGGGTATCACGTGACAGACATAGCATATAGACTTATCGTGGTATCACATGATAGTTGTTGAGAGTATATATGAATAGTCCCTTCATACAGCATCCAGTGTGGCCCCACCACCCACCCCTTTGGCATTTGACACAACGTACAAGAAAGATGATATAGAATCATGAAGAAAAGGGTGATATTGGAGTTAGAAAACCTGGGTTGAAGGCCTAGGACTATGGGAAAATCATTTAACCCCTCAGTGCTCTGGAAAAAGAGTGCCAGGCCTAGATTCAAGAAGATTCATCTTCCTGAGTTCAAATCTGACCTCAGACACTTCCTGGCTGTGTGATCCTGGGCAAGTCACTAAACCCTGTTTACCTCAGTTTCATCATATGTAAATGAGCAGAAGAAAGGAATGGTAAACCATTCTAGTATCTTTGCCAAGAAAACCCCAAATGGGATCACAAAGAGTCAGAAATGACTGAAAAAATGACTCAACCACAAGCTCTGACCAAATGTTTTTATAAGTTGCAGATGAGTTGGTATACCTAGTTACGCTTACATGTTGTTCCCTTTTTAGAATGCACTCTGAGTTTTTTTTTTAATTTTGTTTTGTCTCTCTTTGTATTTCCACTATTTATCACAGTGTCTGGCACATAGCAAGCATTTAATAAATGCTTACTGACTGACCTGTATTGATGGAGAAAGTTTCCACACTAAGTTCCTCATTCCAATCAAATCACAGGTCTGCACCAAAGAAGGAGTGGGATATTAGTCATTAGATTGATTGTATTTTGAGGTCTTAATATAAGAAAAATCTGACTAACAATAAGAGCTGTACAAAAGCAGAATAAACTGTCTTTGGAAGAAAGAGTTCTCCACCACGTGAAATTTTGGGGTGGAGGTTGAATGGCCACTTTTCAGGTATATTACAGAAGAATCTGACAAGATGATGTCCCAATACGAAGATTCTACTGTTATGAAAGATTTAGCAACTCAGGATAACCACTCTACCAATAATAGCTATATTTTATGGTTCTTGAACTACTTTTTTCCACAACAGCTTCATGAGAAACATGGTGCAAAAATAATTAGTCCCATTTTATAGACAGTGTTGCCAAGGCTGAGAGACACATCCATTATCAGACAACTGAGAATTATCAGAGCTAGAAATCAAACACTGCCCATCTGATCCTAAATTTAACACCCTTTGCACCATACTATCCAGGTATGAATGAATGAATGAATGAATGAATGAATGAATGAATGAATGAATGAAAAGCATCATTTATGTACTATGTAATATACACCTTGTAAATAAAGTACTTGAAATACAAATACAAAAGTTGTGAGATAGTCCCCAGACTCAAGTAGCATGCATTTTAATACAGGAAGACAACATCAGTCTAGAAGAATTATTAGTGGTCTGAGAATTATTAGCTATGTAACTTTGGATAAGTCAGTAGACTTTTCAATTGCAAGATTGATCAATGATCTCCAGAGCTCTTTCCAGTTCTAAATATATTATTTCATGATGCCATGAACTCATATAGGGAGGTGGAGGCTAAAGATTGATTTTTTTATTTTGGGAAGTCACAGGAATGGTTAGCAGAGCTGACTGGTACATCCTTTCAGGAAGAATGGAAGTATTCATTTGTTTATTGCTCCAGAACTGGAAAATAGGCAGATGAGATTGAGGAAGGGTACGTATCCAGGTCATAGGACAGGTGACAAGGTTCAATATTCCTTGTTTACAGTAGCAGGCAGAGTGGATGGGAAGAAAATAGCTGAGATGGAATATGAAGCATGGTGATTCTTGGCTAAATGTGGTGGACCATGTAGTTATATTCATCAATCAGAAAGGAAGAGAGGAAAGAACAGGTACCTACTGTGTGCTAGGCATTATGTCAAACAGCTTTACAAATATTTTCTCACTTGATTCTCACAACAATCGTATGATATAGATGCTATTACTTTCCCCCATTTTATGGTTGAAAAAAACTGAGGTAGACAGAGGTTAAATGACTTGACCAGAATTATACAACTAGTAAGTGTCTGAGACCAGATTTGAATTCAGGTCCCCAGAGGAATTTCAGAGTGGATTTTCTTTCCTGAATTGTGTGCCTGGGGAAATGGTAGCCATGTGACTGAATAATGAACCTGTCAAAACAAGGGACCAGCTGAACAGATTTACCCTCCACCCACATAAGAGCAGGTTTTATCATGCTAGGAAATTAGAGCTATCTAGCATTGCAAAATCCATTCTCTCCCACTGAGAAGGGGAGAAAAACACCCAATGAATGCTTTCAATAAAAGATTTCAATGTGTGATCAGAATAGGATGATGACAATCAACTTAGCTGTGGAAAATGGAAGGAGGACATTTCTAAATATAGAGCAATATTGGAGAACCTTGGTGTCCACTTTCACATGCTCAGCTCTGATACGGTAGTCATCACAGTAACTGAGAAAGCAAACTGGGAAACCGGGCTTTGTCAGCAGATATAGTTTCTCTAGAAATCACACTTTGGTGTAGTGCCCAAGCAACCCCTTGTACTCCCAAAGTTTAATTAATTGGAGAGAGTTCCCCCAATATAAAGATACCAACCTTCAAGCATAAAATCAAAACCTTTTCAGTTTTATAGTGCGCACCTTTCTTAGGCTTCCCTAACACACCATGACCACTTTTGCCTATAGGTTTTAACCATTCTATTCTGAGTAGATTTCCCAACTTTTCCCCCTTATTTATATCCAACCTATCTCATGTGCCTGCTACATGAAGCCAACCTTGAAATTTCACTCTTTCAGGCTTCCCATACCACATTTTGCCTTAAGCAATGCAGTATATCAGAAAAGGTACTAGACCTGGAGTCTGAGGACTTTGGGTTCCATTCCTGGTCCTACTTTCTACTCCCTTTTTGACCTTGGGGAAGTCATTTCCCTTGGTAAGTCAGTTACATTATAAAGTGAAGGAGCTAACCCAAATGATTTTAAAAGTTCCTTGTAAATCTCTTCCAGGGGCCATGTGTCCTTCTAGTTCCTCAAGTGCAATCCTTTGATTCCAAACTTCACAGAACAGATCTCCTTAATAAAATGATTCATTCTATAAAACTTTGATTCAGTCAAAAGGCTGCAACCAAGGACCTAGCAGGCCACATTTCCCATCCACACACACACATTTGGTCATGTTTTGTCTTGCCGGTCAGGAAGCATTTATTAAGCATCTATTTACATTCCAAGTGCTGTGCTAAGTGCTAGGGATACAAAAAAGAGTCAAAAGACATTCCCTTTCCCCAAGGAGTTCACAATCTAATGGGGGAAGCAACAAACAAATATATACAAACAAGTTATCTACAAGATAAATAGGAAATGATTTAATAGAGGGAAGATGTTAGAATTAAAAGGGGTTAGGAAAGGCTTCCTGTAGAAGCTGGGATTTTAGCAGGGACTTGAAGAAAGTCAGGGAAGCCAGGAGGTGGAGATGATGAAGGTAAGCATTCCAGATTGGGGAACAGCCAGAGAAAAAGTTCAGACCTGAGAGATGGAGCATCTTGTTCAGGAATTAACAAGGAAGCCAGCGTCACTAGACCAAAGACTATGTGGCAAGGGAGTAACATATAAGAAGACGATGGAAAAGTAAGGGTGAGGTTAGGTTGTAAAGGGCTTTGAACTCCAGAATTTTGTATTTGATCCTAGAGGTTCCTAGGGAACCACTGCAGTTTCTTGAGTAGGGATGTGACATATTTGGACCTGGGCTTTAGGTAAATTTCTTTGGTGGCTAGAGGATGGATTAGAGTAGGAAAAGACTTCAGACTGGAAAAGCCACCAATAGGATCTCTACCACTTTCATGTGAGTCTAGTCTGCCTCCCCCAAAGTGACTAAGTTTCCTGAAGGCAGAAAACACATCTTAAGATACCTTTGTATCCTTTCTAATATTCAGCATAGTGCTGGGCAGGTTGTAGATTGATCGATGGAATGAGTGCTCTATGGAGTCAAAATACCTAAATTCAAATCTCATCTGCTGCCTGTGTGAAGTTTCCTGAGTGTAGAGATTATTTCCATCTTTGCACTTGTATCCCCACAAATCCTAGCATACAGTAGGGCCATAATAGATGCTTTCTTAATTAGCTTTCATTTGGGTCAAGTCACAACCTTCCTAAAGCCTCAGTGTCCTTATCTGTAAAATATGGGAATTGGACTGGATGGTAGAACATCCCTTCTAGTTCTAAATATACAATCTTGTATTTCTTCCAATTGAATTAAATATTTATTGAGATGCAAGAGGTACACAGAGAACCTGAAATCAATAAATGATTTGTGTTTCTCTTTCATTTTCCTCCTATAAACCTTTTTATGCCCCTATGCTATCCTTAGTAACATCCAAACATTTCTTTTACATAATTGTCAAATTTCAGATGTCAGGAAGCTGGAAAATCCTTTTAGGATAGATTTGAATTGAATTAGGTTTCTGACATCTCACCCATCTTTGGAGAATCTGTGTATTTCATATAGTTGGCTTTTGTACATAAAATTCAAGGACAAGTTTCGTTTTCTGTAGGAGACCTTGGGGTAATCAGTTCTGTTGTTGTATGCAATGTACGTACTATGTGGCCAGAACTTGTGCAGGATAGAAAGAAGTCTAAGTCGTATCACCTTTATCAAGGAGCTTATAATCTGATTAAAGATCTCTACTTGTATATATATGTAGTCTGTCTCTGTCACACACACACACACACACACATACACACACACACATAAACACACCCATATTCAATAGTCTTGTCAGATAGTAAATACCCAAACAATGATCAGAGATAATAGAATCAGTGCAGCATAGAAATAAGAGTAGTTTATAATCCTTTCTTGGGACAGTTAAGTGGTGCAATAGATAGAGTTCCATGCCTGGAGTCAGGAAGACTCATCTTCCTGAGTTCAAATCTGGCCTCTGGTACTTCCTAGCTGTGTGACCCTAGGAAAGTCACTTCAGCCTGTTTGTCTGAGTTATTCACGTGTAAAATGAAATGAAGAAGGAGATGGCTAACCACTCCAGTATCTTTGCCAAGAAAATCCCAAATGGGGTCATGAAGGGTTGTACATGAGTAAATAGTATAATACCCTTTCCTGGAGCCTAGAGACTTAGATTAGAGGAACAGTTTTGCTGCTAGAAAAGGTTTACTTTGTAATCTTCAACAAAGGTTACTTAGGGTCAGGAGTGTGCTGATAAATGTTTAACAATCAGCTCTCAAAAATATCCAGATGACATACTTTTAAGTTTTATCGGCATTGTTATTTTGTCCATCCATTACTTTCTCAAGTCTAAACAATCAAGAAGGCAAGAAATCAAGCACTAATTTGTAGGCTGGCTGACTTCTGAGGTGTTTGTACCTTGGAAATTTAACAACCAGCTCTCAGGAGCCAGCATGAGCTTTCTCTGGTACATACCTGCTTGGGAGTCATAGTTTAGAATTAGGAGGGAATATAGAGCTCATCTTAGTCAACTCCTTGTTTTACATTTGACATTGTCCCAGCCTCCCACTCTCTTTCTTCAGTCTTCATTTCCTCATCTCTGGTGAAAAGTCAGAGTCCCAGTGACTGAAAGCGTAGCATGGTAGAGTGAAGAGTGTGGGAGATTTGGAGTCAGGACACCTGGGTGACTTGATCACTTAATCTGTGGCATTGGGCACATAATTAACCTCTCTAACTTCAGCTTCCTGGTCTTAGAATGAAAAACTTGGACAAGGTGATCCTTCCCAACCCTTTATCAACATTCATAGAATCAAAGTACTATAATAAATAAGAGGAAATAATAATGGAGACTTCTGAGTAGGATTATATCTTTTTTAAAGTCATAAACCAGGAGCAAACATGGATTCAAATTCTGACTCTTCAACTTAAGATCTGCATGACCTTATATAAATTGTTTCTTCTTCCTGGGTTGCATTTTCCTCATCAGTACAATGAAGGGTCTAGACCAAATGAGCTCTAGTCACTTCTGACCTTAAGGACTTTAAAGTTGCTGACATCTCCTAAGTGCTAAGTAGCTGGGGCTTCCGAGGTGGGAAGTCAGTGTGTGTCTGAAATGGACAAGGAAAGTTTCCTGAAGGCAGTGGAAAGTGAGCTGTGACTTGAACAATAGTTTGACTTTGGCCAGGTGAGAGCCAAAGGTAGCAAAAAGTAGAAAGAATGAATGCCCTTTCACCCCTGTTAGTTATGGAATGGAACATACTGGTGCCTCTAAGCATTTACCAGAGTAGAAATAACATTAACGATTACAAGATGCAGAATTCTATTTATATTAGTGTTTTATCTTTTTTTTCCAAAATGTCACAAGTAAATCCTTTGGGATTAAACTGCTTTCTCCTCATTGGGGAATTTCAGTTTCAGATAAGGTGCTAAATCATTATAATCTGTGATTCTACCCTTAGGATTTTAGTCATAGACAGAGCTATGTAGGAAATTAAGGGAAGCAGTGTTGGCTAGAGAGAAATTTTACTATATGCAAAAAAAGTTTCAAGATCCAAGTTATTCCTAAACGTCATCTATTTCATCACCCATCTCTGCCTTTCTCTGTCTCTCTCTCCTTTCCTCCCCACTGTTCTCCTTTTCTTCCCTTTCCTTTCTTTTTCCTCACCCTCCACTCTGTTTATGTCCCCATCTGTTTCTGTTTATCTCTCTCTGTTTGTGTCCATCTCTGTCTCTGTCTCTGTTTAGCTGTCTCTCTGTTAGGTACAAGTATAACATTCACAGGGAGAGAGAATGCTCTCCTTCAGGCATGTTTTTTAAAAAATGACTTTTGAAAATGTTATTTTTTTTAGAATGTTGATTCCATTTCCAAACAGAGTGAGTATTATTTAAATGTCACCATTGTAGCCTGTTAGATTTCATCACCAAACAGTAGACAGGATGCATCTAGTGGATGGTGCCTTTTAGCAGACCCTTAAGAAAGTTTTACCCAAGGGAACAATGAGTGGGTAGACACCACTGAAGGTCCTCTACCTTTGTGTTACAAGTCAGTTTGGCAGCTGTGACTCAGGCCTTGGTAATATTCTTAGCCTGGGTATGTGCTCCATGCCGGTAGATATTGGTCAGCGTTCTGAGCAGGTAGCAGGGCCCCAGGAGGAGAGTCATTAAAAAAATCCACTCTAGCATTTGATAGACAGCCTCATTTGTCGTATTACTAAGAGATGTTACTATTTCCCAATCCATGGCGTCTACTGGGAGGGGGAGGGAGAACCACATAGCTTTGTCTATATGAAACTCAGATTCCTACTCTGACAGTGACCTACATTCCTATGAGAAAGAGAAAAAAATGAATTTAAAAAATCCAGTAATCATTTTTGTTTCTGGCCCTGACAGTCCTGGGTGTTTTTATTCCCTTAAGAGCACCTGTATTCACAAATGCAAAGATGCAGCTTCATCTTTCTTTCTCCGTGTACACATCTATACACATACTCATTATTCTGACCCCCGGTCTCTATAATTCTGTAAAATGTGGTTTTCTTTCTTCCCCAAACAGTTGGCCAGCCACTCCGTGAGGTGCAATTTATGGCCTGCTGCCTCAACAAATAGCAAGTTGGCCTTTGCAATTTTTAGAGTCAAAGATGTTAGATATAGTAACATTTCTGTGGGAATTGCATATTCCATTGTTACTGCTCATATATCACCAGCTTGCTCACGGGAGAAAAGGCAAGACCTTTGCTAAAGACTCCCAGATGTATGCACCACTTGTGTCTTGATTTTCTGGGGTTCTAGGCATACTCTTTTAGAGTAAATCTTTGCATTTCTGGAGCCCTCGGCAGCTGCCCCCTTTGTCGGGCTAGGAAGTCAGATTCCAAGCCCTTTGTATGAATTTGAGACCTCACAGAGAAGTGAAACATTTCTGCAAAGAGACTTTGGGGACTCAGTTTCTTCCCCAGAGACTGGTTGTTTCATGTTATTGGTTTTTTGTTTTGTTTTTTTTATCTGTAATAATGTTTGAATATCCAATTTTACTTATATTGATTAAAAAAATAAACCATCAGAATAATCCTGGACAATCTGTCTGCCAGGTTTGCTGAATCTAAATGATGTCATTTCTTTCCTTGTGCCTCCTAAATCAGGCATGAGCAAAACTAGAAACTTTTAAGTCGGATGCAATGGAAAAGATGGTGAATTTGGACTAAGAAAACCAGGTTCAAATCCTGGTGCTGCCACTGATTTTATCTTTCACCTTGGGCAGATCCCTTAAGCTGTCTAGGAGATTGGAGTAGATCATTTCTTAGGTGTCTTTAGGCTTTAAATCTATATGCCTATGACCACAAGGAGTTAAGAACTGTAGACACCAAATTGGAAGTGCTGCTTGAGAGGGCGTTTTAACCCCCCTGCCCCCACCCCACAATGTAGAGGAAATGTCTATTACTAAAGGGGTAGTTGAGTGGAGCCATATTGGCTGCTAAAATGACACCTTGACTTGAAATGACACCCTTGTCTCTTCTTTGCTAGGTGCAAGTGTAACCTTCACGCCACTGTGTGTGTCTTTGACAACAATAAATTGTCTTGTGAATGTGAGCACAACACTACAGGCCCCGACTGTGGGAAATGCAAGAAGAATTATCAGGGCAGACCTTGGAGCCCCGGCTCGTACCTCCCCATCCCCAAAGGCACGGCCAACACCTGTGAGTAGATTTGCTCAGTAACGACATTATTAGTGTGAAATAGTCTAAGATACGGTACTTATTGCCTTCTCACTGTGTGGATCAAGTCCTTCCCTTGCAAAAGGTACATGAACACTGGGCTTCAGTTTTAGCCCTTTGCAAAATCTCATCAGTCAGTTCTCTGTTCAGGGCCTTCTGATCTGCTCGATCTGTCCCCAGCCAACTCCCTTCAAAAGGACTGAAATCATAGGATATTTTCAAAAAACACTAAGTAAATAAAGTATTATTTTCTAGATACCTCAGTGTAGGAATAAAATAAACTCATTTGCTCCTACCCAAGGACCTGCTTCAATATAATCCATTTTTGTCCCCCCAGAATCCTCTAGGCAGGGGTTGTTAACCGTTTACATGTCATGAACCTTTTTGCCAGTCTGATAAAATTTATGAACCCTTTTTTCAGAATAATGATTTTGAATTCATAAAACAGAAGACATAGGATTTCAGAGGAAACAAATTATACTGAAATACAGTAGTAATTTTTTTAAACCAGATTCACAGCCCTGCCCCTGGTCTCTAGGTTCTTTGACTGCTCACACATTTCAGTTCCTGTGTTAGTGACTTAGAGACAGATTTACTCCACCCATTTCTATCCTACATTGAACTACAACCTCACTGTTTCTTAGTGGACAGAATGCCAGTCTCTTGAAGTCAAGATCTAAATTCAGGTCTTTTCTCTGACCCTCACAGGCATACAGCTTAACCACATCCTCAGGGAACCCTGAAAGACGATAAAGAATGGAGTAGTTGCTCCATCAGTAAAAGGTGTCTCCATTCTGGGTGTTCCCTACCTAGATAAAATTACAGAACCAGATTCTTTCTCACAAAACAATCACAACTACCATCACACACACACACACACACACACACACACACACACCTGCTGAGGTTACCTTGTAACCTTGACCCATTGAACCATTAAAGACTACATTTGAATAAAGAACCTGACTGCTGCACTCTGGGAAGGGAAAGGAGACCTAGAAATGACAGCCTTTCCTGCCCTTGTGTTATAGGACTTCCACCAAACTTCTATTACAACTAATTGCTGGGCAAGTAATTCAATCCCCTACACATTAATGGGAAGATGGGTGTTCGAAAACTCCAGGAAGCCAAGGGAGTAACATCCAGAATAAATTGCCCAGCTGTCTGGATGGGCCGATTAGCTCCAAAAGCCAGAGGTTCACCCTGTTAAAACAGGAAGAAAAAGCAAGCTTGAGAAGGTATCCCATTTGATGAAAAAAAAAGCTGTTTAGCAACTGTGAGATGGCAGATGCTGCTGTTAAATGAGAAGTTGAAAAGCCCAACAGCAAAAAGTCAGGCTCAGGATGTTATCATCAACTTCAAAGCAGAAGGTGCGAAAAATCAAAACTTAAAAAAATTAATTAAAAATTAATATTACAGAAACTAGAAATCCATTAAGTCAAATGTAAGAGTAACAGGTCAAGTAATAAACTGCAAAGTGTAGGGGCATGAAATTATGATAAAATTCCTACAAGGCAAGAAAAGATGAATCTTCAAAAGGTAAAATAAAAAATATTCCTTTTTATAAGGGGATTTCGTTTCTTTTTGGGAACAAGAAAAACTGACAACCCAACTCATAGAATTAATTTAGTCAAAGCAGTTCTGA
The DNA here is from genome assembly GCA_023548195.1 of Bettongia penicillata ogilbyi. NCBI lineage: Eukaryota > Metazoa > Chordata > Mammalia > Diprotodontia > Potoroidae > Bettongia > Bettongia penicillata. The sequence goes on along the minus strand of JAJHZJ010000460.1, from coordinate 3,543,834 downwards.
GCAAGCATGTTGATTTTTCAGGTTGGGGGTGGTGGCAAATTTATTTTTTTATTAACAGTGGCTCAATAAGCCTTCAATGACTGGGAATCAAAAACTTCTAGAGCCACAAAAGTTATCAAGGAGTCATTTAGTAACACCGGCTGTGGTTGCATGCCTAACCTCTTTTTTTTTCTAACCTCTTTTCTGGCAGAAATTTTTCAGACCAATATTTAAAACTCACTGGGGAGTACTGGATAGCCTTCCCCTTCAGAGACCGCTGATACTTTGTTTTCTCAGTTGTGTTAACAGAGGAGAAGAGGGCAGGTCTTCTGAGCACAAAATGATGGTCAAGTCCACCAGCATGGATCTCTTTGAAGCCATTATTTTGCCCACTGTAACCCCCTGGGCCTTTTATTTTTTAATTGCAAAACCTAAGCCTCAGTTTCTTTTTTAATTCTATAACTGTTCCCTGATAATTAAGTCACTAGTCTTCTTTTTTAGGCAAACCCTTTCACGTGAATTTAATCATGTTTTCTCTTGCTCTCTTGATTGTTAGGAGGAGAGAGCAATTGGTCAGTGAGTGACCTAAAAACTAATCTTTCAAATTCTTGAAGCTCATTATCAGGTTACTTAACTTTTAAAACAACAACTCCTATACATTCAACTGTATTTGCAGTTACTCTCTATCTTCTAGCATTTTCATGAAGCTTTTTTAAAATGTGGAGATCAAAAGTTCTCCAAGTATATAATAAGGGTCTAGGCAAAATCTCATTTCTCAATAGGGTAGAAGTAACCACAGAATATTACAGCTGAAAAAAATCTTACAGTCAGCTTGTTTAAACTCCTATATAAAGAAGAAATCTCATATCCAGTGTCTCAAGAGACAATTACCCTAGACCAGGCAGTGAAGGCTAGTGGATAGAGTGCTGCCGTTGAAATCAGGAAGACCAGGAAGGATATAATTTACGCTCTGTATGATCCTGGCAGAGTTTGACTTTCTGAGTCTTAGCCTCCTCTGCTCCCAATTAAACATCTACCCTCACATGTTTATTATAAAGAAAAAATTAAATCAAACATTTAAAGAACCTTTTTAACCTTAAAGTGTTTTAGAAATACCAGATCTCTTTATCCAGTCCCAGAATACTTCCAGAGATAATAATCCCAATATTTTTGAGACCCCCATTTCAGTGCTGAATAGCACTGACAGTTATGACTCCTAGCTAAAATATCTCTCTATACCTTGCCCAACTCTGTCCTAATTTGGTGTTTGACATAACAGAAGAGAAACCTAGTCTGTGTTCCACTTTGGAGCAGCATGATGTAATTGAAGGGTTAACTGTCTATTACAATGATTAGTCCATTTGGAGCCCCACCCTGACAAAAAGATAACTGCACTGTCTTCTAGTCTTTGCTCTAATATTAACTTTCTGTGTGACTTTGATCCTTCTGGCCCTTAATATTGATAAAATGAAGGGGATGGATTATTTATGCTAATATACCTTTTTTTTCTAAAGTTCTGTAATTGTATAGTCCACCAAAGTCTTCTCTTTTCTATGATCAACAACACTGGTTTCTTTTGATTCTTTTCTTCTTCATGCCATTCAAGATGTCCTTTAGTTTACCAATGGTCTATTTATAACATGGCCCCCCAAATAGGATTTCATACATATTTATAACATGGTCCCCCAAATAGGATTTCATAGATATTTATAACATGGCCCCCAAATAGGATTTCATAGATATTTATAACATGGCCCCCCCAAATAGGATTTCGTAGATATTTATAACATGGTCCCCCAAATAGGAAGTCATATCTAGCTCTAGCTTATTATATTACCTCTTAATAGCAGAATATCAGTACATATTGGCTTGTAAGATTTAAAAAAAACTCTGAGTGCAAATTAACTTAGAACATGGCTTCTAATCCTAAATAATCAAATAGCTTTGTGATCTCCCATCGAATAGATAGTACTTAACTATGGTTGTATTAAGAGAGGTACCACTTTCAAAAACAAAGAGGTGATAGTCCTACTCTACTATGCTTTTCCAGAAATTCAGCTGGTATATTGTATTCAGTTCTGGGCACTACAGTTTAGTGACATTTTTATGCTGGAGAGTGTCCAGAAGAAAGTCATAAAGACAGGGAAGGGCCTTGAGTCTTACATATTAGCAAAACTTGAAGATGTATGATATTTTATCTTCAGGAGAGGATAGATTTGTGGGAGAGGTGGATAATGTATCTGTGGATATAATGTGGATGAGGTATTCAATATGTTTTACTTGACCTCAGATGGCAGAACCAGAGTAATGAAGTTGTGAAAAAAGGAGATTTAGCCTTGATGTCAGGAAAACTTTCCTAATAGGGCTCTCCAAAAAGGGAACGGGCTGCCTCAAGAGGAGGTGGACCTCCTAGTAGACCTTTCAGCTGAGGCTGGATGATCACTGGTCAAGGATATTGGAGTAGGGATTCCTTTAATGTGTGGGTTAGGCTAAATGGCCTCTTCCAACTCTCCAGTTCTGTGATTCTGTTCACTTGGATTAATTTATCTTGGCCAAAGTATGACGATCAGGGGCCTCTAAGGTTTCTTTAAACTCTGAAACTATGGCTTTAAGATTCATTCAGTTTTTCTTGCATGTTATATTCTCAAGTTTGTATATCCATTCAGCCTACATCTAGGAGGCTGAGGCACAGTTCCTAGTCCCAAAGCTGTAATTGAGATTCCACGCAGTACAGGAGTTTAAAAGGGTATAGGAACAATATCTTATATTTATATAGCACTTTACTATATCCAAACCTTTTTCTCCTACGTTTTCCCATTTAATACTTTTAACCACTCTGTTAGAGAGGCAGGACAAGCAATTAAGCCCTCACTTGTACATGACAATTCTTTTCTTTATCTCTGAATGACTCTCTATCACATTCTCTACAGCAGCTATTCAGACTTTCTCCTCTCTCCTCAAGCCCCAAATTATGTCTTGGCTCCCCTTTCTCTGAGCTGATGATGCCTCTGCCTACTACCCTGAGAAAATTGAGACTATATATCATGAAACTCTCTCTTCTCCCATCCTCCACACATCACAATCATTGTGTGTCGTCAACCATCTTCTTTGCTACTGGATAAGAGGTAGCTTTCTTCTTTTGTGATATTAAGTTTTCCATGCCAGCTCTTTATCTCCATTTGGAATTTTTTCCATTTATCATTTCACCTCTTTGTCTCATGTACTTCTCCTCCATCTGCCCACCACTTTCCTGCTTTCTAAATATCTGAGAATGTCTCTCATTTTCCTCCCCCAAACCACCATGTAGCTCTTAAGGTATATCACTTCTCCCTTTTCCTGCTATACTTTTAAGAAGAGAAGCCTACAATCACTACCCCTATTTCATCACCACCTATTCAGTCCTCAAATCATGGCAATCTATAATTTGACCTCATGATTTGACTGAAACTGCTTTCTCCAATATCCGTTTCTTACTTCCTCAGTCTGTTTTATTTGATTCCTCATCTAGTGTGTATCGTGTATATTATCCCCTATTTCTTGATTCCTCTCCCCTCCCTTAACTTCTGTGACTATTCTCTTCTGATTCTTTTCCTGCCTATTAGATGCCTGGGAGAGTTCACCTTTATGGCCATTGGAACAAATTGTTCTCATCTGCCCATTCCCCTCACATCAAAGATGACAGTCATCCTCTGCATCCTGGACCATTACCAGTTGTCTTGACTTTTGTCCGTTCACTGGAATTTGATGGCTCTGAAAGTGTGAGGCTGATGACTTTGTGTAACTCTGTCTCACTTAAATCCAATTCACCCACAAGGCAAGACATCACCTGTGATGTCATTGATTCTCTTAGAAAATAAAGGACAAACAAGAATCTGGTTGCTGCTCAGTTTCTTTCTGTACTGTACCTACTGTGCCCTAAACTTGAGTGTTCCCTAATGGTCCTATTTTTGACCATCTTCTCTATATTTATTTTCTCCCTAGAACTTTTTTTTTGGTAGATGACTCTTAAATTTAGATAAGCATATCATCTAATGCTGCATAGACCTAGATGTTATATAATACAACCTCCTCATCTTACAAGTCAGGAAAATAAGACCATTAAAATTTAGTGACTTTCCCAAGATCAAACAGGTTATGAACACATCCGCAGTCTCCTGAGTTTCAGTTCTGTATCTGTCTTCCATATTTGATGGACCATTTTTCCAGATTGTCAAATTTGTTTCCATTTCTGTCTTTTAAAAACTGTGTGATCTAGCACAAATCATTTAACACCTATTTGCCTCCATTTCCTCAACACTTTACTGTTGTAAAGATCAATTTGTAAAGTACTCAGCATAGTGCCTGACATATAGTAGGTGTTGGATAAATACTAGCTATTATTATTTTAAATACTTAAAATAGCCCAAATTGATATCACCCCTATTTTTAATAAGAATTTCCTAAATTCTGTTGCCCAATCCATGAATTAAGGTATCAAGATCAGCTCTAATACTGCACCACTCCTTGCTCCATAACATCTGGTAAATTCAGCCCACTCTACCCCAGGTTGCTGCTGAGACAGCTTTAGTATTATGTGTACTCACCTAAGAGTAATATGACCTCTACCAGTTCTCCCATTTCTGTTGATAAAAATGTCATGTGAGACAGAGTTAAAAGCTATACTGCTCAAATTATATTATAAGCATTCCTTGTCTCTTATCTCCAAAGTCGATGAGTGAAGTTAGCTTTTGAGAGGCAGCATTATTTAGTGGCTAGAGCAGGGGTGGGCCACACTTGGGGACTCAGAGGGTCACAAGTGGCCTTGAGGCCACAGGTTCCCTACTCCTGGACTAGAGTGTTGGATTGAAGAAAGGAAGACCTGGTTCCCAATTTCACTGCAGATTCTTACTGGTAGCACTAGCTTGGATAAATCTCTTAGTTCCCCTTATACTCAATTGCTTACCTCTAAAGTCCAAGGGTTCAATTAAAGACCTCTAAGGTTTTTTCTATCTCTCAATATATGATCCTATCAATCAAACCTAACACTCTGCATAACATTTATTATTCAAGCCAGATGATTAAAAATCCAATGACCTATTAATTAACTTTCCCCAGTGTTCAATTTCCCTACTGTAGATGATGAGATATTTTAACCACCCTTACATTTTCCTTCTTAAATGTATAAATTCTTGTTATTGCTTAGCATTATTATTGTGGCTGTTAATTTTGTCTCCAAGTACTTCACAATACATATCTATCACAATATTCACAATATGTATCTATTCTGGAAAATGAAAACATGAATGTCTTATACTCATGTTTTTGGGGTCAACTTTGTCGTTTTTAGAAATACACTATCTCCAAATCTAATTTCCTGATAATCCCAGCCTCATAGATGTTTCTTGTCATTGAACCTTCAGCAATTCATTTCTCAAGAGTATTTTCTTTTCACCTGGGAGAAAACGAACTGTAATTTGAACCACAGAATGAGCAGTGAAAGGACTTTAAAAAGATTCCCTTCCCATTGCAAATCTGTTGAATATTACGATAATCCACTAATGATAACAACAAATGATAATAATTCACATTTCTATAGTGCTATGAAAGTTGCAAAATAGTTTCCTCACAACAGCCCTAGGAGTAAGGCAGCTCAAGCACTGTTACCCCTATTTTACAGATAAAGAAACTGAGGATGAGGAAATAGATTTGGCCACAGTTACATGGTGAGTAAGTAGAATGTGAACAATGACCTCCTGACTCCAAGTCCTCTGGGTTTCCCACTTGATCACATTCCTTTTTGATAAATGCTTTCTCTGTACTCACTGACTCTAAAAAACCATTTAAAGAGACTGGTTCCCTGGGGCCACCATCCAACTCCCAGGACCATCACAGAGACCCATCCAGTATGTGTCTGTGTATCTAATTATTGCAAGAAGGATCATTTTGTTTCCCAAATTAAAGCATGGAAAGCTTTTATCTCTTTTGCTCTCCTCCAGATGGAAACCTGCTAAAACATTCACTGATTCACAGAGGGAGTTGTGATGGGTAACAGAATGATGCTCCTTCTGTAAGAGCAGTGTTTATTTGGAGGCTACAATCATATTGACTTCATTAAGACTGAATATGTCCATTGCTGCCATTTTTTGCTGGTTCAGTTTGTAGGATGTCTTAACATGGTTGGTCATAATCCATTAGTCCAATTCCAGGGGCTTAGCTGTAAGCCAGTGTTTCTTTAAAAAAAAAAAAGAAACTAAATTAAACTGGAACTGAATGTAGACTTTCTTTCTCCTTCTTTTGGTACAAAGTAGTTGAAAGGGTCAGCTAAGTGAATGCAGTCGATAGAACACCTGAGTTCAAGTGCCTAGAGTCAAAAAGACCTGAGTTCAAATGTGACTCCAGATACTTCCTAGTTGTGTAACCCTGGGCAAGTCATTTAACCCAGTTTGCCTTAGTTTTTCATCTTAAAAATGAACTGGAGAAGGAAACAGCAAACTACTCCTGTATCTCTGCCAAGAAAATCCCTAATGGGATCACAATTGAACAACAACAGAAGTCAATGGTGTACTTGAGCTGATCACAGTGTACAAATGTCACAAACTGACATGACATTTCTACCCAAGAAGACAGGTCTGCACTAGAGACTTGCAGGATTTGCTAGTCAGCCTTAGATCCATAGCCACAGGCACCCATGTTTTAGTTTCTCTACAAGAACTATATCAGCATCAGGCACCAAAGACCTAGAATAGCAAATGGTATACCATGTTGAATCACAAAGGGTAGACTTGGGTAAGACATTTTGTTCAGTCACTCAAGAAATATTTATTAGGTTCCTCCTATGTGCCTAGTACTGTACTAAGGGCTGGGGATGCAAAAAGTGTTAAAAGACAGTCCTGACCTTCAAGGGTCTTGCAATCTAATGGTATCTCTGAGCCTCAGTTTACTCATGTAAAGACAGAACTGAGAATAGACCTTAATCAACACAACTCTTTCAGCTCTAATATTCTGATATCTTCCCATTTTGGGATTCCTCCACTGAATTATCTTGGCCATTGTCAAAGGGGATAGCCATACTTCTGGAAGCCATGGGCCCAGTATAGATAGCAAGTACTCTAATCTATCTCTGATTAGGAATTATTGTCATCATCTGTGATGGTCTTCTCCTTCATGAGGTTCTTTCCATTATATAGTGTGATTAAAATTCTCTGTCGTCACCCCCAACCCCAGCATCAAACTATGCAATTTTCTTGAATACCCTCTGAACCACATTCTTGTTGATTGGAGAGACAGGTACTATAGTGGGGGTAGGCTTAAGTTCATGGCTTAACTGGTGCCAGGCCCAGAAAAATTCTAGCATTTGTAAAAGTGTGGTGTAACTAGCACATGATTTATTGGGCATTCCAGGGAAGTTTGGGCTTGTTAAATATTTGAAAGCTGTTTCCTGCCTGAGGGATCCTTTTTTACAGTCTGCTCTTCAGTGGGGGTATTGAGTTCTTACCAGATATACCATCTATTTTGATATAACCAAAATAGGGATTGAAAAAAAGTAACTTTTGGGGGGTAATGTTACAAAGATTTGTACTAAAATGAACAATTTAAATCTTAATCTCCTCTGAGTGCTTCTCATTTTATAGTTATAGAATATGAAATGACTCCCACAGAGCACCATAAAGAAATGCATTGTGGTATTATGGGAATAACACTGGGCCTTAAGCACAGATGTAGGTTTGTTCCTGCTTGTAGGTTTGCACAGGCTGAATGTGCCAGCGTACCTTATCCACACTCTATTGTATTTCTGTGATATTATCTGTGATTCTGATCCAGACACCAATTATATGATCTAGATATGATCCCTCCTATAGGTAGAAAGTGTTGGGCTAGATGTTCTTTCAGATCCTTTCTGGTATCCCAAATTTTGTAAAGTCAGAGTCGGAAGGCAGGCATAAGATGCGGTCGTCAGGAGCCAATGATTAATAATAATAAAATACACCTTTACCCTGCATGGGTAAGTTCTGCAAGGCTGGAATGATCAACATTTGTTACCTGCACTGATAACCCTTCTGGAAATAAAACCCTGAGCATCTTGGTAAAGGATTCCACTCGCTTAGTTTTGCACTGTAATGGATCTGACAAAGTACCTTGAGAACGTTGTCTTCCATTATGCATAGTTCTCTAGTTCCGTAGAAGTTGGGAGACACATGGAAAGTTTATTTCTGCCACTGTAACACCATTTCCCTTTGAAGGATTGCAAAAGGCCTGCTGTTCTTTGCAGCAGAGCAGGATTTTCAATCATTGGGAAATCTGGAGCTCTGGCTATTGATGCTGGAGTTAAGATCATACCTCCCCAGGGGATTTGCAAAGGGGAAAAAAGACCCAATACGAGGTCACACTGTCATGCTGCTGCAGAGATATTCTACTAAGGCATCAGCTGGAGACTTTAGCAGTCTGCCATAGAAATCTATAAAGGGCTAAAATTAGTTTATGTACTGGAGTTCAAATCTGCAACCTGGAGATTATAGATGATAGGGAAGAGATCTTTGTTCCAACCCAAACTTAGCTTCAGTTAAATCATGGTCAGCAATTAACCTGAGGCTTAATTGGGAGGTAAGAGATGGTACATATGCCAATATCTGAAATCAAACATCCATTCCCCAAAGCTTGTTGGCTTTGAGCTTGGAAGGAACATTCAAAATGGACAGAAATATATTCCTTAATTTGAAAAGAAAAAAAAATAGAACTCTAGGTAACACATAAGAGCTGTTTTTTTCAAAATGGTGGTTTATTTCAGTATTTTAATTTCAGATATTATTTAACTATTCAATATTTAAATTCCACAGTCTTTCACATTCTCCAAAAATTCAGTGGGCTGCTTTGGAGGGTTTTTGGTTTCCCCTAACTGCATGTCTTCAAACAAAGACTGGATACCTACTGGTTAGATACATTGTAGAGGAGTTCATGGCCAAATATGGGTTGAATTAAGGGACCTCTAGTCAATCTCTATCTCTAAAATTCTGTGATTCTCAATACAAAGGAAAATACCTACATATAAATGTCCTGTGCAGTCCAAAAGAATGCTTACATTTAAAGAACTATTTAGAGAGCCTGGGAATAGTGGCTGGAGGGCCAGTCTTATAGTCAGGCATAACTGTATTCATGTGCTGCCTCTTAAACATTCTAGCCATGTGACCCTGCACAAGTCACTTAAAATCTCAGTGGTCCACACAACTGTCCAAGATTATAAGTTACAAACCAGTTGCCAACTTGCATTAGTGCAGGGCATTTCTAAACTAGGCATTCCAATGCCAATAACATCATAAGTGCGAACCAAATATATGAAAGCATCATAAGTTAAAAGCTGAAAAAGACTGTAGAGATCAAAAAGCCTGCTTCTCCCATTTACACATGAAGAGTTTGTAGAGCTATCTATTATCTATCTCATACACAAACATATATACACACATATACATTACATGTATGCATTTGCATTTATGTGCATGTATATACACATATGTATTTATACCCATACATATATATTATTAATATATACACAAAGATGCATAGGCATACATAAACATGTGTATGTATAGACATATGTATGTGTACACGTGCGTGTTTATGTTCATATGTGTGTGCTTATTCACACACACACTTTTTAGGAAATAGATTTCAGAAGAACTTTTAAATCAGGTAGAGAATTCTAATAAAAAGCCAGTGTAATATCCATCTATAGGCAAACATCAGTAATACTGAAAAGAGGGGAGAGGAATAAGCATTTCTAAAGCACATACTGTATGCCAAGAGCTTTTTATAAATACTATTTGGACTTCTTTGCAACAATCCTACAAAGAAGGTGCTCTGATTATCCCAATTTTGCAGTGAGGAAACTGAGACAAACAGAAATTTATTGACTTGCTCTGACTTACAGAATCTGAAACTGAATTTGAATTCAGATCTCCCTGACTTCAGGTCCACTGCTCTATCTACTGAACCATACATTGTCGAGACCCAGTGGAGATGATACAAGTTACGAGGCATTGCTCAGCAAAATTTGCTGAACTATCAAATTATCTCATCAGTTTTATCCAACTTAAAGACTAGATCTGGTCCAAATCTAATCCCAAGTCTAGTCACACTCTAAAGTGGTTCCACCTCTATAATGCAACTGGAGAATTGAAGTAAGAGCTGAAAAAAATCAATGAAGTGGATGATCAATAGAAGCAACCTAATGCATTCTTGTATTCTTCTGCTCAATTAAATTTCTATTACATAGCTTAATCCATGTAACTGACAAGTAAAAGTGGAATAAGAATGGTGGTTATATGCAGTTAATCAAATAAAACCCCCAATGATTTTCAGCAGCTGACCCATGGAATTTATAATATATTATTCATTTTTTTAAATCTATGACTTGGGTTAAAATATTTGGGTATATATATATATATATATATATATATATATGTATATATATATATATATATACATATATATATACATATATATATATATACCCCAGTTTATATCCATGCTTTATGTCTCTTACCCAGATAGTAAGTAAATCTATTTCAGTAACTGTTCTGCTGAGCTAATGGGCTCTTCAGTATTAATACACAAGTCGCAAGGGCACTTGGAATCCCCGTTTCACTTCTGGGAAAAGCGGTTTGATGCTGAGCTCTGGCTCATGGCTTCCTACCTCTTGAGAGCACAAGTACTTTAGAATAGAAATAAAGGCTTTGCATAGCTTCACTTCGTATTTCAGGGTTTTTGTTTTTAGCATTTTGAATGTGATAGGGAAAAAGTAATAAGGAAATTGTTCTTGATACAATGTGAATGATTTTTAGTCTTGTGTTAATATCTGGCTAATGGGTTCTTTTTCTTGTCTTCTTTCTCTCCAGGTATCCCCAGTATTTCCAGTATTGGTAGTAAGTAAAAACATGAAACAAGTCTAGAATAGCTTTGCTTTATTGTTCAGCTCCTCAGGTCTATTTTCCCAGCATCCATTTCTGATTTCAGGATACTATTTTCTTGAAATAGTCTTAATGGGTTTTATTTTTTTCTCAGCTAAACTTTGACAGTCCAGGTGAAATAATTCCATTCAAATCAATCTAGTTCAAAGGCACTGTGTTAGGCACGTGGGAAAGGGAGGGGGAATAAAACTGAGTAAGATTTAATCATTGCCCTCACCAGGTGTAACATCTAAATAGATGGGGGAGGGACAGAACAAAATATTTACATATATAAAAAACCAGTTTTATGAATTCATTTGAGGACATGGTCTCATAAATGACTTTTCATGGTCAACAGAAGGCCAGAACTACAAAATTACCTCTGTCAGAGTTCTTTTGACAAACTAAATTGTCCTCTTTACTTAATGAAATGCTTAATGAAAGCCTATTTTGATAGGATTTCAAATGTAATAAGAAGGAAGAAAGTTCTGTTGCTGTTTTTTATCTGAACTATGCAGATAGCTGCCAGTGAAAAACTAAAACTTATTAATCAGACAGAAAGGAAAATGTTATGAAACAAAAGGCTTTGATGCATTTTGTAAAGGTAAGCTTTTTTGAGATTTGAGGAGGCCTAATATTCTTTTGAATGCCTAAAGGGAGAAAAGCAAAAACAAAAGCAAATAAAACACAGTTATCCAGATGTCCATTTCATACAACCACAACGATCCTGATAAAATTCACTATCTTCATTGATATTTTTTCAGGGGGGAAGATGATTCAAATGAATGTATGTATGTATTAGTGAGCAAAAGCAGTTAACCAGTTTCCAAGACCTAACATCAGAAGATAAAGTGCTGGAAATCCTTTTAGGAGCTTTTGACAGTTGTAAGCTTGAGAGGGAAAATTTTCCTTGCCATTCCCATCACCCACTCCCTCTCCCAACAGGGTTGGCAGAGGAGGGCATTTTCCCCTCTGCAGTTTCAGAGCATGTATTGTTGGACTCCATAGATCTTGCATGAAAGATTCAAGCTATTCAATTCCTCTACATTTAAAGAGATAGATATAGGCCAATCCCCAAAGACCAGAGTTTATTAAGGGAATATCGAAATGGTTTTCAAGGCAGTATCTTATGTAGTTTATAGATATACTGTCTAGTTTGCTGATGTCTACAACCCTTGTACGAGAGCTAAATAGCTGATTAGAAATAAAGTACTGAGAATGCTTAGATAACAGAGCATAATTGAACTAAAGACTTCCCCCCATTGCCTTGACTTCCTTTAGGCTTTCGTCACTGGCTCTGGGATGGGCAGGGAAGATCATCATGTAAGCAGTGGCAGGTGAAGATTTGTAATACCATCCAGCTGAAAAAGCAATACTCCAATAATTTGGATCAAATAGTTGCTTTAATTTTAAATGCATGGTCAGGCCTTTCCATTTATAAATCAATCCAGTGTACGTAAGCTTGTGAATAGGCCTGGGTCCAAGTTTGTTAAACATTAGACACCATGTTAAATGTCATCAAAACTGGCCTACTTGTAAATCAGAGTAGTGTTTCACATCCATTTAGATACCACCTTAATGCCATGGCGCCTCCCTCCACAGCCTTAAGTGGCGCAACATCAAGGCTACAGACTTGCAAATGGAAGCCTTTGGTTTTAATAGCCTAATTTTTCTGCTTTCGTGTCTCCCTCGGCATTTGCCTAACTGCAAATGCACAGCTCTATTCTGCTTTCAGACCTTAACAATTGCATTTGCACATGCCTTTTATGGGAAAAGGGAGCTAGCAAAGGAACACTTTTGAAACTATTACAGGGACTTGTAATCAGCTTGTCAAAAGTTTCAGAAATGGAGAGATGGAAAAGTAGCTCTTGGGAAGAAGACTGTTGTTTCTTTCTGTTTGGTGTCAGTTCTGTGTTGCATGGGCTCTCTGACTGTACTGCTCGCTTTACACTCCATAAAGCTGTCTCCACCACATTCACCATCTCTGAGCATCAGCAGATGTTGGCCTTTTGACAAACACTTAAATGGGAAATCTGAACCCTTTTTCCTTTTATTTTTTTTTCTTTTTGTAATCAATGGTGACCTGAAAGGATGGTTTGTTGTGACGTTGGAAAGCTTATAAACCTTTATTATCAAGAATTTAGGAAAATTTAATTCCTAACAATTAAAATCCTTCACTGAACTTGTTCCCAAAGTCTTCAGTTCAAATCCAGCCCAGTTCCTTACAGTGCAGTGGATATTTCCAGAATCTCCCATCTTTTTCCCTGTGGGAAAAATGTGAGAATCTCCTGGTGTGATAGACCAAAGCCCACAACCTTGGCAAACTTTAAGCAACCTGACTGTAAGTATCCAATCCAATAATCCTACAAAGAATAAATTCTTTGAAGCTGTTTTAGTGATACCTATGCATTTCTTCCTGTTTGTAGGAATAAATGTTTCTGCTTGCATTGGATCAGAGATGGGGTCAAGGGGTATAAGAGGATGTAACTTCCTTACCTCTTCAAAGATCAGGAATTTATTCAGAAAATGAGTTATCTTTCCTAGAAAGCACAAGGATAGAGTTTTTAGGGGTGAATCAGAGGGAGGGGCTGGTTTTATCTAGGTTCGAGTATTTTCCAGCGCTTTTCCCTTTAGCCAGAAGAGGGGATTGATAATCAGAATTTCACCAATGTACAAAGAAGATGTCCATCACAACACATGTAGCACCTATGAGTATGTGGTGATCAAAGAATATCCTCAAGAAAATAATAAAATCTCCATTTGTTTGGGGTATATATTGTAAGTATATATGTGTGTGCATGTATATACAATGTATATGAAGATGTACACTTTATATACATGCAAAAACAATTTTGTTTCTTTTGCAATTTTAATATAGATCTGGAATTTTTAAAAATGTGATTGAGGATCAAATGCCAAAACATAATACTCATCCTTTCTGATCATCTGAAAAAAAATGTAACAATTTTCCCATTAAGGTCATTTGTACCTGCTGTTGTCTATCAATTATGTTGCAGGGCCTATAACCATCCCAGGAGTACTCAATTCCAATGCTGGTCTTTTCAGCATGCTTTGGCCACATGGCTGAAAAATTACTGGTGATATTGTCAGCAATTAATGAATCCCCAAATAATTCACAACTCTCGGAGCTTTATGATCTGTGTTTTTTCTTCACTCAGTATGATGACCATTCAATTAAGTTTGATTTATATCATGCTTGCTGAGCACTTGTAAATAGGAAAGTTCTTTCAAAACATTCATTTGTTGTAACTGATGATCTAATTAATAGTTTGTATTGGTTTTTCTAGTGTTAAACTAATCACTCCCTTCTAACCCATATTATCTGATCCTTAGTCCTGTAAGTATAATTTCACTAATTATGCTAAACAGTATGTTATAAAGTATATAATTAGGCATGGGAAGGATTGGCCTGATGTGCAAATAGCTTTGTGTGGGTGATTATCACCTCTGAAACCTGCTGATGGCAGATGAGTCAGAGTTTAGAGATTGCATCTTAAACTCCAGTAGATGGTCTATCAAAAAAAAAAAATCAACATTTTTTTCCAAAATAAAAATTGGCCATTTTAGATAAATAGAACTCATTCTTTGAATAGCAAACCAAACAGGACAGAAATAAAGCACTTTGGACAAACCTGGCAGTGCATTATTTTCTTGAATTATTTTGAAATAGAAAAAGACCAGCATGATGTTATTTAGCCTCAGCAAACAAAAAATAATGATGATAGTGGCCGGGGAATGTTTTTATTTTCTGCCTCTCCCCAACCCCAGGCTTGCAAACTTCCCATGTTGTTCATAGCAATAATTTACCTAAGGTACATATCTCTTTTCTTGAGATTTTTCCTGAAACTAACATCACCTTCATCATAAAATTAACAGTCCCTCCAAATGACTTAATTGCCACTAATATTAAATAAAAGAAGTCAGACCCGCAGGTATTCATCAACGTGTCAGGAAAGCATAGAGATGTTCTTTTATTTGCAAACATTTGATGCTGGCTCAAGACCTTGTAAACTTTGTCTTCCAAGCAGCCTCTAAATATTTCCCTCTATTCTGGTTTCTCATGTAAACCTAGATCATGAGTAAAATAACAAGGTTAATCATTTTCCTGCCCAAGGGTTATTAGTAATCATGTTCATGTCATCCGGAGAGCTGCAGGGTTTGTTTGGTCTTCCATTGCCTTAATACTTCTCAATCCTCCAAATAAAAGTTTAATTTGAATTGCCCTTTAACTAATTAGATTTTTTTATAATGTTAAAAAAGGAAGAAATAAAATCACTGAGCTAGAATAGCATGATGTCAGACTGTGTCGTATATGACATTCATTCTGGGCTGTGTTGGCCAAAGATCTAGAAAAGAGATCAAAGTCCCAGGTGAAATTTTCTTGGGACCATGTCATATTGCGTGCTCAGTGGCCACCATCACAGATTCATTTCATATTTGTGTAACTAGCATTTCACCTTCACAAAGCCTTTGTGGTTTTCCTAAAATTGAGTGAATGTTGGGGCTTAGCTGACACCATGTCCCCAAAACTTTTCTGGATAATCTGAGAGGAAAATATATTCACACCAAATGTGAACCTTAAAAATCTTTCCAACTGAAAAAAAGAAAGAACTTCTCCATGTCTGATCTGCCAATGATAGACTTTGAGTTAAGAATCTTTCTTGCTGGGTAAATTTTTGAAAATTAAGACAGAAGCAAAATTTTGCAATAGAGCAAAATTTTAAGTGTGAGCTAATATCTGGGCATTAGTTAGCTATTCCCTACCAAGGAATGGAATACAGTTTAGCTCCAATTACTCGTTTGAAAGGTTTTCTTCCATGACCTCTGACAGGTCCCATACAGGAACTCTGCATATGTAAGAGAGATTCCCTGAGGATTTTAATACTTTAGGTGATTGTTGTACAGTAATGTCCGACTCTTTGTGACCTCATGGTACTGTCCATGGGGTTTCCTTGACAAAGACACTGGAGTGGTTTGTTATTTCCTTCTTCAATGGATTAAGGTAAACAGAGATTAAATGATTTTTTCAGGGTCACACAGCTAGTAAATGACTGAAACTGGATTTGAACTTAGGTTTTCCTGACTGCAGGTCTAGCACTCAATCCACTGAGTCATCTAGCTGCCTGAGGATTTACTGGATTAGAGAGATGAACTTGGAGGGCTGATAGAAAACTATCTCTTTGGTTCTACAGAAAACCAGGGATGACCCTTCAGGATTCTTCCTGGAGAAAAAAAACAAAGGGCACTATAGATATTCACATATCACTTATGAGTAGACCCCTTGGCATTTCTCTACTTAGTACAACTGGCATTGCAAGATGAATTTTGATGATCCCAAACACCTCAGAAGAGATGTTGAGGTAGAAGATATTTAGAGTTATTTCAGTGTTCCCAAAAAGCTAGGAGAGGAGATTCTCCAGAGATGATGTCTATGGATCCATCAAGCCGAGCTTTAGGGGTATAGGAGCAACTTTCAGCAATCTTTTTGTTGGCTGATTCCTAGCAACCTCCCTTCTGGGGATTACAAACTCCAAAGAATAATTATAATGGTAATAACAAGAACCAATTAGCCAAAAAAAATATTTATTGAGCAGCTACTTTGTGCTTTTCACCATATTATACTCTATGGGGATTACAAAGATGTATAATCAAGTTGATACCACACAATTCTTACCTTCAAGGAGCTATTCTCAGAGGTAAGAAGAAACACATAGAACTTTGCATGATGAGATATGTCAGAATACAATAATAGTTAAGGGTCCAAATGAGAGTTTTGGAATGAGATCTAGCCTCAGAATCAGGAAGACCTGAGGCCAGGTCTTTTCTCTGACCCATATTTATGTGATGCTGGAGCATTCACATAATATCAGAGGGCTTCTAAGCTGATAAATTGAAGAAAATTACCAATAATTATTGCTAGAGGGAATTTCTTCATCTTGAATCCCCATACCAGTGAAACCACAGATCTTGAGTCAAAGTATCAAAAAGTATAAACAACAGTCCCTATCAGAGGTCAAGTCGTTGTTGTCCTTTGTCTTTGAGGAGGATCAAAATGAAATCACCATTGTAAAATGAAATTTCACATCACACCAAAGGTACTGGTACTGGGCCTCCCTGAACACACTCTACACCCCAGAGGTCAAGTTATAATGATGGTGATAATCATTATATGTGTACAACTTTTCAAAATGCTGATCAATCATCAATTGTAAGTACCCACTCTGTGCCAGTCACTATATAAGGTATTAAGAATACAGTGACAAAAGGGATACAGACCCTTCCTTCAAGGAGCTTTTGTTCCACCTCCATATCCATTATTTAATTTGGTCCTGAGGTAAGTAGGTCATTTATTACCATCATTCCAATTTTGACAGATGAGAAAACTTAGGTACAGCTATGTACAGATGTGTAAGTGCAATACCCACTAAAGCTATACTCTGTGTGTTATTCACAGAGTAGGAATTAGAATTGAAATCCTACGACTACTCAAAATTTTTACATCATCACAGGGGCTTTCATTTATCCAGTCGCTGACTCAGAAACACCCCTCCAGTGATACTTGGGGAATGACATTATATGAGAATTCTTTCCTTGACACCTAGAGCTTCAAAAGAGAATTCCACACTATTACTGTTGTCTAGGAAGAATCCAAAATAATCTCAAAGGTCACAGGGTTTTCCTCCACTGAACCTCAGCATGCCATGATTCCTGATTCCTAGAAGCCCAGACGATACCTAGAAATCACTCAAAAGAATGCCCGAAACTTGATAAGCTTGTCTTTGCTTCATACTTTTGTCAGTCTGCAAAGGCAGAAGGAAATGAGATCTTGAAGCTTTTGGGGGTAATCTCTGCTTTGTGTCTTTTCTCTTTAATGGCTCACATTTCTCTGTCTTTTCAGAAGGAGAATTCTAGATTCTATATAGTTATAATTATTAAAGACATTTCAGTTAGTGACACATGGGCCACCATAGAAGGAATTCTATTCAATTCCTGTGTAGCATAAAGTAGGGATTGCTGACTATTTTCCTTCTATATCCTCAAGAATGTTACAAAAAGTCACTTGGATAATGTAAGCTATACATTTTGCCTCTCTTTTTCTTGGATTCTTACAGATATTTAGTGTATTCTAGGGTATGAAAATAGACAAGTGAATTTCCTAAAGGAGGCCTAACTGAATCTTTCTTGATAAAAAGCCTTTCCCTTTTAACTTCAATGTTTGAGTCTGATTTGCCATGGACTCAGCACTAGACAGTGAGTTTCCACAATTCTGAAACGGCTCTTTGCAACTAAAAGGGTAGAGAGCTTCTTTTTCTGGCAGGAGAAAATCACTTTCAGAAAAGCATTAGACCAGGCGATTTTCTAATTCATGAAAATGCACTTCAGCTCCCTCATCCCAACTCAAAGGCCCTTCAGTAGTGCTTCTGGAGTGGTCTCTTTTTAAGGCAAAAAAAATGGCAGAAAGGAGTTCTCTATGTAAGCTCTTGAAGCTATTGTGTCCAAGGACCATCAAAATTAGAAAATTTTCTGAGTTGGTATGGTGCCTTATTGGGTTCAAATGAATACATTTAAGTCGTTTCACAATACCATCAAACCATGGCCTACAGCACTCTGACCAAGAATATTAGTTGATGTGGGATATAGACCTGGACTTCCTACCAAGGTAAGATCATTTCTTGGAGGAGACTGACCATGCATCAGAATAAAGAAATGCTAATAACAATAGGTATTCCTGATAATCACAAGAACACAGCCATTGAACACATTCTTTGACTGGCTGGAAGTCAGTGAAAACTCTTCAGTCACATTGTTTTGAAGATACTTTCTGTTTCTGAATTTAAAGGAAAGCTTTGGACAAGCTTCAACTATATAGCTCAAAAATAGCAATCAATCCCTAGACGGTTATTCCATGCCTGCCACAGCCCTCCCCGCCCTACCTCCCCAAACAGAGATCTGTTATTTTCCTCCCTGTAGATTTGTCATTCAGAAAATTTACAGAGAAGAAAGGACAGAGAACATTGGTTGGGACTTTTCACTATCCTTATCAATGATGCCTTATGTTATTTTTATTCACAGTATAGGATGACACAGTTGCTGTCATTTCCCCTTCAGATTAATTGCTTTTGAGCTCCAAATAAGGGAACCCCCAGAATGAAGGACAGCACAAAGCAGTTTTGATGCTGTCAAAGTACTCAAGCTTTCTAAGAACAGATGATTTCCAAAAATATCAATACGGCTAGCTAGAATCCTGCAGAAACCACAGGCTGACCAGAAGCTGCTTACATTGTGTGAATCATCTATCTTCCTAATTTTAAGTTTTGACATGTAATTTCAAAGAAATAAATTATATACATATATATATATATACACACAGAGAGAGGGTATATGTATGTATGTGCATACACACATTTCTATATATAAAATATATAGATACATATTATGTATATATATCATATATACACATTATATATGACATATAGACATATATTAGTCCCAGAGCAAATTCTACCTAATTATGAAGCTTCTATGAATGTTTTTGTATTTCCTATGCCTTGGCCCTTGAGAGCCTTCTGGTCTGTTCAGCTATTGTTTAGAGTCCTTTTGTTAGGAGGATTTATTCTGTAAAATTTCAATTTAGTCAAAAGATTAAGGAGCTAGGAGGCCACATGTGGTCTCTAGCCACAGGTTCTCTATCCCTGTTCTAGACTCATGTAATTTTAGCTAGAGGGACCACAGAGATTTTTTTTTTAGAACCACCATTTTACATAAAAATAACTTGAAGCCTAAGAAGACTTCGGTCTTCTGCTAAATGGTAGCATGGTTGGAACTAGAACTCAGGCTTCCTAATTCCCACTGATCCAAATTTCTGCTGTTCCATATTGAGGAGAATACATATATACATTCATACATACACACATTTATATATATATGCATGTATGTATATTATATATATATGATATATATGTGTATGTATATATATACATATATATGCTTCCCTTGTGTATATCTACAAATATATGCATATACACATATGTTCATAAACATACATACATCTGTACCTATACATGTGTGTGTGTGTGTGTGTGTGTGTGTATACACAGGGGCAACTAGGTGGAACAGTAGATAGAGAGCTAGGCCTGAAGTGAGGATGACTCATCTTCCTGAGTTCAAATCTGGCCTCAGATACTTAGTAGCTGTGTGACCCTGGGCAAGTCACTTAACCCAGTGATCTTAGTTTCCTCAACTATCAAATGAGCAGGAGAAGGGCATGGAAAACCATTCCAGTATCCTTGCCAAGAAATCCCCAGATGATGTCACAAATACTCAGACTAAACCACAACAACAACAAAAAATACACACACATCTTCAAAAACATATTATATGTGTAATATTTATATGTGTGCATATTTATGTGTATATATTTATAAGATGAGGAATAAGATATATGCACCCATATATACATGTATTATACAGTATTTTTATCTTAATATTATGAATTATTTTGGGAGGGAATGTCTGCATCATTGACATCTCACAGAAAGGTGAAATTCTAACTTTAACTAGGCTATCTGGTTCAGAGCCCTTGGTTTACAGATGTGAGGAACATGATGCTCATAGATGTTAGTTGAGTTATTCAGTGTCCCACAGATAACATGTATTAGAAGTGGAGTTTGAATCCATATCCTTTAGTTCTAAATCCAGAGTTTGCTCCTTTCACCATATTTTACTGGTACCAAAGTATTTTAATTAGGATGTCCAAGAATGCCTCTTTGGCATGTATGTATGTGGAGATGAGGGGGAAGACAGGGGTAGAGAGAGAGAGAGATGCAGCATACATTGTCTCTCAATGACAAACTCTCTGACTGATACAATGATTTCTTGTACTCATTGGGCTAATGGAGATAAGAGAAATAAATTATTTGACACCTGCTGAAGGCCAAAACCTATTGCAACAAAACCCAAAAGATCTACTGAATATTTTTATTTTCTTGAAAGTATGCCTTATCATATATTGATATGATATACCATTGTAGTATTTGGAGGACTTCTTTAATTATAAAAAAGATTTTTCATCATAATTAGACTGGTTACAATCAAATTTGACCTGTCATTTTCTGAAGCACTAATTAAGAAAGTAGCATTTCTCTACCAGCCTCCGAGAGTTAAATAAGGCACCAAAATGTACCAGGATTATATAATTAAAAGGGATGGTAGAGTTCACCTAATCCAGACTTCTAATTTTACAGATGAGGAAACTGAGGTCCATGGAGGTCATATGATTTGTCACAGATCACACAGTGAGTTGGTGGCAGAACTGGAACTAAAATCTAGATTTTCTAACTGCTATTCAGGATGCCTTGGCCACCGGACCATTTTGTACGTTAGAAAAAAGAAAGTGCTTCATTTTAGTTCATTTTACTAAAAGAAAATAAATTTATATGGGAATAAGAGATGAGCATTGCATAATATTCAAATATTGACTTACAAAATTCCTTTCAATTTTTCTTTTTTATCTTTTAAGATAACATATCTAGCACATGATGCCCTAAAAGTCCTAGAGGATACAATGTGAGATTGTATCACTAACCAAAACCTGTGTGTCCTAGCACAGGTTTTAGGAAGCTTTGAAGACAATGCAGCCACACTGGGTCTGGGATTTGCTTGTCCAAGAATGTTAGGCAAAAACATTGTAGAAAGTTTCTTTGCAGACCTGCTTGTTTTCTAAAGTGGCAGCAAAACAAGGAGTGTTTGCATAACCATGGGAGTGATCAAAACACCCACAGATACACATACCCATATGTACACCACTTGAGAAACTGTAATTTGAAAGAGTCATCTTCT